>OU342743.1:379963173-380492769 GCA_910589775.1 Avena eriantha
GATGCGATCCCACTCACCCCTTGAGGGAGTCGTTAAATAGCGGAGGGGTGCACCCCTTAGGATGTTCCCCTTCCGCGCCCCTCTGCCCGTTGCTCTTCTCCTTCGTCTTCCTCGCGACCGCGCCGCCGCCAGTGCTCCCAATAGCAGCGTCTCCGCCGCGCTTTTTCCCTCACACCTCTGCATCGCAGCCACCGCTACGCAACTCCCTCGCCACGGTCCTCGCTAATCTAGGCCTCTGCCCCCAACGCCGCTAGCGCCAGCGAGGGCAGTGAAGACCAGATGACGGAGGAGGAGCTCATCGTCGCTGAGCAAGAAATGGAGGAGGACGCCGCGGCGGCAGACCGCGGTGCATGGGCCGGATCTTGGGTCTGCGAAGACGACCTGGATTGGCTCTACCGCACCAGGCGCTTCCCCGCCGGCGTTGCGGGTCGTCTTGCCTCCTCCGAATTGGCCCCCTCACCCAATCCGGGTGAATACGTCATGTTCTTGTCCCACTTCCAACAGGGCTTTGGTTTGCCGGTGAGCGACTTTTTCCGAGATTGGCTTAGTACCTACCAACTCCAGCCGCACCATCTTCCTGCCAATGCCATCACTTCTCTTTCCACCTTTGCTTCCACGATCGAAGGCTATGCTGGACTGTGGACCACGAAGGAGCTATGGATCCGGTTTTTCGGCCTTCGTCGCAACGTCATCCCAAACATCCACATCGATCCAGAGGACAAGCAGCTCACTCAATTCGGAGCTGCTTCGATCTCACCCTGGAGGTTTTTCATTTTCCCCCGGATCACCGGGTTAGAGTCCTGCAAAGGGTGGGCCCAGACCTTCTTTTACGTCCGGAATACCGGCACCGAAGACTTAATCCGGCTGCTCCCCTATACTCCGGGTCCACCTAACCCAGAACCGTGGGATGCCGTTCCCAAGAAGCCCACGGCCTTGGCCAACCAGGTCAACAAAAGGTTCGCGGAGCTGAAGAAGCTCAGGCTACACAACGAGGATGCTATGATCACTTTCGTGCGCAACCGAATTTCCCCCCTCCAGAAGCGCACCCACAAGGTGTGCCACATGAGCTTCGGCCGCGACCCCAACCAGACCTCATCCTTCGAGCAGAGCAACACGGAGATATATCGTCGGGTTAAGGCTCTCTTCACCACCCACAAGGACTTCTCCTCCGTGTGGACATGGGTAATTGAGCATTATTGCCGTGATAGGCTTCCTCCCGCGGTAAGCTTCATGTTGCAAACTTACCCCGGACTAATTACGTGTCGGTTATTGTTGCATTTTTGACTCTTTTGTTCATTCTTTTCCTCAGCAATTTCTTCAGCAGACCCTCGAGGATGGCACCGATCTGACCCTTAAGTGGGCGCCAGACCGGGAGACTCCGAATGAGGAAGAGCCGGACCAGGAGATGTTCCTCCCGATGACCGATGCCACGAAACGACCCACGGGTAAATCCTCTTCTATTAGAGATTGGCCCGATGATGAAGATGACTCGGATGTCGAGGTGTTTGAACCTGTTGAGGCTGTCCCCCTTTCTTTTGCTTTTCCGGCATCGGCTCACCCCGGTGGTCACATCCATGAGGATCCTCCGCTCGCTACGGGCGAACCTGTTCTGGTAGCGCCGAAGAAGAAGTGCGGGGCTGCTCCAAGTTCCTCCTCCGGACCTTCTTAGCCTGCTAAAAGGAGAAAGAAGTCCGGGGACAAGACTGCCTCGGAGCCAGCAGGCAAGGCCCCAGCACGAAGGGCTCGGAAACCCAAGGAGGCCCAAACCTCGGATCCGTGAGTCATTTTTCCTTCTGTAACTTGCTCTTCCTTGCATCGTTGTGATTTCTCTTCTGACATTATTCTCTTTTGCAGGGCTCCGGTGGAGGTCCCTCAGAGTAGATCTAGCATGTCTTCACCGCTCTGACCTAGCCCTTCTCTCCGTCGTGACGACGAGTCATGTCCGCTGAGCCCTATTCCAGAGGGTTCTGCGGCTGCTCCGGGTTCTGATCCACCTCGGCAAGAGGAGGGTAACCTTAGAGCGGGGGAGACCGGCCTAGCTGAGGCGACGACATCCACCACTTCGGCTTCGCCGCAACCAGCAGCCACCGAAGCTACCTCGGCACCAACACCAGCAACCAGACCAGCACCAATACCAACTCCGGCATCAGCACCAACTCCGGCTACAAAAACATCAGCAGCGGCACCAAGTCCAGCAACAAGAGCACCAGCGCCTAGCTCCTCAGCTTCATTCGAGTCTTCTCAACCTCGGCGAGGAACTACCCCGGCAGCTCCTAAGGGGAAATCCGCTGCGACGACTTCCTTTTCCCAGCAAGCCAAGGGCAAGAAGGCTCCGGACGCTACCAAGCCAACATTCGTCGAGGCTGGGCAGCGTACCCTCGCATCAATGCTTCCCAAGAAAGCTCCAGTAGCGAAGGACGCCCCTGCCGAGCCAACTGATGCATAGCAGATGGTTCTGCACACCAGCCCAGCCCTTGCCTTGATTGAAAGGAAAGAAGCGCACGCGAAGGGCTTGGTGGCGCCCCATATGCCCACCGGTGAACGGTACCCTCCGAGCTTGATTGAATTTGTCATGAATTGGAATAAGGCAGAGGTAGTTCAAGACGCTGATCTCCCGGAGAAGTTCAGCCCCGCCGAGTTTTCCGCCCAAATGAACACAGCCGCAAAGGCAATTAACCTCATCGGGCGGATGTTGGAGGTATGTACTTCCCCTTTACATGCTGTAGATAATAACCATTAGTCCCCGAGCCTCCGGGGGAGTAACTTGTTACTCGGCCGGATGCTCTTTAGAAAACTAACGTAGCTCCATGAAAGCTTCGAATATGCACACACCTAGAGCCGGGTTAAGTTCCACTTGGCCCGGATTTTAGTACACTTCGAATATGCACACATCTAGAGCCGGGTTAAGTTCCACTTGGCCCAGATTTTAGTACACTTCGAATATGCACACACCTAGAGCCGGGTTAAGTTCCACTTGGCCCGGATTTTAGTACACTTCGAATATGCACACACCTAGAGTCGGGTTAAGTTCCACTTGGCCTGGATTTTAGTACACTTCGAATATGCACACACCTAGAGACGGGTTAAGTTCCACTTGGCCCGGATTTTAGTACACTTTGAATATGCACACACCTAGAGCCGGGTTAAGTTCCACTTGGCCCGGATTTTAGTACACTTCGAATATGCACCAAGCTAATTTATGTTTCTGTACTCCTGTCAGGTGACCACCAATCGCCAGAGTGCTGAATTCCAACGCTTGCTAGATACCCACAAGATGCTACGCGTAAATCAAGCTGCACTTATCGCGGAATACGAGAAAAGGGGGTAAATTTCTTCCTTAGCGCTTCTTCGTTTTTCTTCTTCTTCCTCTGCCGAACTAATCTCATCTTTTGGTTTCCGCAGCTGGGGTGGAGGCTGAGAACATTATTATGCGGAAAAATCTGGAGCAGATCATGGGTAAGTCATTTCTGTCCGACCTTGTAGTGCTTTCCACTTCCTTTTCTCTTTGGCTCGGCAAACATTCATACCTCGGCTCTGCCGGGCCAACACACTATTTTAGCACCACTTGAAGATAGTGTTCCCGTGCCTGATATGATGCTGCATTTTCTCGAACAAGCAGGGCAGCACCAAGTCGAGCTTAAGAAGAAAGATGAAGAGCTTGCCCTCCTCCGGACCAAGGACGATGAGATTGTCAGGCTCAAGGCTGAGATGGAGAAGATGAAGGCCCAGCACCAATCCGAACTTCAAAAGGTTGGTTAGAATTACACAGAAGAGCGCGAGCGCCTCAATCTCCAGATCGCCAAGGACCAGGATCTTCTCAAGGAGTCCGGCATCCAGCTTGGGTCGGCGAACGCTGAGCTTGAGAAGCTTCGGAAGAGACGTGATGGCTACACCAAGGAGATGAATCGGATCCTCAGCCATATATCACGTAAGTTCCTTTCCCTTTTCTGACCTACTTCTCCGGGTTACTTCATATGTCTTTCCTTGACCTTCCTCCTTTGCCTCGTTTCCAGGCAAATTTCCAGAGGGCACTACTATTGTGAGCGCAGCAGTTGCCAACTTCCGCCGAGAAATGGGTACTCCGGCCGCTCCTGATGGTGAAGGGATTCCTTATGACCTGGAGGACCTATTGGTCAGCTTGTCATCTCGCGTGGAGCTCATCAAAAATTACGGCAAGGACATCCTCGGCGCTGCAGCTCGCATCTACAACACGTTCTGGCCCGGCGAAGATGCCCCGGGGACCACCGCACTTCTCATTGAGAAGCTAATGGAAACCGAGACTCAGCTCGATCTCTGGAGAGAGTCCGCTAGACGTGCCGCAGCTGATACCATTCTTCACCACATACTCACGTGGTATGAAAAAATCGATCTCAATCTCTTGACATGTCTGCGCACATGATCCAGATTGACCAATGATCCGCACTGGGTAGCTCGGCGCCAGGCTTGCGCCCACAGCCTGATTGAATACGCTCCCATTCATGAATGGGTTGAGGGGCCGAGCTTCCTGGAAGCCGCTGTAGATGAAGAGGTTGAGAATGATGAGGATAGCTCGGACAGTGAAGGACAAGATGACGCCTCAGATATTGAAGGCGGTGAAGATGATGCGGAACTTCCTCCTGCTGCTCCTTGAGCGAAAAAACTTGAAAATTTATCAGATCCACGGTATGCCGGGTGGAGTTGTATTCTAGACACATGTGATATTTTTCTACTAAGTTCTTATGCCGAATTAACTTGGGCGTAGTCCCCGAGTTTCGTTTTCTTGTTCGTTCAATCTCTTGGCTCGGTTCATGTCTACCTTGATTTGGTTTTACGACTTACGAATCCGAGTTTCAAAAATTGTCTTAACAATACTGGGAAACTTTTAGACTTAGCTCACGAATCCGAGTTTCAAAAATTGTCTTAACAATACTGGGAAACTTTTAGACTTAGCTCAAAAATAAAACTGCATAATAACTAGAAAATAAATACAGGGTTAGTCCGAAAAACAAACTTCGGCTCGAAAAAATTCTTTTCCTTAGTCGTTTTTCATGTGCTACGCAATTCCAAACTTGTTCTCTTGCTTGCCATGAAGCCAATTTTTGTTGGATAGCAGCAAGTCGAAGAGTTGGGTTCTTGGTGCTCACACATTACTAATCCGAATTAAGTAGAATAACTTATTCCAACAGACGCACAAAAAACAACAAACATTATTAAGGCAGTCCCCGAGTTACTGCTCGAGGTGCCAACATTTCATTGATAAGCTCATTGCCGACATACATACCGACATATGAGAAGATTCGGATACATACACTTCTTAGCTAAGTGTAGAAAGGACGAAGTAGAGCTATATTCCATGGTCGCTTGGATTCCTCTCCGGACCTGTCTGCCTTGTTCTTCTCCTGTGGCTTTGCATCTATAAGATAATAAGAATCATTGTACAATGCCTTGCTCACGATGAACGGCCCTTCCCATGGGGGGATAATTTATGCATGCCAGCAGTACGTTGTACCAACCGGAGCACCAGATCGCCTTCCCGAAAGACTCAGGGGCATACTTTCTGGCTATGATAGCGTCGGAGATTTTGCTGATATATGGCGGATCGGGACAATGCCAGTTCTCTCGCTTCTTCCAGCAGATCAACATCATTTTGCCGGGCTTCTTGCACTTCGGCTTCTGTGTATTCGGTGACCCTAGGCGAATCATGCTCTATGTCGGCTGGTAATACAGCTTCTGCCCCATATACCAGAAAAAACGGCGTATAGCCTGTTGATCGATTCGGAGTTGTTCTTAAACTCCACAGTACCACTGGTAGCTCTTTTATCCAGCACCTCGCTGATCTTTGCAGCAGCTCAATGAGCCGGGGTTTTATCCCAGATAATACTAATCCCTGGATCTTTCCACTTGTCCGTTCGATGCGGGGTGGGCTACCGAGGCCACGTCCAGCCGGATCTTTTTATCCCGGCAAAAACGCGCAAATGCTCCTTCTGCAAAGTTTGTGCCATTATCAGTTATGATACTATGAGGATAACCGTACCTCAAGATGATATCTTTGAGAAACGTTACGACCGTAGCTCCATCACATTTTCTTATAGGCTTTACTTCAATCCACTTGGTAAACTTGTCCACCATTACCAAAATGTGAGTCATATTTCCCCTTGCTGGTTTGAACGGGCCAACCATATCCAAGCACCATACAGCAAATGGCCAAGTGATTGGTATGGTCTCGAGTTCCGACATCGGCATATGTGTCTTGGTAGCATACCTCTGACGACCATTACATTTTCTCACCAGAGCTTCTGCTTGCTCTAAGGCACTTGGCCAGTAGAATCCGTGCCGGAAAGCATTTGCTACCAAGGCTCGGGATGAGGCATGATGCCCGCATTCCCCATGATGTATATCTCAGATGATTTCAAGCCCTTCTTCCGGGTCAACACATCGCTGGAGGACATTGGTCACACTTCTTTTGTATAGTTCGGAATTGATGATTGTGTACGCCTGTTCTCTCCCCTGTGTTTGCCTGGACAACACTTCCTCAGTGGGTAACGTTCCATCTTTCAGGAATTGAAATATAGGTAGTGCCCAAGCTGGTATTGCTCGCATAGGGAACACATCCTCATCAATCTCCATCTGATCCACCGGCATAACTTCAACCGGATCGCGCTGTGCAGTCCCCGGGTCTTGCCAAGCAGTCCCCGGGTTCAATGAAGCAGCCCCCAGGTTTGCCGAGGCAGTCCCCGGGTTTCGCGCACCAGTTCCCATGTCAATGTCCATGGGCACAGCTCCGGATTCTGTGTCCTCTGGGACGTAGATTGAGTCGGTTTCTGGGGAGGGCCTGATGGATGGTTTCCTGAGGTACTCTAATGCAACACCCGGTGGAATTGCTTGTCGGGTTGATCCGAGCTTCGACAGCATGTCGGTAGCCTCATTTTCCACCCGGGGTACATGGTGAAATTCGCATCCCTCAAAGTAACCAGATATCTTCTGCACATGAAATCTGTATAGTGCCATGTTTGGATCCAGTGCGTCCCACACTCCCGACACTTGCCGCACCACCAAATCCGAGTCGCCAAAGCATACGATCCGACGTATCCCAATCTCTTTTGCCACCTTGAGCCCGTGCACAAGTGCTTCATACTCAGCGACATTGTTTGATGCCGCGAAATGGATCTGCAGCACATATTTCAACTGGTCCTTCTTTGGCGACGTGAGTACAACCCCGACACCTAGCCCGGTTTTGGTTTTTGATCCGTCAAAGTGCATTCGCCAATAGTTCGGATCTGGGAGTGGCGGTTCGTATTGCACCTCGGCCCAATCCACGAAAAAGTCTGCCACAATCTTGAGATTTGATGGCCTCTCTTCTGTCATATTGCGGCGCATAAGGAGCTAGCTCAATTGCCCATTTTGCAATTCTGCCACTCGCATCCTTGAACTCATTATCTCGGATATGGGGGCCTCACATATGACCCGAATGGGATGCTCCTCAAAGTAGTGCTTCAGCTTCTTGGCGGCCATGTACACGCCATACGCCACCTTTTGATAGTGTGGATAGTTCTGCTTTGAGGCTGACAACACCTCGCTCAAGTAATACACTAGCCTTTGCACCGACTTACCTTCCTCGTCGCGCTCCACCACTATCACTGCACTTACAACTCGGTTGGTTGCGGCTATATAGAGCGACATTGGCTCCTTTGATAGTGGTGAGGCTAGCACTGGTGCCGTGGCTAACATCTTCTTCAGGTGGGTAAAGGCTTCATCGGCCTACGGCGTCCAAACGAACTTATCCGACTTTTTCATGAGTTGGTAAAGAGGCAATGCCTTCTCTCCCAACCGACATACAAACCGACTTAACGAGGCCAGGCAACCTGTGAACTTCTGGACATCGTTAAGACACTTCGGCAGTTCCATTCGTTCGATGGCCCGGATTTTGGTTGGATTAACCTCGATACCTCGGCTAGAAACAAGAAAACCAAGCAATTTCCTAGTCGGGACACCGAAGGTGCATTTTTCCAGGTTAAGTTTCATCCGGAACCTCCTTAGGTTCGCAAATGTTTGCCTGATATCGTCAAGGAGCGTTTTGCTTTCCTTGGTCTTGATAACAACATCATCCACGTATACCTGTACATTTTGACCTATTTGGTCGTGCAAACATTTTTGCATACATCTCTGGTACGTTGCCCCTGCATTACATAAACCAAATGGCATGGTGCGATAGCAATAAGCCCCATACGGGGTAATAAACGCAGTCTTTATTTGATCATCTGGATTCAGAGGTATCTGGTGGAAACCAGAATATGCATCAATGAATGACAACAATTCACATCCATCAATGAGTCTATGAGCTGATCTATTCTTGGTAGCAGAAATGGATCTTTTGGACACGCCTTGTTCAGGTTCGTGTAATCGATACACATGCGCCAAACCACCGCCACGTTCGGGTCATCCTTCTTCTTCTCCACCAGCACCGGATTAGACAGCCAATCCGGGTAAAGAACTTCCATGATAAATCCTGTAGCTAGCAACCAAGCTATCTCGTCCCCAATGACCTTTCTCCCATCTTCGGCGAAGCGGCGAAGAGGTTGCTTCACCGGCTTAGCTCCGGGTCTCACATTCAAAGAGTGCTCGGCCAACTCCCTCGGAACACCTTGCAAGTCCTGTGTGGACCAAGCAAAAATGTCCCGATTCTCACGGAGGAAGCTGACGAGCTCTCTTTCCTATTTATCACTTAACCCGGCACCAATTGTTACGGTGCGCTCTTGGGACATGTCATCAACAGGAACCTTCTTGGTATCTTTCGTGGCCTGGAAAGAGACACTTCCATGCGGGTTACTCAGCGCCGGCATATACTGCTACACGGACTGAGCCAATGCCGCCACCTCTTGAATTTTCCTTTTTTCCTATGCAATCACAAGTGACTCGGCTAAGTTTGACCTGGCCGACGCACACTCCATGGAACGTCATAAATCCCCAGCAATGGTAATCACTCCGTTTGGTCCGGGCAATTTCATCTTCAAGTAGCTAATATGACAGCTTGCCATAAACTTGTTCAGTGCTGGCCTTCCGAGTAACGCGTGGTACATACTTTCCAGGTTCACCACCTCGAACTCCAAATTTTCGGTTCGGTAGTTATCCCTCGTGCCGAAGAAGACGTCAACCCGGACCTTGCCTATGGGCTCACAAGAGATGCCGGGCACAATGCCATGGAAAGTTGTCCTCGTGGCCTGCAGCATGTTCTCCGAGATACCCAACTTGCGCATTGTGTCCGCATACATGATGTTAATGCTACTGCCATTGTCGATCAGTACCTTTGAGAACCTTACATTAATGCTAGGTCCAATGAGTGTCG
This sequence comes from Avena eriantha, assembly GCA_910589775.1. Lineage (NCBI taxonomy): Eukaryota > Viridiplantae > Streptophyta > Magnoliopsida > Poales > Poaceae > Avena > Avena eriantha. Next base: position 379,972,496 of record OU342743.1, read on the forward strand.
GATCCAGCACCAACGCATACGAACCAGGGCTTGGCATAAGCTTGGGATGATCCCTGATGCTCCAGGTGATTTCCTATCGGACCAAGGCATATACCTCGTCACTGCAGGCATTACTGCATTCACCTCCATATGCCTACGCTACAAGCTCTTTCTATCTGTTTCCTCAGTGGTGAACACACAATAGCTCTGATGGTGCTCTCTGTACTCGTATCTCCCCTCATTTCCAGGGTATCTCCGATCCGGCTGATGCTGATTTTCCACTTGATGCACTGCATCCCATCTCTCATTGTTATCATACCTCCCGAGAGCAATTGCTACCGGGGTAACATTAGCTGTTGCATGTTCGCTCCCGAGAGCAATTGCTACCGGGGTAACTCCTGCAGAGGCTGATCATTCCGGGGTGCCTAAGCATTCCCCGAACCACCTTGTTCAATCTTGCACATCCACTCACATTGCCTCGTCATAGGACCCGCTGGGTTATTCGGATTTGGCGTGTGAAACTTACACGGCTGGTCCAACATCGACTCATAAGCATACCTCGGACGGTCTTTCTTTCTTGCCACTGCTTCTTTTGCTCTGGTGTCCAAGTTTTCTTGCCATCGTTTCTCGGAGTCCACTGACCTCCTGTTTTTTGGCGCTGACTGCCCCCTGATCCGGGCTGATCTTGATTCACAGCCGCAACTTGTTGCAAACCGTATCGATGATCTGGTCTATCATCTCTTCTTTTTCCTCTATAGTCATTCCTCCGGGATGATCCGGCTCCATCCCTCGTATAGAACTCATCGTTTGACTCGTTTGATGCGAGCCTAGGTTGAGTCGGATCTCCCAAAGCATACGAATCTGCAATTTGGATCATCTCTGCCAACATAGTTGGCATTTTCCTTTGCAACTTCATCCACAGCTCGCTTGCATATCTGCACCCTTGTGCGAACCATACTATGGCCTGTGAATCTATCACGCCTGCACACGGGTTTCTCACGGTACACCACCGGGTCAAGAACTCCCGGTCTGTCTCATTAGGTCTTTGCTTGCACATAGCTAGGGTCTGCGGCCTATTTGGCCTCTGATATGAACTCGAGAAATTGCTGATGAACATTTCCTCAAAATCTATCCAGCAGTTGATGCTTCCTGGCGACAAATTGTTCAGCCATACCCTTGTCGGTCCTTCCAACATCTGGGGCACATATCGTACAGCCCATCTCAGGTTGCGAGTGGCAATTTTCACAACTGTAGCATAATTTATCAGCCAATCCTCCGTCTTTGTACTGCCGTCATACGTCTTCGTGCCCCTGGGTAGCTGGAAGTTGGGTACCGGTGGCTCCTTCATGATCCGGGGTCCAAAACATGCTGGACTCGGTGGACCTTGACATTCAATTTGTTCCGACCTATACAGTCGATCCAGTTTCAACCTGGCATCAAATCCCTGCTTCCCAATCTTGACCCTATCACATGATAGTCCGGCCTTTGGTATCCCGTGTTTGCCATTTCCGAGTCTCCATCATTATACCTGTCTTGCTCTCGTGGAGCGCCTTTCTGTTGCATACCTCGGCCGACACTTTGCTCTTGCGTTGGTACATTCCGCTGCTGCGGTTGCCCTGCTCCAGCCGAGTTTCGCTGTCTGGCATTGCTATTGACAATGTTCCCTTGACCGGCATTGCCTTGGTCGCGGTTACCTTGGCCAGCTTCACCTCGGGTCACACTCCGTCGATCATCATTTTTCTGTGCTTCTTTTCCTTTCCCTGCCCGTGTTGGGTCATACGGGACGATCTGTCTGTTCCATCTGGGCGAAGTTACTACCTCTTCTCTCCTTGGACCACCATGAGGGGACGATGCGGCTCCAGCAGATTTCTCTGGGTTACCCATCGCCGAATGGACGATCTTGGAGGCTCTAGCTCTCTCCGGGTTAGCTCTGAGTAGTTCCTCGTTTTGCCTGTTCGCAATCCGAACCAGCTCATTAACCCTATCATGTTATCTTTGCTGGGCTTCACCCGTCAGACCCTCTAACTCGGACGCCGCTGCATCCGTTGCTCTGAGGTTCTTTGCCGGGGTACTATACCTCGGCAGCTCCACGGACAAACAGTTTTCTCATTCCTCAATTCCAGTATCACCCTCTCTATTCATCTCGCTCATGAGATTTCTTCCCTTCACTTTTACAACGTCAACTTTGTTCGCCTTTGCGTACTCCCGCAGCGTCATATTCAATGACTGCTGAGCCGTGGCTATTTTCTTTGCGCCCTCTAGTATTTTTTGCCTAGTTTCTTCTAGCTCGTCCTGCGCTCGAGCCGGATCTACTGCTGCTACTACATGGTTTGCCAAGCTATCCATTGCTTCCCTCAACACATTCTCTGGCCTCTCTAGTGGAGGACCTCTACCTTTCCTAGGTGCCTTAGGTGTTATCTCCGGATCTGGCACTGGATCCTTGCTTGCGCCTACACCTGGCACAGTCATCATCACCTCTGCATGGTCTGGGGAGCGAGCAATACGCGTCCCGGGAACAACGGTGAGGGGTGGCTCCCTCGCCTCGACGACGTGACGCGGATGAACACACGACACGTCAACAGCAACGTAGACCTTGTGCGCGCCGAGCTTGACGAAGAGGCCATTGCGCGGAAGAGGGCGCGTGCCGAAGCAGCCAGCGTTGTCGCTGACGAAGTACAGCACTCCAAAGCGCTGAATGAGCCCAGAGACGATGCGTTCGCCGGTGCCGATGATGTTTCCCGTCCGGATCTTGACCCCTGCTAGCGCCGCTAGCCCCACGGTGGGCGCCAACTGTCGTGGTGGTGTCACGGCAGATGCCATGGGTAGGCTAAAGGTGGGGACTAAAACACGCTAGGGGAATCCAGGGAGGGATAGTGAAGTGAATCTCCACACAGAAGTTTGTATTTGCTTTGATTCCAAGATTACAAGTGCTCCTAGAGCTGTATTGGCGAGAGGAGGAAGAAGGAGCTCTCTCACTCTCACCCACAGATCGCACCTAAAACCCTAGCCAAAACAGAACAACGGACCCCTCTACTGAAACCCTAGCCCCTCTTTTATAGAGGGAGCTCGGTTTCTGCCTAGGGCATACGTGGAAGCATATTCCTAAGAATATGCTTCCTCCCAAAGTAGTAAGCCGACCGGGGTGCTTTTCCCCCGCGTCACACACGCACAGGCTACGTGAGCCTCTGCGGCGCTCGCGTCAGCCGACATGGGCGTCGTCACCCTTGTCGGCCACGCTCCGGTGGTCCTGCCCTTGCTTGCTTCGCTCAGGTAGTGCGTACCGGGGCTTCTTTTGACCAGCGAGATTCCTTCCTTCTCCTAGAAGCTAGACGTGACCCAGATCATAGTTGATCCGGCCACACCGGTTCCTGCATACAAGTAAAACATGCACTTCCGACTTACTGCTTAAGTCGGTTGAGACTTAGTTAGGCGAACGCCCCTTGGTCCGGGTTACCCCGTGATTCGGCCTGCCTTGAGGTGACCCGGCCAGCATCCGCTTTGGCCTTGCCGAACCTCGGCTAACTTGGCCTTTATACCCCGGCGTGACCCTACCCGGGGGTATCCCCCCAACAGTCATTGCATCTGTGCTCTTTTCACAATCCACCTATGGATTCAACAATTTTATTGCATGCGCGTTCTTTTTACTAACAACAACTGGAGTCATTTCATGACTATTCTTCTCACATACCACATATGGATCCACTAGTGTCATTGCATGTGTGTTCTCTTCACGCTCCACACATGGATCTACCCGTGTCATTGCATGTGTGCTCTTTTTATTAACAACAACCAGAGTCATTGCATGTGTGCTCTTTTCAGAATCCACCTATGGATCCACCAGTGTCATTGCATGTGTGTTATTTTTAGTAACAACAACCAGAGTCATTGCATGTGTGTTCTTTTCACATACCACCTAAGGATCCACCAGTTCCATTGCATGCGTGCTCTTTTCACAATCCACCTATGGATCCACCAGTGTCATTGCATGTGTGTTCTTTTTAGTAACAACAACCAGAGTCATTGAAATGTGTGTTCTTTTGACATACCACCTATGGATCCACCAGTGTCATTGCATGTGTGTTCTTTTTACTAACAACAACCAGAGTCATTGCACGTGTGTTGTTTTCACATATCACATATGGATCCACCAGTGTCATTGAAATGTGTGTTCTCTTCAGAGACCACACATGGATCCACCAGTGTCATTGCATGTATGCTCTTTTCACTAACAACAACTGGAGTCATTGCATGTGTGTTCTTTTCACATACCACATATGGATCAACCAGTGCCATTGCATGTGTGCTCTTTTCACAATCCACATATGGATCCACCAGTGTCATTGCATGTGTGTTCTTTTTACTAACAACAACTGGAGTCATTCCATGACTATTCTTCTCACATACAACATATGGATCCACCAGTGTCATTGCATGTGTGTTCTCTTCACAATCCACACATGGATCCACCAGTGTCATTGCATGTGTGTTCTTTTTAGTAACAACAACCAGAGTCATTGCATGTGTGCTCTTTTCACAATCCACCTATGGATCCACCAGTGTCATTGCATGTGTGTTCTTTTTAGTAACAACAACCAGAGTCGTTGAAATGTGTGTTTTTTCACATACCACCTATGGATCCACCAGTGTCATTGCATGTGTGTAATTTTTAGTAACAACAACCAGAGTCATTGCATGTGTTTTCTTTCCACATACCACATATGGATCCACCAGTGTCATTGAAATGTGTGTTCTCTTCAGAGACCACACATGAATCCACCAGTGTCATTACATGTATGTTCCTTTCACAAACAACAACTAGAGTCATTGCATGTGTGTTCTTTTCACATACCACATATGGATCCACCAGTTCCATTGCATGTGTGCTCTTTTCACAATCCACCTATGGATCCACCAGTGTCATTGCATGTGTGTTATTTTTAGTAACAACAACCAAAGTCATTGAAATGTGTGTTCTTTTCACATACCACCTATGGATCCACTATTGTCATTGCATGTGATCTTTTTAGTAACAACAACCAGAATAATTGCATGTGTGTTCTTTTCACATAACACATATGGATCCACTACTGTCATTTAAATGTGTTTTCTCTACAAACACCACACATGTATCCACCAGTGTCTTTGCATGTATGTTCTTTTCACTAACAACAACTGGAGTCATTGCATGTGTGTTCTTTTCACATACCACGTATGGATCCACCAGTGTCATTGCATGTGTGCTCTTTTCACAATCCACCTATGGATCCACTAGTGTCATTGCATGTGTGTTCTTTTTACTAAAAACAACTGAGTCATTTCATGACTGTTCTTTTCACATACCACATATGGATTCACCAGTGTGATTGAAATCTATGTTCTCTTTAGAGATCACACATGGATCAACGAGTGTCATTGCATGTGTGTTCTTTTCACTAACAACAAGTGGAGTCATTGCATGTGTGTTCTTTTCACATACCACATATGGACCCACAAGTGTCATTGCATGTGTGCTCTTTTCACAATCCACATATGGATCCACCAGTGTCATTGCATGTGTGTTCTTTTTACTAACAACAACTGGAGTCATTTCATGACTGTTCTTCTCACATACCACATATGGATCCACAAGTGTCATTGCATGTGTGTTCTCTTCACAATCCACACATGGATCCACCAGTGTCATTGCATGTGTGCTCTTTTTAGTAACAATAACCAGAGTCATTGCATGTGTGCTCTTTTCACAATCCACCTATGGATCCACCAGTTTCATTGCATGTGTGTTCTTTTTAATAACAATAACCAGAGTCATTGCATGTGTGTTTTTTCACATACCACATATGGATCCACCAGTGTCAATGAAATGTGTGATCTCTTCAGAGACCACACATGGCTCCACCAGTGTCATTGCATGTATGTTATTTTCACTAAGAACAACTAGAGTCATTGCATGTGTGTTCTTTTAACATACCACATATGGATCCACAAGTGTCATTGCATCTGTGCTCTTTTCACAATCCACCTATGGATCCACCAGTTTCATTGCATGTGTTCTTTTTACTAACAACTGGAGTCATTTCATGACTGTTCTTCTCACATACAACATATGGATCCACCGGTGTCATTGCATGTCTGTTCCCTTCACAATCCACACATGGATCCACTAGTGTCATTGCATGTGTGCTCTTTTTAGTAACAACAACCAAAGTCATTGCCTGTGTGCTCTTTTCACAATCCACCTATGGATCCACCAGTGTCATTGAATGTGTGTTCTTTTTAGTAACAACAACCAGAGTCATTGAAATGTGTGATGTTTTCCCATATCAGCTATGGATCCACAAGTGTCATTGCATGTATGCTCTTTTCACAATCCACATATGGATCCACTAGTGTCATTGCATGTGTGTTCTTTTTACTAACAACAACTAGAGTCATTTCATGACTGTTCTTCTCACATACAACATATGGATCCGCAAGTGTCATTGCATGTGTGTTCTCTTCAGAATCCACACATGGATCCACCAGTGTCATTGCATGTGTGCTCTTTTTAGTAACAACAACCAGAGTCATTGCATGTGTGCTCTTTTCACAATCCACCTATGGATCCACCAGTTTCATTGCATGTGTGTTCTTTTTAATAACAACAACCAGAGTCATTGCATGTGTGTTTTTTCACATCCCACGTATGGATCCACCAGTGTCAATGAAATGTGTGATCTCTTCAGAGACCACACATGGCTCCACCAGTGTCATTGCATGTATGTTCTTTTCACTAACAACAACTGGAGTCATTGCATGTGTGTTCTTTTAACATACCACATATGGATCCACAAGTGTCATTGCATGTGTGCTCTTTTCACAATCCACCTATGGATCCACCAGTGTCATTGCATGTGTTCTTTTTACTAACAACTGGAGTCATTTCATGACTGTTCTTCTCACATACAACATATGGATCCACCGGTGTCATTGCATGTCTGTTCCCTTCACAATCCACACATGGATCCACTAGTGTCATTGCACGTGTTCTCTTTTTAGTAACAACAACCAAAGTCATTGCATGTGTGCTCTTTTCACAATCCACCTATGGATCCACCAGTGTCATTGCATGTGTGTTCTTTTTAGTAACAACAACTAGAGTCGTTGAAATGTGTGTTCTTTTCCCATATCAGCTATGGATCCACAAGTGTCATTGCATGTATGCTCTTTTCACAATCCACATATGGATCCACTAGTGTCATTGCATGTGTGTTCTTTTTACTAACAACAACTAGAGTCATTTCATGACTGTTCTTCTCACATACAACATATGGATCCGCAAGTGTCATTGCATGTGTGTTCTTTTCACAATCCACACATGGATCCACCAGTTTCATTGCATGTGTGCTCTTTTTAGTAACAACAACCAGAGTCATTGCATGTGTGCTCTTTTCACAATCCACCTATGGATCCACCAGTGTCATTGCATGTGTGTTCTCTTCACAATTCACACATGGATCCACAAGTGCCATTGCATGTGTGCTCTTTTTAGTAACAGCAACTAGAGTCATTGCATGTGTGCTCTTTTCACAATCCACCTATGGATCCACCAGTGTCATTGCATGTGTGTTCTTTTTAGTAACAACAACCAGAGTCATTGAAATGTGTGCTCTTTTCACAATCCACCTATGGATCTACCAGTGTCATTGCATGCGTGTTCTTTTTAGTAACAACTAGATTTATTGCATGTGTGTTCTTTTCACATACCACATATGGATCCACAAGTGTCATTGAAATGTGTGATCTCTTCAGAGACCGCACATGGCTCCACCAGTGTCATTGCATGTATGTTCTTTTCACTAACAAGAACTGGAGTCATTGCATGTGTGTTCTTTTCACATACCACATATGGATCCACAAGTGTCATTGCATATGTGCTCTTTTCAGAATCCACCTATGGATCCACCAGCGTCATTGGATGTGTGTTCTTTTTACTAACAACAACTAGAGTCATTTCATGACTGTTCTTCTCACATACAACTTATGGATCCACCGGTGTCATTGAATGTGTGTTCTCTTCACAATCCACACATGGATCCACCAGTGTCATTGCATGTGTGCTCTTTCTAGTAACAACAACCAGTGTCATTGCATGTGTGCTCTTTTCACAATCCACATATGGTTCCACCAATGTCATTGCATGTGTGTTCTTTTTATTAACAACAACCAGAGTCATTGAAATGTGTGTTCTTTTCGCATACCACCTATGGATCCACCAGTGTCATTGCATGTGTGTTATTTTTAGTAAAAACAACCCGAGTCATTGCATGTGTGTTCTTTTCACATACCACATAAGGATCCTCCAGTGTTATTCAAATGTGTGTTCTCTACAGAGACCACACATGGATCCACCAGTGTCATTGCATGTATGTTCTTTTCACTAACAACAACTGGAGTCATTGCATGTGTGTTCTTTTCACATACCACATATGGATCCACCAGAGTCATTGCATGTGTGCTCTTTTCACAATCCACCTATGGATCCACCAGTGCCATTGCATGTGTGTTCTTTTAAGTAACAACAACTGAGTCATTTCATGACTGTTCTTTTCACATACCACATATGGATCCACCAGTGTCATTGAAATGTGTGTTATCTTTAGTAACAACAACCAGAGTCATTGCATGTGTGTTCTTTTCACATACCACATATGGATCCACCAGTATCATTGAAATGTGTGTTCTCTTTAGAGACCACACATGGATCCACCAGTGTCATTGCATGTATGTTCTTTTCACTAACAACAACTGGAGTCATTGCATGTGTGTTCTTTTCACATACCACATATGGATCCACAAGTGTCATTGCATGTGTGCTCTTTTAAGAATCCACCTATGGATCCACCAGTGTCATTGCATGTGTGTTCTTTTTAGTAACAACAACTGGAGTCATTTCATGACTGTTCTTCTCACATACCACATATGGGTCCACCAGTGGATTTTGTGATGCAACTTTTCACAAAATGAGACCAATGACACTGGAGCTTCTAGCACACAGACTCCAACGGATTCTGTGATGGAGCTTCTACCACACTGGTTCAAATGCAATGTGGAAGCTGCTTCCCTATGTGTTTTTGGTCTCTGTGACCATAGCTTGACACATGGAGTCCCTAGATTCATTGCATTTGTTAGTTTCCCAAACCACATGGATCCACTAGTGTCATTGCGTGTGCTATCTTCCAAAACTACATTGATCCACATGACCACACACACTCCAGTGGGTTTTGTGATGCAACTTCTACTACACTAGTGCAACATGCAATTTGGAAGCTGCTTTCCTATGTTTTTGGTCTCTATAACCATGGCTTGACACATGGAGTCCCTAGAGTCATTGCATTTTTCCTTTTCCCAAACCACATGGATCCATAGGTGTGATTGCATGTGCTCTTTTCCAAAACCACATCCATCCAGATGACCACACACACTCGAGTAGATTCCGTGATGCAACTTCTGCCACACTAATGGAACATGCAATGTGGAAGCTGCTTTCCTATGTGTTTTTGATCTCTATGATCATGGCTTGACATACGGAGTCCCTATAGTCATTTCATTAGTTCTTTTCCCAAACCACATGCCTCCACTGGGTGAAGGAAATATGTCCTGAGAGGCAATAATAAAGTTGTTATTATGTATTCCTTGTATATGATAGATGTTTATTTTGCATGCTATAATTGTATTGATAGGAAACATCAATTCATGTGTGTTTAAATAACAAAAAGGGTTCCTAGTTATGCCTCTCTTATAGACTAGCTCGTTGATTAACAAGATGATCAAAGTTTCCTGATCATGGACATTGGATGTTGTTAATAACGAGATCACAGCATTTGTGAAATGATGTCATGAACATTCATCCGAAGTATAGCATTACGATCAAAGTCATTATGTTTATATTGCTATAACATCGTACGAAGTAATCTTAGTCCTTAGACCATGAGATCATGTTAATTGCTAACACCAGAAGAGTATCTTGATAACATCAAACGTCACACCGTAACAGGGTGACTATAAAGGCGGGTTCAGTGCTATGAAGGTGTTATGTTGAGGCTCATGGATCAAGAGTGGAATTTGTCAATCCCGATGACGGATAGATATACTCTGGGCCCTCTCGGTGATATCACATTAAGGTAGCTTGCAAGCAAGTGATGTGATCACTAGAATGTTATATCACGAGAACGAGAAAAGAGTGCATGTCGGTAACGAGATCAAACTAGGTATTTGGATACCGATGATCGAATCTCGGACATGTATTATATCATGAGACAAAGGGATTAAGTTACTAGCGTTAAAGGTTCTCACGATCACAGAAGTCATCATCGAATGTGCAGGAGTCAGTATGGATCTCCAGGTCCCGCTTCTGATTATTGATCTGAGAGGAGTCTCAATCATGTCTGCATTATTCGCGAACCGTAGGGTGACACACTTAAGGGTTGGAGGACACCATTTAGGAGCACATATGTTTCAGACAAAAGGTTTGCAAAGCGCAGGAAATGTTTCGATAGAAACAGGAATTGTTTTGATAGAAACTGGAATTATTTCGGTGAAATTGCAGAAAGTGGTTCTACATGTGATGTTGAAATGTTGCAAGGGGTTTTATGTGAATTTTTGTTTATTAAAGTTATTAACAAAATTCTGAATAAAATAAATAAAAGAGTTTTATTAAATGAGAGTTGCATTAAATTTGGTGGAAATTTAATGCATGTGAGTGGAATTTTGCGTGGAGTCAAAATTGATGTGAGTGGAGCTTCCACCACATGAATGAGGAAGAGGTGGGGGCAGCCCCTTGGCCGCCGGCCATGGGAGGGGAGGAGCCCCCCTCTCCTATAAAAGGCCCCCCTCTCCTCTCTCACAAAGCACACCTCCTCGTGAAGGATCTCTCTCCCCCTCTAGATATTCGCCCATGGCCTCGGATTAGCGAGATACATGTTCCTGGTGGCCTTGCGTCTAGAAGGAGTTGCTGGTTCCGCTGATTCGCTGGAGCGAGGAGGTGGAGGTTGTCCGGTGGCTTGGATGTGTGTGCGAGGACGGATGCGCTGCTGATTTGCGGCGCTCGGGCTTCCACACGATCTTGAGATAGGCAAGCGTACGACTACATCAACCATGAGTTCCTACTCATTAACAAAGCTAGTTGTCTTAGAGGGTAACTTCTCCATGGATGTATATCCACCCATTGCTCTGTATCTAGTAGATAGATCTTGGCGTATAATTCTCATCGTAGGAATTTTTTTTGTTTTCTATGCTACGAACCAAACAGTGGTATCAGAGCCTGATCTATGTGTAGGTGCTTTGCACGGGTAGTACACATATGTTTATATGCGGGTGATGATGATCATTTTATTGCATCTTCTATGTATTTTGGATATTGGTGGCATAGTGGGATGAAGCGGCCCGGACCAACCTTACATGTCATCGTACATGAGACCGGTTCCACGACTGACATGCAACTAATTTTGCATTAGTGGCAGGCGGGTGCCTGTCTCTCCTACTATAGTCAATATCTGATTTACAACGAGTTGCTAATAACTTTCTTATCCTTGTTGTGGTTCATGTTTGTAGGTAAGACCGGTTCTATCTCCGAAAGCCCTAAGCCACGTAAAACTTGCAATTGATAAATTAGAGGCGTCTAGTTTAGATCGTTGCTGGGCTAGTGTCTTGATATGGTATTGTTGTAAGTAGATGTATGATAGATACTCTTACAACACATTCAACGTGTAAGTTCCATAGACCTTGGCCTTACACACAAAGGAATGATAGAGATCGTACCACGATTCAAATAATAGAGATCAAATGCATGGACCATGTCATCTCACTTTACACATTAGATGTTAGCATTTTATACTGCTAGTTTGGCGCTTTTGGTAGCATTGTAAGATGATCCCTCATTTAGATATCAAGATAAAATGTGTTCTTCCTTAAGTATGCACCATTCTATGGATCGTGTTTCGAGACATCACGTGATGATCGGGTGTACTCGAATCTACGCTTTCATACAACGGGTGTAAGACAGTTTTACACACGCGAATACTAAGGTTCTTACTTGGCGAGCCTAGCATGTACAGACATGGCCTCGGAACACGGACCGAAAGGTTAAGCATGAGTCATATAGTTGATATGATGCCCATATAGATCCTCACCTTTGAAGCTACACCGACTCACGTGATGATCGGACTTGGTGTAGTGGATTTGGTTCATGTAATCACCAAAAAGACACGAGGGATGTCGTTTTTGAGTGGGAGTTCATTAGTAATTTGGATTAGTTGAACTCAATCTATCATAAACTTAGTCTAAATAAACTCTACAAATTCTGTTGTAGATGGCGCCACCTACTTTTAATTTCAATGTGTTCATGGAGAAAGAGAAGCTTGTTGCGAATGGTAGCAACTTCACCAATTGGGCTATGAATTTGAGGATTCTCCTCACTGCTGCACAAAAGCAATATTTGCTAGAGGCGCGCTAGGCCCCCACCAGCTCCTGATGCCCCTGACGAGGAAAAGAATGTCTATATAACTTGCCAGGAGGACCACAACTTAGTTCATTGCGGCATACTATATGGGCTAGAGCCAGAACTTCGAAAGCGTTTCGAAAATGGCAATGCCTGTGATACCATGGGAGAATTGAAAATCATTTTTGATACCCATGCTGCCGTAGAGAGTTATAATGCTTCTGAAAAGTTCTTTAGCTGCATGATGGAGGAGAATAGCTACGTTAGTGAGCACGTACTCAAAATGTCTGGGTACGCCGATAAGCTTGTGTCCTTGGGAATAACGATTCCCATTGACTTAGGCATACATCGTGTTCTCCAATCTCTACCACCTAGCTACAAGAGCTTTGTGATGAACTATAATATGCAGGGCATGAAGAAGTCTCTTCCCGAGCTTCTGTCAATGCTTAAGACTGCAGAAGTGGATATTAGCAAAGAACATCAAGTGTTGATGATCAATAAGACCACCGGTTTCAAGAAGGACAAGAAAGGCAAGAAGAAGGGAAAGAAGGGCGGCAAATCTATTGTCGCACCTGAAAAGAAATCCCGAGCTAGCCCTAAGTCTGATACCGAGTGCTACTATTGCAAGGGGACTGGCCATTGGAAGCACAACTACCCCAAGTATTTCCCGGACAAGAAGGCCGGCAAGGCAAACAAAGGTATATGTGATATACATGTTATTGATGTGTACTTGACTAGTACTCGCAGTAGCACCTGGGTATTTGATATGGGATCGGTTGCTAATATATGTAACTTGATTCAGGGGCTGCGAAACAAGCGACAGCTAGCAAGGGATGAGGTCACGATGCGGGTCGGAAATGGATCAAGAATTGATGTGATCGCCGTCGGAACGCAACCTCTCCATATGCCGTCGGGATTAGTTATAAATATGAATAATTGTGATTTGGTGCCTGCACTGAGCATGACCATTGTATCCGGATCGTGTTTGATGCAAAGTGGTTATTCGTTTAGATCTGAAAACAATGGTTGTTTGATTTATCTGAATGGTATCTTTTATGGTCATGCACCTGTGTTGAATGGTTTATTTCTGTTGGATCTCGATAGCAGTATTACGCATATTCATAATGTTGATGCTAAAAGGATTAAACTTGATAATGATATATCTGCATATATGTGACACTGTTGTCTAGGTCATATTGGCGTTAAACGCATGAAGAAACTCCATTCTGATGGACTTTTGGAATCACTTGATTTTGAATCATTTGATACATGTGAGTCGTGCCTTATGGGTAAGATGACTAGAACACTGTTTTCCGGTTCAATGGAATGGGCGACAGATTTGTTGGAAATCATACATACTGATGTGTGTGGACCAATGAGTGTGTCGGCGCGAGGTGGCTATTGTTATTTTGTTACTTTCACGGATGATTTGAGTAGATACGAGTATATCTATTTGATGAAACATAAATCTGAAACCTTTGAAAAGTTCAAGGAATTTCAGAATGAAGTGGAAAATCATCGTAACAGAAAGATCCAATTTCTAAGGTCCGACCGTGGAGGAGAGTATCTTAGTTATGAGTTTAGCACACATATGAAAGACTGTGGAATAGTTTCACAACTCACGCCTGCCGGAACACAACAACATAATGGTGTGTCGGAACATCGTAATCGTACTTTATTGGATATGGTTCGATCTATGATGTCTCTGACTGACTTGCCACTATCATTTTGGGGTTATGCACTGGAAACCGCTGCATTCACTTTAAATCGGGCACCATCTAAATCTGTTGAAATGGCACCGTATGAATTATGGTTTGGGAACAAACCTAAGCTGTCATTTCTTAATGTTTGGGGATGCGATGTTTATGTGAAGAAACTTCAGCCGGATAAACTCGAACCCAAAGCGGAAAAATGCGTCTTCATAGGATACCCTAAGGAAACTATTGGGTATACCTTCTATCATAGATCTGAGGGCAAGGTTTTTGTTGCCAAGAATGGATCCTTTCTTGAGAAGGAGTTTCTCGCGAAAGGTGTGAGTAGTCGGAAGGTAGAACTCGAAGAGGTTATTGAACCTTCTCTTCATGAAATGGCGAATAGCACAACGCCGGAAATTATTTCGGAATTGACTTCACCTAATGAAGAGAGAGCTAATGATATTGATCATGAAACTCCGAAAGAGGACACTACCAAACCTCGCAGGTCAAGCAGGACACGTGCAGATCCTGAACTGTACGGCAATCCTGTTATGAATTTCATGATTGATGAAATAGATGACCCTGCGACATATGAAGAACTGATGATGAGCCCGGATTCCAACAAATGGCTAGAAGCCATGAAATCCAAGATGGAATTCATGTACAAAAACCAGGTTTGGACCTTGGTGGACTTACCTCACGATCGAAAGGCCGTTGAGAATAAATGGATTTTCAAAAGAAAAACTGATGTTGAGGGTAATGTGACCATCTATAACGCACGACTTGTTGCAAAGGGGTTTCGACAAATTCAAGGAGTTGACTACGATGAGACATTCTCTCCCGTAGTGATGCTAAAGTCGGTTAGGATTATGTTAGCAATTGCTGCATATTTCCATAATGAAATATGGCAGATGGATGTCAAAACTGCGTTCCTCAATGGTAATATTGAACAAGAGTTGTATATGATACAACCTAAGGGTTTTATCGATCCTAAGGATGCTGATAAGGTATGCAAGCTTTAGCGATCCATCTATGGACTGAAGCAAGCATCCCGGAGTTTCAATCTCAGGTTTGATGAGGTGATCAAAGAGTTTGGATTTGTCCAAACTTATGGAGAGGCTTGTATTTACATGAAAGTCAGTGGGAGCAATGTGTCATTTCTGATATTATATGTGGATGACATATTATTGATTGTAAATGATATAGATCTTTTAAATAGTGTTAAAATTTATCTAAACAACAAATTTTCTATGAAGGACCTTGGTGAAGCTTCGTATATATTAGGAATTAAAATCTATAGAGATAGATCCAGACGCCTAATTGGGCTATCGCAGAGTACATACCTTGATAAGATATTAAAGAAGTTTAATATGGACGGAAGTAAGAAGGGGTTCTTACCTATGTTGCAAGGCAAGACATTGAGTAAGACTCAAAGTCCGGCTTCGGTGGAAGAAAGCGAGATAATGGATAAGATCCCCTATGCCTCGACCATAGGCTCTATAATGTATGCCATGCTATGTACAAGACCGGATGTGGCACATGCTATTAGTTTGACTAGTAGGTACCAATCTGATCCAGGTTCGGAACACTGGATAGCGGTCAAGAATATCCTTAAGTACTTCAGAAGAACTGGGGATATTTTCTTGTATATGGAGGTGAAGAAGAGCTAGTCGCTAAGTGTTATGTCTATGCTAGCTTTGACACCGATCCGGATGACTCTAAGTCTCAATCCGGATACGTATTTCTCTTGAACGGAGCAGCAGTTAGTTGGAGGAGTTCCAAACAACCTGTGGTGGTTGGATCAACGACGGAGGCGGAATATGTTGCTGCTTCAGAAGCGGCGTAGGAAGCGGTTTGGATGAAGGAGTTCATAACGGAACTAGGTGTGGTTCCTAGTGCATTGGACCTAATGGTGATCTATTGTGACAACAATGGAGCCATAGCCAATGCCAAGGAACCAACGTCTCACAAGAATTCCAAGCATATTAAGCGCCGGTTTCACTCCATCCGCGAGCATGTCAAGGATGGAGATATAAAGATTTGTAAAGTACACACGGACCTGAATGTAGAAGATCCGTTGAGTAAAGTTCTCCCTAGGGAAAAACATGATCAACACCATAACTCCATGGGTGTTAGATTTATCACTATGTAAACTAGATTATTGTCTCTAGTGCAAGTGGGAGATTGATGGAAATATGCCCTGAGAGGCAATAATAAAGTTGTTATTATGTATTCCTTGTATATGATAGATGTTTATTTTGCATGCTATAATTGTATTGATAGGAAACGTCAATACATGTGTGTTTAATAAACAAAAAGGGTTCCTAGTTATGCCTCTCTTATAGACTAGCTCGTTGATTAACAAGATGATCAAAGTTTCCTGATCATGGACATTGGATGTTGTTAATAACGAGGTCACAACATTTGTGAAATGATGTGATGAACATTCATCCGAAGTATAGCATTACGATCAAAGTCATGATATTTATATTGCTATAACATCGTATGAAGTAATATTAGTCCTTAGACCATAAGATCATGTTATTTGCTAACACCAGAAGAGTATCTTGATAACATCAAATGTCACACCGTAACAGGGTGACTATAAAGGTGGGTTCAGTGCTACGAAGGTGTTATGTTGAGGCTCATGGATCAAGAGTGGAATTTGTCAATCCCGATGACGGATAGATATACTCTAGGCCCTCTCGGTGATATCACATTAAGGTAGCTTGCAAGCAAGTGATGTGATCACTAGAATTTTGTATCACGGGAACGAGAAAAGAGTGCATGGCGGTAACGAGATCAAACTAGGTATTTGGATACCAATGATCGACTCTCGGACATGTATTATATCATGAGACAAAGGGCTTAAGTTACTAGCGTTAAAGGTTCTCACGATCATAGAAGTCATCGTTGAATGTGCAGGAGTCAGTATGGATCTCCAGGTCCCGCTTCTGATTATTGATCTGAGAGGAGTCTCAATCATGTCTGCATTATTCGCGAACCATAGGGTGACACACTTAAGGGTTGCCGGACACCATTTAGGAGCACATATGTTTCAGACAAAAGGTTTGCAAAGCGCAGGAAATGTTTCAATAGAAACAGGAATTGTTTCGATAGAAACCGAAATTGTTTTGGGTGAAATTGGAGAAAGTGGTTCTGCATGTGACATTGAAATGTTGCAAGGGGATTTATGTGAATGTTTGTTAATTTAAGTAATTAACAAAATTCTGAATAAAATATATAAAAGAGTTTTGTTAAATGAGAGTTGCATTAAATTTGGTGGAAATTTAATGCATGTGAGTGGAATTTTGGGTGGAGTCAAAATTGATGTGAGTGGAGCTTCCACCACATGAATGAGGAAGAGGTGGGGGAACCCCCTTGGCCACCGGCCATTGGAGGGGAGGAGGCCCCCTCTCCTATAAAAGGCCCCCTCTCCTCCCTCACAAAGCACACCTCCTCGTGAAGGATCTCTCTCCCCCTCTAGATATTCCCCCATGGTCTCGGATTAGCGAGATACATGTTCCCGTTGGCCTTGCGTCTAGAAGGAGTTGCTGGTTCTGCTGATTCGCTAGAGCGAGGAGGTTGAGGTTGTCCGGTGGCTTGGACGTGTGTGCGAGGACGGATGCGCTACTGATTTGCGGCGCTCGGACTTCCACACGATCTTGAGATCGGCAAGCATACGACTACATCAACCACGAGTTCCTACTCGTTAACAAAGCTAGTTATCTTCGAGGGTAAGTTCTCCATGGATGTATATCCACCTGTTGCTTTGTATCTAGTAGATAGATCTTGGCGTATAGTTCTCATCGTAGGAAATTTTTTGTTTTCTATGCTGCAAACCCAACACTTGGGTCATTACATGTTTCTCCTCCAAACCACATTGATCCACATGACCACACACAGTCTAGTGGATTCTGTGATGCAACTTCTGCCACACTAGTTCAACATGCAATGTGGAAGCTACTTCCCTATGTGTTTTTTGTTCTCTGTGGCCATGACTTAACACATGGAGTCCCTAGAGTCATTGCATTTTTACTTTTCCGAAACCACATCGATCCACTAGTGGCATTACATGTGCTCTCTTCAAAAACCACATTAATCCACATGACCACACACACTGAAGTAGATTATGTGATGCAACTTCTGCCACACTAGTGCAACATGCAATGTGGAAACTCCTTCCCTATGTGTTTTTGGTCTATGTGACCATGGCTTGACACATGGAGTCCCTAGAGTCATCGCATTTGTTCTTTGCCCAAACCACATGGATCCACTTGTGTCATTGCATGTGCTCTCTTCCAAAACCACATTGATCCACATGACCACGCACACTCTAGTGGATTCTGTGATGCAACCTATACCATACTAGTGCAACATTCAATCTGGAAGCTGCTTCCTTGTGTGTTTTTGGTCTCTGTGACTGTAGTTTGACACATGGACTCTCTAGAGTCATTGCATTTGTTCTTTTCCCAAACCGCATGGATCCACTGGTGTCATTGCATGTGATCTCTTCCAAAACTACATTGATCTACAGGACCACATACACTCCGGTGGATTCTGTGATGCAACTTCTGCCACACTGGTGCAACGTGCAATGTGGAAGATACTTCCCTATGTGTTTTTTGTTATGGGTCTCCATGTGGATTTACCCTTGGTGTGGACCAATCTTCACAGATTTTAGGCGGGGAGTGAGGGGACACGCGATGAACACAATGAACATAGTTCTAATGCAAGATAGAGATACAAACACACACCAATCCAATAGAATCCTTAGCGAGAGACCTTGTGGTAGAATCGTCAAAGGTGAGATCGGCAAGCGGATGATAGAATCCAAATCAAGGAGACAGTAGCAACAAAGTAGAATCCCAAAGGGGAGAGACCAAGCACTACTAGAATCCTTGATAGGAAGAGACCAAACTCTTGAGAAGGGTCTTGACAACTTGGAGAAGGGCACCGACTCCAAGGCCTTGTACAACTCATAGATCTACAATTGAGAAGGGGTTCCCATATAGGGTTAGGAACATGCCTCAATTCACCATCATCTCTGCCCAAATCTGAGCCACAAGGGGTTATTTATAGTACTAGGGGCAAAGGGGTAGGTAGGAGGGAATATTCTGGGCATCAAACCCTTCACAGTGCATAGACTGACATTCCAGTGGTAAGTCTGGTCACGTCGGCCGTGGCATCGGTATTTCCGACGGGCGCCGGATTGCACTTCTATCTAGCGTTTTGGTGCTCACCGGTTTTCTTCGATGGCGATCGGTAGTTCCAGCATGGCCTCCGGTCGAGCCGTCCTGGCGCCGGAAGTGCCGGTGTGGATTCCGGCAGCACGGGCCTAGTGCCGGAATCCTTCTTCTCTCTTCTTTTCCACGCTTATTGCTTGGGGGTCTTGGTTCCAGGTTCATCCTTGTCTCATCCTCTTGGCATCATGATCACATGCCTAGTAACACAATAGATATTTGGTTCAAGTAGGACCTCATTCACATGATAGCCAACGCATAGTAAGAGATGGAAGGAATTCAACTTTGTAGGAGTGGTTGGTGTATCATGATGTGGGCCAATGGTGATTGCCATATGTTGGGCTATATCATCTCCCCTACTTGAAAACGAGTCAACCTCGACAATGTTCTTTCATCATGCAAGGAAGGAGGTGTTCTCTTGGCCTTAGTCTTGTATATGGACGGATCACTGGTGTCGAAGCCATTCTCCAACAAGTTGAAGAGCTTGTGGTACTTCTTGCCATCATGTTGTGGTTGTAGATCTTGTAGCATGATTCTTGAAGGTGGTGGTCTATCGTGGGTACCTTGCAAAACTGACCACAAAGAGATAGAATTGTATGATGGATTGTTAGTATGGGTCACACTCAAATCTCTCTTCTCAAATTTGGTTGCTTGCGTCATGCCAATCATGATTTTTCCACTCATTTGGGGCTTGGCACTCACTCTCTTGATGGTGGTTCACTCTCTCACCACTCATCTCACTAGGGTCCTTAGCTTGCTTTATCTTGTGCATCGATGTCATGTTGGATGCAATAACTTGGCTTGGTATCATGGGTTGGACCACGAATGTCTTGTCATTCCACTTGAAGGAGTATTGGTTATTGTTACCATGATGTATGGATATTCTATCATATTTCCATGGTCTCCCAAGTAGCATGGGGCACACAGACATTGTCACGACATCACACTCGACATTGTCTTCATATGGGACAATATTGAAGGAGACATTGACCTTTGATGTTATCTTGAGTGCTCCATTATCATCAAGCCATTTGACGTGTGGATGAGGGTGCTCTATGCATGGCAACTTGAGTTTCTCACAAAGCTCCGTACTTGCGAGGTTATGGTAACTACCTCCATCAATGATCACCTTTATGGACTTGCCATCAATTTCGGCACGAGCTTGGAAGATATTGAGGCGTTGGTCCTCTCTTGGTATGGAGTCATTGTCAAGACTTGAGCAATGACTAGGGAAGGTCTTGGATCATGCTTGCATATGAGGGTGTCATCCACTTCGATTGTGTCTTCCCTTGTAATAGCTCGTTGAGTCAACGCTTCATATTCCTCTTCACTCATAGAGTAGGTTGTGCCATTCTCATCTGTAAGCATCACTCGTGTGTTGGTACACTCATATGAATTGTGACCCTTCACTCCACACTTGAAGCAAGTGACTTGACTATCCAATGCCGTGTTGGAGGAGGATGCTATCGTGGTCTTTACTTTCTTGGGTGAGCTTGGTGCTTGGTTTGTTGGAGGAATTTGGATTAACGGACGCAAAATATGTCTTTGTCTTCTCATAAGCATTCTCTTTTTGCAAGCATCGCTCTTCTTTGGTAGCTTGATGAAGGAGCTCGGTGAGGTTCTTGTGTGGTTGAAAGTCAACAATATTCCTTATTGGCAGGCTCAAACCGTTGAGTAACCTTGCAATTGTTTGCTCTTCAAGCTCTCTCACATCAGCTGGCATCATAGTTTTCGCCATTCCCTTGTAGAGATCTTCAATTTACTTTGTGCCTTGCCTCAAATTTTGTAGCCTATCAAAGAGATCTTGTCTATAATGCTCAGGGACAAATCCCTTTTACATCACTTCCTTTATCTCCTTCCAAGTTCCAATTGGGGGCTCATCTTGGTTCTCACGGTGTTTTTGGTAGTCTTCCCACCAAACATTTGCATAGTCCTAAAACTCAAGGGATGCCATTGCAAATTTTTTCTCTTCGGAGTAATTGTGGACTCGAAAGATTTTGTCAACTTTCAGCTCCCAATCAATGTACGCATTGGCGTCTTCTTCTCCCTTGAACTTGGGCATAATAAACTTGAGCTTGCCAAATTTTCCATCTTCATGCTCATGGTGGTGGTTACGGCGTTCTTGTCGCGTGCTTGCTTCACTTGGAGCACGTGGATGAGGAGGAGCTCAATTGTCTCGAGGCGGGAGAGGAGGAGGATCTTGATGCTCAAAGTCTCTTCTATGCCTTTGCTCAGGATCATTTGTATTCATTGGTTGTTGGTGACGATTGCGGGGTTGAGCATAGCGGTTGTACATCGAGAACGACGTGCATCCTCATCGTCATCACTTGAATCCCATTGTGTTGCTCGAGTGACTTGTGGTGGTTGGTGACGGTCATGGTGTGGGTGTTGGAGCCTATCATTGAAGTGGTCTTCACCATGACGCTCTTGGTCTTGTGGAGGTTGCGCTTGCACCATTGCTTGTTGGGATGGCCGACCATCTCCTTCTTCTTGTTGTGAATGAGCATGATGGTCATGGTGCCGGTGATGTCTTGCATGGTTCGGTTGTTGAGCTTATGGGTCAACTTCTTGTTCTTGTTGATGACGAGCTTGGTGTTCCCCATTGTGGTGGTGGGGTTCTCCATGATGAGAGTGTGAGCGCGAGCGTCGCCATAACGACTTGAGGAGCGCGTACGAGACAGACTTGAGGAACGCGTACGAGACGAACTTGACGAGCTTGAGTGATGTCCTTGATGGTTGCCAAGGTTTGCGATAACTTGGTGAAGAGCTTGGAAGTGAGAATTGTTCTCCACTTGGTGTTTCTGGTCATGGTAGTCGAACTCTTGAAAAGTTTCATCACGCCGGTTCTCAAGCCTCTCAAACTGGGCATTGATTTTTTGGCGTTGCACCCATAAGTTGTTGCGCGTGGTGAAACCATCTTGGTTGTTGAAGTTGGTATCTCCACTTTCTCCTCTTCCCCTAGACATGTTGTATGACCACAAGTGAACGGAAGGGTTGTATTGGTGGGATGGTATGTGCTACCTTGCCTCACCAAGTAAAAAATTGGAAAGCTTGTTTTTGCCGAGATAAAAGCGAATACACAAGACACACACACAAAGGCCAATGGTGGAAGGTTAGGAAGGTGAATAGAAAAAGGAACAACCAAACAAAAAGGTTATTGTTAACGATGGTAAAGAACCAAAGATCAAAATAAAATACAATACAATCTACAAAAACAAAAAGGAACACACACGTGGAGACAGATGTGGTTAGCACAACTATGAAAATGAGCACAAAATGTCCTAACAAAGACTAAACTCGGTTGTCGTGCCAACGCAAGGAGAGACCACAACACTTTAGCCAAAAGAGGATAAGAAACAGATTTGTTCACTTGCCTTAGTTGTGCTCTTCCTCTCTCTTTGCTTACAAGTTTGGGACTCTCTTTGTATTGGGAGACTATGCATCTTTTTTTCTATTTTTTCTTAAAAACATTTCTTTTTTATGCCTTTTCTTTTTCTCCCTTATATCCTACAATGTTTACTTTTTATTTTCTTACAAACTCTCACTTTCCAAGGGCAAGTGCACAATGCTTAGGAAAACGCACAATGCGCTTCTCTAATAGGATAGATACACAAAAAGGAAGAAGGGTTAACAAGGTGGATCATGTTATATCTTTGGTATTGTTGAGAACTTGCTCCTAGTGTTGGGGATGACGTTCGAGCATCACGGTGTCGAGGAGCACGGTATGTTATGATTTGCAGAAGCTGGACGTCAGGTTGGGCGACATGCACGCAAAACAAGAACAACATAAGAGGAAAAAAAGTCAAAACTAGGTCAGAGAGTCAATTTCTGTGGCCAAACCGACGGCACCGGACCTGTCGCCGAAATTTTCAGCGGGAAATCTGGTTCACCGGAACCTTCGCCGGAAATTTCAGAAGCACGATCGGTCCGCCGAGCCTGGCGCCGGTTTGTGTTCGTGAAGAACACCAAAAGTCAAATCTCGGATTTTTTTTTGCAAATCTATTGGGATTGGGCTGGTGAAAGGTTCAAGGAAGATAGATCGACACCCAAAGCAACAAATCTATCGACCAAAACCACGAAAAACTCACCAAATTGAGAGATTGATCCAAAAGCAATTTGGGGCTATATTTTTGGTATTTTTCAATTTAGGGTGGAAATCAAAGGGCGAAGTCAAATCCGTGAAAACCAAAAGCTGCTAATACCAGTTGTTATGGGTCTCCTTGTGGATTTACCCTTGGAGTGTCCCGATCTTCATAGATTTGAGGCGGGGACTAAGGGGACACGTGATGAACATGATGACCGCAACTCTCATGCAAGGTAAAGATACAAACAAACGCCAAATCACACCCGATTCGATATGCCCATGTTGGTTTGAACAACCAATCCAATAGAATCCTCGGTGAGAGATCTTGTAGTAGAATCACCAAAGGAGAGATCGGCTAGTGGATGATATCATCCAAATCAAGGAGAGAGTAGCAACCAAGTAGAATCCCAAAGGGGAGAGACCAAGCACTACTAGAATCCTTGATAGGGAGAAATCAAACACTTGAGGAGGTTCTTGACGACTTGGATAAAGGTACCAACTCCAAGGACTTGTACAACTCATAGATATACTATTGAGAGGGGTTCCTATCTAGGGTTAGGCGCATGCCTCAATTCATCGTCATCTCTGCCTAGATCTAAGCTGCACCAACATGATAGCCAGGACCCCTTCATAGTGCGCAGACTAGCCAGGACCCCTTCATAGTGCGCATGCCTATTGAGAGGGGGTATTTATAGTACTAGGGGCGAAGTGGTAGGTAGGAGGGAATATTCCAGGACCCCTTCATAGTGCGTAGACTAACATTCTTGTGGTAAGTCTGGCCATGCCGACCGTGGCGCTGGTATTTCCGGCGGGCGTCGGATTACACTTCTATCTGGCGTTTCAGTGCTCGTCAGTTTGCTTCGGTGGCAACCGGTAGTTCCAGCGTGGGCTCCGACGATAGGTCCTGGCGTTGGAAGTTACGGCGTGGATTCTGGTAGCGCTGGGCCTAGTGCCGGAATCCGTCTTGCGTTTTCTTTTCCAACCTTCTTGCTTAGGGGTATTGGCTACAGGTTCATACTTGTCGCATCCTCTTGGCATCATGCTCATAGGCCTAGTCACAAAATAGATATTTGGCTCAAGTAGGACCCCATTCACCTGATAGCCAAACCACGGTAAGACATGGAAGGAATTCAGCTTTGTAGGAGTGGTTGGTCTAGCATGATGTGGACCAATGGTGATTGCCATATGTTGGGCCGTATCATTTTTGGGCTCTGTGACCATGGCTTGACAAATGGAGTCCCTAGAGTCATTCCATTTTTTCTTTTCCCGAACCACATGGATCCAATGGTGTCATTGCATGTTCTCTCTTAAAAAACAACATCGATCCAAATGACCACACACACTCCAGTTGATTATGTGATGCAACTTCTGCCACACTGATGCAACATGCAATGTGGAGGCTGCTTCCCTATGTGTTTTTGGTCTTAATGGCCATGGCTTGACACATGGAGTCCATAGAGTTATTGCATTTGTTCTTTTCCCAAACCACATGGATCTACTAGTCTCATTGAATGTTCTCTCTTCCAAAACTATATTGATCCACACGACCACACACACTCGAGTGGATTATGTGATGCAACTTCTGCCACACTTCAGCAACATGCAATGTGGAAGCTGCTTCCCTATGTGTTTTTTGTCTCCATGACCATGGCTTGACACATGGATTCCCTAGAGTCATTGCATTTGTTCTTTTCCCAAACCACATGGATCGACTTGTATTATTGCATGTGCTCTCATCCAAAACCACATTGATCCACACACACTCCAGTGGATTTTGTGATGCAACTTCTGTCACACTAGTGCACCATACAATGTGGAAACTGCTTCCCTATGTGTTTTTGGTTTATGTGACCATAGCTTGACACATGGAGTCCCTAGATTCATTGCATTTGTTCTTTCCGAAACCACTTGGATCCACTCGTTCCATTGCATGTGCTCTCTTCAAAAACCACATTGATCCACATGACCACATACACTCCAGTGGATTCGGTGATGCAACTTCTGCCACACTGGTGCAACATGCAATGTGGAAGCTGCTTCCTATGTGTTTTTGGTCTCTGTGACCATGGCTTGACACATGGAGTCCCTAGAGTCATTGCATTTGTTCTTTTGCCAAACCTCATGGATCCACTGGTGTCATTGTATGTGCTCTCTTCCAAAACCACATTGATCCACATGACCAGGGACACTCTAGTGGATTCTGTGGTGTAGCTTCTTCCACACTGGTTCAACATGCAAAGTGGAATCTTGATGCAGCCCAACACTCGGCATTCACCATTGATCCACATAATGCTACGCCAACCATGACTCTCCAAAGGTTAATCCCTTCCATACCTCACTTTCCTGTGGTTATCATGTGAATGGGATCCTACTTCAGACAAATGCATATGATATGACTAGTTCCACGACCATGATCCCAAGAGGAGGCGAAAAGGATGAACCTAGAGCCAAGACCCCCAAGCACGAAGCATGGAAAAGAAGATGGAAGAAAGATTTCGGTGCCAGGTCCGGCCACGCCGGTATCCATGCTGAATCTTCCGGCGCTAGGACCGATTGACCGGAATCCATGCCAGAATTCCCGGTTGCCGCCAAAGCAAACTAGCGAATGCCGAAACGCGAGACCGAAGGCCAGTCTGGCGCCCGCCAAACCAAACCAGCGACCGTCGGAAATACCGGTGCCCATTCTGGCGCGACCGGACTTATCACTAGAATGCTAGTCTGTGCACTATGAATGGGTTTGATGCCCGAAATATTCCCTACTACCTACCCCTTTGCCCCTAGCACTATAAATATCCCCTTGTGGTTCATATCTAGGCAGAGATGATGAATTAAGGCATGTGCCTAACCCTAGATGGGAACCCCCTCTAAATAGTAGATCTATGAGTTGTAGAAGGCCTTGGAGTTGGTGCCCTTATCCAAGTTGTCAAGACCCTCCTCAAGTGTTTGGTATCTCCCTATCCAGGATTCTAGTAGTGCTTGGTCTCTCCCCCTTTGGATTCTACTTGGTTGCTACTCTCTCCTTGATTTGGATTCTATCATCCGCTTTCCAATCTCTCCTTCGTGATTCTACTGTAAGGTCTCTCGCCGAGGATTCTATTGGATTGGTTATCGAACCAATAGGAGCAAATCGAATCGGCTGTGCTTTGGCATGTGTTTGTATCTTTACCTTGCATTAAAGTTGTGTTCATCATGTTCATCGTGTGTTCCCTCACTCCCCGCCTCAAATCTATGAAGATTGGGCCACCCCAAGGGTAAACCTACAAGGAGACCCATATCAAAGCTACTTATGATATGGGGTGGCCTGATCTTCCTAGCAAGAACTTGTCGATGATGATGGTGGATGACAGATAACTAGCGTGTAGCTATGATCTCTCCCGCCCGAACCCTGATACCATATTCACAACACCATGCTCTTGTGCACGTAGCCGTCGACGACGAACGATAGCTTGCAATCTACTAATTACCAGTCGAACAACACATCACACTCAATTGCAGTTGGTAAAATCGATCACAAGTAATTCCAGAGGTTCTTTGAAAGAAGCAACTCCAAAATAATTTAAACGTGGTCTAAACCTAACTTGTGTTGCGCCCCATCTATTTAAGAGTCGGGGGGCGGCGGCCTAAGGTGGAAACCGAGTTGGTCCCACCCAACTAGGGGTACAAACCAACCCGACAAGGGTTCGGCCTAGGTCTCTAGCGTGGCAGACTTTGGCGCGGTTTGGTTGCCATGGCAGCCAAACATGATGATTTTGTGCCGCGACAGTCTGTTGTGGCAGAGAATGGTGGTGTTTCTCTGCCACGGCAGAGGTCTTCCACCATGTGTTGATCTTTAGCCTTGTGTGCTCCTTGCGCTTCCTCCCTCTCGTCCCTCGCGCATTCTTCATTGATCAACACGCCATGTTCCATTAGCTCCTCGCTTCGTTCTACGCCTTCTTCTCTCAAGTACTTGATCATACAATAATTCAAAGACTTAGGTAGTGTAAAATTCTCATTAACTAAAATATCAGGTTCATTAAGAAACAAGTTCACCTGTTGTTCTAGGAGTTTAGCACAAGCTCTTGTAATTGGTCCAATCCTTATCTCATTGGATTGATCTTTCTTTGCAGCAGCTGGAACATCATTAGTAGTAATTGGGGTAGGTGTAATTGTAGGGATGTCCTCATCATCTCCCCCCTTCAAAAGGCGTCGACCTTGACGCTCCAAGGTCTTCTCCATCATATGGTGATAAATCAGCAATGTTGAAGCTGTTGCTAACTCCACCAAACTCCTCAATAGGAATATCAACCGAGTAGGCATTATCATTAATCTTGGCTAACACCTTGTAAGGACCAGCACCACGTGGCTTCAATTTTGACTTTCGAAGTAGTGGGAACCATTCCTTGTGTAGATGCACCCATACCATGTCGCCAGGCTTGAACAACACTTCCTTCCTTGCTTGATTCCTTGCAGCAACAATGTTCTTGCCTTTCTTCTCAATAGCCTCTCGAGTCTTATCATGAATCTTCTTCACATATTCAACATGTTTTGATGCCTCCATATCAACTCTCTCATGCAATGGCAAAGGCAACAAATCAAGTGGCGTCAATGGCTTGAAGCCATACACCACCTCAAAAGGACAAAGCTGAGTAGTCGAATGCATAACCCTGTTGTATGCAAACTCAACATTTGGCAAACACTCTTCCCACTCCCGCAGATTCTTCTTTATCATAGTCCTCAGCAACTCTGACAATGTTCAATTCACCACCTCCGTTTGACCACCTGTTTGGGGATGAAATGTAGTATTGAATAGCAGTTTGATTCCCAGCTTCCCCCATACGGTATTCCAAAAGTAGCTCATGAACTTCACATCACGGTCAGAAACAATTGTCTTGGTTACTCCATGTAATCTCACGATGTCCCTAAAAAATAGGTTAGCAACATACGACGCGTCGTGGCTTTTGTGGCAGGCAATAAAATGAGCCATCTTAGAGAACCTATCCACTACCAAAAATATAGAATCATGACCTCTCTGAGTTTTAGGTAGACCTAGAACAAAATCCATACTAATGTCTTCCCATGGTGTAGTAGGTGCAGAGAGAGGTGTATACAAACCATGAGGCTGCAGCTCGGATTTCGACTTGTGGCATGTAATACAACAGCTCACAAATCTGTAGACATCACGCATCATCTTGGGCCAATAGAAATGATCAGCCAGCAGGAGCAATGTCTTATCATGCAAAAGTGACCCATCAAACCACCAACATGTGATTCCTGCACTAACAACAAACACAACGACCAATCTGGAATACATAGTTTGTTAGCTCGAAACAAATATCCATCATGTATATGATACTTATCCCATGCGTTTCTAAGAGCACACAAACGATATGGTTCAGCAAAATCATGGTCAGTTGCATAAAGTGCACAAATACTTTCTAATCCAGGAATTTTAACATCAAGATTGGTTAACAACATGTTCTTCCTTGACAAAGCATCAGCAACAACATTCTCTTTTCCCTTCTTATACTTAATGATGTGAGGAAAAGATTCAATAAACTCAACCCATTTAGCTAATCTTATATGCAAGTTTGATTGAGCTTTCAAATATTTCAATGCTTCATGATCAGAATATATGATAAATTATTTTGGCCACAAATAATGTTTCGAAACTTCAAGTACTCTAACAAGTGCATTCAATTCTTTATCATAAATAGGATAATTCAATCTAGCACCAGTAAGTTCATCAGAAAAATATGCTATAGGGCGACCTCTTGCATCAAAACATCACCAATACCTATACCACTAACATCACATTCAACTTCAAATTGCTTCGAAAAATCAGGCAATGCAAGTAATGGTGCAGAAGTAAGAAAACATTTCAATGTATGAAATGCAATATATCTTGGGTTGTGCCCCATAAAAATGGCACACCTTTCTTAGTCAAGTCATTCAATGGTGCAGCAATAGTGATAAAATCCTTCACAAAACGCCTATAGAAACCAATTAAGCCATGGAAACTACGCACTTGACTCACATTCATGTGAATAGGCCAATTCTGAATCGATTCAATTTTAGATTGATGTACTTCTACCCCATGCTTAGATACAAAAAATTCCCAAAAATATGACCTTATCTTTTGCAAATGTGTACTTCTCAAGATTAGCATACAGTTTATTATCACGCAACACTTGCAAAACTTGTTGGATATGACTACAATGTCCAGTTTTGTTGTGGCTATAGATAAGTATATCATCAAAATAAGCAACCACAAAATGACCAATAAATTCTCTCAAAACATGATTCATTAATCTCATGAAAGTACTAGGTACATTAGTAAGACCGAATGGCATGACTAACCACTCATACAACCCAAATTTTGTTTCAAAAGCAGTTTTCCATTTATCCCCTTCTTTCATTCTAATTTCATGGTATCCACTATGCAAATCAATCTTAGAGAAAATAGCAACACCACTCAATTCATCTAGCATATCCTCTAAGCGTGGAATAGGATGACGATATTGAATAGTGATGTTATTAATAGCTCTACAATCTACACACATGCGCCATGTACCATCTTTCTTAGGCACTAAAATAACAGGAACATCACAAGGGCTAAGAGAAACACGAATGCACCTTTATCCAACAACTTTGTACTTATTTCTGTATCTCCTTTGTTTCTTGAGGGTTAGTCCTGTAGGGTGCACGGTTTTACAATGTGGCACTAGGGATCAAGTCGATTTGTTGCTCAACACCACGCAATGGAGGCAATCCCGCTGGTACATCTTCTAGAAACACATCGCCAAAATCCTGCAAAACAGTAGATACACCAAGAGAAATAGGGGTCATGTCATTAGAAACCAATACCTCGTCCTTATACATGAGCACAAGTGGCATGGTTGTAGGATCCTCACGAAACTCTCTCATATCTTCCTTGGTGGCTAATATTAATAGATTAGGCACTCTCTCACTTTTCATTATATCACTCTTTTTGGGCTCTATTACATCTTAGATAAGTAACACTATCTCGCCTATCTCTAGGTGCATCCTTCAAGTTTACTTCTATGTTTTGACGAGACTCATTCACAATCTGTTGTGGTGTAATTGGCTGCAAATGAATCTTCTTGCCCTTGAATTCCAAGTGATACGTATTGGCTCGGCCATTGTGTTGCACATGTCGATCATACAGCCAAGGCTGACCCAATAATAGATGGCAAACAGTCATATGAACCACATCAAAATCAATCGAATCCTTGTATGGCCCTATTTCAAAATTCACTCGTACCATATGGTTTACCTTCATCTCACCATTGTCACTCAACCTTTGTATATAATATGGCTTGGAATGAGGTAAATATGTCAAATTCAGCTTTGCACATAACTCCTTACTTGCAAGATTTCTGCAGCTACCTCCATCAATGATTACCTTGCAAGCTTTGTTAGGGCCAACGAGTGCTTTGGTTTGGAACAAGTTGCAGCGCTGAACAATAGGCTACACACTAAGTATACGTGGAGAGACCACTATGGTAGGCGCATGCTCAGGGAAGGCATCCATACCTTCCTCGATGTGATAACCATCATCACAATGAGGATCAACTTCATCTCCACTCTCATACTCTCCTTGTTCATTAACAAACATAACCTTGCTATTTGGACAATCACGCTTGTAGTGGCCTCTTCCTCCACAAGTATGACACACCACATCACGAGTACGCGTAGTTGACATATTGGAACCCGAGCTAGCAACAGGAGCAGCGGCTTCTGAGCATTGGAACCATGAGACGATGTGGGAGCAGGCTTGGCCGATGCAGATGGCACCATAGGTGGCGGTATAGACCTGTCCAAAAAATGGCTGGTAGACGGAAACCTCGCACGTGCCTTAGCTTCTTCAGCTAACTGTGACTCTGCCTCTCTAGCATGATGCAAAAGTTCATTCATAGTCTCGTACTTGTGATGACGAACAATGCTCTTGATTGGTAACTTAAAATTGTTGAGGAATCACTGCATGGTCATCTCAAGGGATTCATGAACTCGAGCACACTGCATAAGCATCTCCATCTCCATGTAATACTCATCAACTAACATGGTTCCTTGCTTCAACTGGGTCAACTTGTCAAAGACTGAATGCAAGTAGTTGGTGGGTACAAAATGGTACTTCATAAGGCGCTTCATCTCGTTCCAATTCAAAATAGGAAGGTCATTGTCATCCCTTCTATTTGTTACAAGCACATGCCACCAATGCAAAGCATATCCATCAAATTCTGATGCTGCAAGCTTTACCTTCTTGTCTTTTGTATAGTCAAACAAATGCCAGAGCTTCTCAATCTTCAGCTCCCATGTGAGGTAATCTTCAGGGTCAAATGAGCCATCAAACTTGGGAATCAAAAATTTCGGCTTTCCCAATCCCTCATCAGCTTGGTTAGGGACACGTTGCGCACGCCCAAGAGGAGAAAAACTGCGTGCATAAGCAGGTGCAGCAACAGGCACATGGGGATTATCACGTCCCCGGCCAACATTCGGGGCAACATCAGTAGGACTACCTACATCATCATAATTTGCATCATCGAATGGTTGGGGTTGTTGTCGGTGCCCAAGTGCTACCGTCAAAGCATCCATTGAACGCTACAAAACTGCCATTTTGGTATTGATCATGGTCACCTATGTTTGAATACCAGTGACCACATCTACATTGTCTGTCAAATTAACTTGCACATCCTGAATGGTCTTGTGAATGGCATTTGTTGTCTTAGTAAAGACATCTGTCAACTAAGACTTTAGAGCTTCATATTCTCGCCAATTAACGGGATCTTGATCGTTCTTCTTCTGTGACACAACATCAACATCAAGGGTATGGAGGTTTGTGCAAAATTCATAATGTTCTTGGTGAAACACTCACAACTCACTCACAATTGACAAGAAAGCACATCTTACCGTTCCAAAGTGAATAGATACTTATGCACTAATGTGATGAAGTGAATATCAAGGGTATGGAGAACGATCACAGGGCACACAAGTTATTTAAGGTGGAGCTGTAGGTATGGAATCCTAAGTACAAAGCAAACAAGTCCTAGTGCTAATCGTACAAAACCCAAGAAACACACATATGGAGATAAATGTGGGTGTTGCACTACACTGGAGAGACACTAGCAAAGCTCAAAGTAAATAGGCACAAGATTGTGCAATCTACTAGTGCACAAAGATATCACTAGGCCTCTTGCTCAATTCTCCTTTTCTTTTTCTTTTGTATAGCTTCTTTCTCTTTTTGCCATATTCTCTTTCCCTTTTTTTAGTATCACACATAACCAATTTTCAAAGCACAACACCAAAACCATACGAGTAGCCTGTAAGAGTGGAAATTAGTCTCAATAGGCAAGTCCCTACACTTATGAAGTAGAATGGCTATAGCTAAAGTTCTGGAAAATTGCAAATTTTCACCATTTTTTTGTATGACTATGGCAGAAAAATAGCACAAAGTTGTGCCGTGGCAGAACAGTCTGTACCACGGCAGAAAAACTGGCAGAAACTATGCCACGACAGAACTAGCGGCAGAACTCGGACTCGTGGCAGAAAAAACACATGGAAACGTGCCACGGAAGGAAACCGAGTCGTGGCAGAGGAGGACTCGCGGCAGAGAAACAGTCCGTTTCTATGCCGCCGCAGAGTCAGTAGGAATGTTTTTTTATCAATTCTGACTCGGCCTAGAGTAGCAAACATGGACTCTTTGTATGGACCGGATCTAGCTTATGGCCACCGAAATTTATGGTGGATTCGATTAGAAACTACTAGAAAGGAAAACAACTCTACGAAGAACAGATCTAGATCTAGACTAATAGAGGAAAAGGACCAGCAACTAGTACTCAAAAACAATTTAATCTAGGCTATGGCAATTCTTTTTGTGAGCCTTTTTTCTGTATAGGACAAAAAACAAAAAACTAATCTATGGATGGATTGTGGATTTCTCACCGAGTATACGAGGAAATCTGATACCAAGATGATATGGGGTGGCCCGATCTTCTCAGCAAGCACTTGTCGATGATGATGGTGGATGATAGATAACTAGCGTATAGCTATGATCTCTCCTGCTCGAACCCTGATGCCAATGTAACAGCTCTCGAACCCCGTGGGATATTCACAACACCACGCTCTTGCGCACGTAGCCATCAACCACGAACGGTAGATTGCAATCTACTAATTCCCAGTGGAACAACATATCACACTCAATTGAAGTTGGTAAAATCAATCACAAGTAGTTCCAGAGTTTCTATGAAAGAAACAACTCCAAAATAATTTAAACGTGGTATAGACGTAACTTGTGGTGCGTCCCATCTATTTAAGAGTCTGGGGGGCGGCGGCCTAAGGTGGAAACCGAGTTGGTCCCACCCAACTAAGGGTACAAAGTGACCAAACAAGGGTTCAGCCTAGGTCTCTTCCATGGCATACTTTGGCACGGTTTGGTATCCGCGACAGCCTGCCGTGGTAGCCAAACATGTTGATTCTGTGTTGCGGAAGCCTGTTGTGGCAGAGAATGGTGGCATTTCTCTGTCGTGGCTGAGAATGGTGGCATTTCTCTGCCGTGGTAGAGGTCTTCCACCATGTGTTGATCGTGAACCTTGTGTGCTCCTTGCACTTCCCCCCTCTCCTCCCTCTGGCATTCTTCATTGATCAACACGCCATGTTCCATTAGCTCCTCACTTCGTGCTACGCCTTCTTCTCCCAAGTACCTGATCATACAATAATTCAAAGACTTATGTAGTATAAAATTCTCATTAACTAAAATATCATGTTCATTAAGAAACAAGTTCACATATTGTTCTAGTAGTTTAGCATGAGCTCTTGTGATTGGTCCAATCCTTATCTCATTGGATTGATCTTTCTTTGCAGTAGCTAGAACATCATCAGTAGTAACTGGGGTAGGTGTAATTGTAGTTATGTCCTCATCAACTTCCCTATGTGTTCTTGGTCTCTATGGTCAGGACTTGACAAATGGAGTCCCTAGAGTCATTGCATTTGATCTTTTCCCAAAAAGAATGGATCCACTGGTGTCATTGCATGTCCTCTCTTCCAAAACCACATTTATCCACATGACCACACACACTCCAGTGGATTTTGTGATGCAACCCTTCCACACTAGTGCAACATGCAATGTGGATGCTGCTCCCCTATGTTGTTTTGGTCTCCATGACCATGGCTTGACACATGTAGTCCCTAGAATCATTGCATTTCTTCTTTGTCCCAAACCATATAGATCCACTGGTGTCATCGCATGTGCTCTCTCCCAAATCTACGTTGATGCACATGACCACACACACATTCCAGTGGATTATGTGATGCAACTTCTGCCACACTGGTGCGACATGGAATGTGGAAGCTACTTCCTGATGTGTTTTTGGTCTATGTGACCATGGCTTGACACCTGGAGTCCCTAGAGTCATTGCGTTGTTTCTTTTCCCAAAACATATGGATCCACAAGTGTTATTGCATGTGCTCTCTTCCAAAACCACATTGATCCACATGAGCACACACACTCCAGTGGATTCTGTGATGTGGCCCAACACTCAGCATTCACCATTGGTCCATATCATGCTACACCAAGCACTCATACAAAGGTGAATTCCTTCCATCCCTCACCTTCCTTTGGTTATCATATGAATGGGATCCTACTTGAGACAAATGTGTATGACATGACTAGGCCCATGACCCTCATGCTGAGAGGAGACAACAAGGATAAGCATGGAAAAGAAGAAGGAAGAAGGATTCCGCTGCCAGCCAAAACTTCTGCCGCCAGGACCAGTCGACCGGAATCCTCGTCAGAATTTCCAGTCACCGCTGAAGCAAACCGGCGCGCACCAAAACGATAGACAGGAGCCTAGACCGGCGCCCGCTGAAACGAATCGGTGCCCACGAGAATTTCCGGCTCTGCATCCGTCATGACCGAGCTTATCTCTGAAACACCAGTCGGCGCACTATGAATGGTTTGATGCCTGGAATATTCCCTCCTATCTAACCTTTCTCCCCTAGTGCTATAAACACCCCCTTGTAGCTCAGATCTGGATAGAGATGACGATGAATTGAGGCATGTGCCTAACCCTAGATGGGAACCCCCTCTCAATAGTAGATCTATGAGTTGTACAAGGCCTTGGAGTTGGTGCCCTTATCCAAGTCGTCAAGACCCTTCTCAAGTGTTTGGTCTATCCCTATCAAGGATTCTGGTACTGCTTGGTCTCTCCCGTTTGGGATTCTACTTGGTCTCTCTCCTTTATTTGGATTCTTTTATCCTCTTGCTGATCTCTCCTTTGGTGATTCTACTGCAAGGTCTCTCGCCGACGATTCTATTGGATTGGTTTTTCGAACCAACGGGAGCAAATCGAATCAGGTGTGATTTGGCGTGTGTTTGTATCTTTACCTTGCATTAGACTTGCGTTCATCGTGTTCATCATGTGTTTCCTCACTCCCGGCCTCAAATCCGTGAAGATCAGGTGACTCCAATGGTAATTCCACAAGGATCCCCATAACAACCGGTATTAGCAGCTTTTGGTTGCCACGGATTTGACTTTGCCCTTCGATTTCCACCATAAATTTGAAAA
This sequence comes from Avena eriantha, assembly GCA_910589775.1. Taxonomy (NCBI): domain Eukaryota; kingdom Viridiplantae; phylum Streptophyta; class Magnoliopsida; order Poales; family Poaceae; genus Avena; species Avena eriantha. Next base: position 380,008,531 of record OU342743.1, read on the forward strand.
TACCAAAAATATTGCCCCAAATTACTTTTGGATCGATCTCTTGGTTTGGTGAATTTTTCGTGGTTTTGGTCCATAGATCTATTGCTTTGGTGTCGATCTAATCCGGCGAACCGGTTCGTTTGCCGAAATTTCCAGTGAGATTCCCGGTGCGCCGGAATCCCCACCAGAAATTCTGGCGACAGAACCGGCACCTCCAGCTGCTCCGCATAAAACTTTGACATCCCCAATTTTGACTGTTTTACTTCTTGTGCTGTCCATGTTTCGCGTGCGTGTCGTCCTGACTAACATTGGGCTTCCGCAAATCATCACATACTGCACTCCTCGACACTGCGACACCTGGACATCATCCCCAACATTGGTAGCAATTTGTCAACAATACCAAAGGTATAACTTGCTCCACCTTGTTAACCCTTCTACCTTTTTGTGTACCTATCATATGAGAGCAGGTCTTTTTGTGTTTTCCTAAGCATTGTGCACTTGTCCTTGGAAAGTCAGAGTGTGTAAGAAAATACAAAAGTTGAGATAGTAGTATAGAAAGCGAGAAAAAGAGAAAAGAATAAAAAAAGCTTTTAAGAAAAAGAAAAATATAAAGATACATAGCCTCCCAATACAAAGAGAGTACCAAGATGGTAAGAAAAGTGATAGAGAAAGAGCACAACCAAGGCAAGTGCACAAATCCGTTGCTTATCCTCTTTTTGCAAACGAGTTGTGGTCTCTCCTTGAGTTGGCATAACAACTGAGCTTAGTCCTCTTTAGGACATTTTGTGCTCATTTTCATAGTCGTGCTAACCACATCCAGCTCCACATGTGTGTTCCTTTGTGTTTTTGTAGATCGTAACCTTTTTGCTTTTGATCTTTGGTTCTTTACCACCTTTAACGATAACCTTTTTGTTTGGTTGTTCTTCTTGCTATCCACCTTCCTAACCCACCACCATAGGACTTTGTGTGTGTGTCTTGTGTATTCGCTTTGCTCTCAGCTAGAACAACTTTTCCAATTTTTGACTTGGTGAGTTAAGGTAGCACATACCATACCACCAATACCACCCTTGCTTTCAGTTGTGGTCATACACCATGTCTAGGGGAAGCGAAGATAGAGGAGATGGCAACCTCAACAACCAAGATGGTTTTGCCACGCGCCACAACATATGGGTGCAACACCAAGAATGCAATGCCCATTTTGAGAGGCTTGAGAACCAGCTTGATGAAACTTTTCGAGAGTTCGACTACCGTGACCCGAAATGCCAAGTGGAGCACAATGCTCACTTCCAGGCTCTTCACCAAGCTATTGCCAACCTTGGAAACTGTCATGGACATCATTCAAGCTTGTCAAGTTCATCTCGTACGCACTCCTCAAGTCGTCATGGCGAGTCTTCGCGCTCACACTCTCATCATGGAGAACCCCACGACCACAATGGGGAACACCAAGCTCGTCATTGACCTGAACAAGCGTTTGACCCACAACATCAACAACCACACCAAGCAAGACATCACCGACACCATGACCATCATGCTCATCCACAAGAACAAGAAGGACATAGTCACCCACCGCAACAAGCAATATTTCGAGCGTAAGCTCCACAAGAACAAGAGCGTCATGGTGACGACCATCGCAATGATAGGCACCAACACCCACACCAAGAAAATTGCCAACCACCACAAGTCAATCGAGCACCGCAATGGGTTACAATTGATGATGATGAGGATGTACGCCGCGCGAGACGCAAAAACCTCTATGCTCAACCCCACCATCGTCATCAACAACCAATGAATACAAATGATACCGAGCAAAGGCGTAGAAGAGACTTTGAACATCAAACTACTCCTCCACCGCCACCTCGAGACAATCAAGCTCGTCCTCCACCACGTGCACCAATTGAAGCGAGCATGCGACAAGAACTCCACAACCACAATCGTGAGGATGAAGATGGCATGTTTGGGAATCTTAAGTTCATGATGCCCAAGTTCAAGGGAGAATAAAACACTGATGCATACATTGATTGGGAGCTCAAAGTTGACAAAATCTTCCGAGTCCACAATTATTCCAAAGAGAAGAAATTTGCAATGGAATCCCTTGAGTTTGAGGACTATACAAATGTTTAGTGGGAAGACTTCTAAAAACACCACGAGAAGCAAGATGAACCTCCAATTGAAACTTGGACTGCGATGAAGAAAGTGATGTACAAGAGATTCATCCCTAAGCATTATAGACAAGATCTCTTCGACAAGCTACAAAACTTGAAGCAAGGCACCAAGTAAATTGAAGAGTTCTACAAGGAAATGGAAAAAACTATGATGCGAGCTGATGTGAGAGAACTTGAAGAACAAACCATAGAAAGGTTCCTTAATGGTTTGAGCTGCCCAATAAGGAAGATTGTTGACTTTCTACCATACAAGAACCTCACTGAGCTCCTCCATCAAGCTACCAAAGTTGAGCGCCACTTGCAAAAAGAGAATGCTTATGAAAATTCCAAGGCATACTTTGCGTCCATCAATGCAAATGATTCCAACAAGCCAACAAACCAAGCGTCGAGCTCATCCAAGCAAGTAAAGATCGTGATAGCATCCTCCTCCAACATGATATCAGATAGTCAATTCACTTGCTTGAAGTGTGGAGTGAAAGGTCACAAGTCATATGAGTGCTCCAACACACGGGTGATGCTTACGGATGAGAATGGCATAACCTACTATGTGAGTGAAGAGGAATATGAAGCATTGACTCAACAAGCGGTTGCAAGGGAAGCCATGATGGAAGTGGATGACACCCTCATATGCGAGCATGATCCAAGCCCTTCCCTAGTCATATCTCAAGTCTTGACAACAAACTCCATCCCAAGAGAGGACCAATGCCTCAATATCGTCCGAACTCGTGCCGGAATTGATGGCAAGGCCATAAAGGTGATCATTATGGAGGTAGTTGCTATAACCTCGCACGTACGGAGCTTTGTGAAAAACTCAAGTTGCCTTGCATCGAGCACCCTCATCCCTATCACATCAACTGGCTTGATGACAATGGATCACTGAAGATAACATCAAAGGTCAACATCTCCTTCAAGATTGGCCCATATGAAGACACCATCGAGTGTGATGTCGTGCCAATGTCCGTGTGCCATATGCTACTTGGGAGATCATGGAAATACGATAAGAGAGCCATACATCATGGTTACACTAACCAGTACTGATTAAAGTGGAACAACAAGAAATTTGTGCTACAACCTATGACACCAAGACAAGTTATCGCATCCAACATGACATTCGTGCACAAGATAAAGCAACCTAAGGACCCTTGTGAGATGAGTGGTGAGAGCGTGAACCACCATCACAAGAGTGAGTGCCACAAGCCCCAAATGAGTGTTGAAAATCATGAGTGCCATGACGCAAGCCACCAAATGTGAGAAGAGAGACTTGAGTGTCACCCATACTAACAATCCATCATACAATTCTCTTTCTTTATTGTTGGTTTTGCAAGGTACCCAAGATAGACCACCACCTTCTAGGATTATGCTATAAGATCTCCAACCACAACATGATGGCAAGAAGTACCACAAGGTCTTCAACATGTTTGAGAATGGCTTTGACACCGGTGATCCTCCCATGTCCAAGAACAAGACCAAATGCACACCTCCTTCCTTGTATGATGGAAGGACATCGTCGATGTCGCCTCGTTTTCTAGTGGGGGAGATGATGAAGCCCAACACTCGGCATTCACCACTGGTCCACGTCATGCTACACCAACCACTCGTACAAAGGTGAATTCCTTCCATCTCTTACCTTCCTTTGGTTATCATATGAATGGGATCCTACTTGAGACAAATGTGTATGATACGACTATGTCCATGACCATGATGCTGAGAGGAGACGACAAGGATCAACATGAGCCAAGACCCCCAAGGAAGATGGATTCTGGCACTAGGCCCGCCGCCGCTGAAATCCACGTGGAACATCCGGCGGTAGGACTGGTCGACCGGAATCCTTGCCGGAATTTCCGATCGCCGCCGAAGCAAACCGGCTTGCACCAAAACGCCAAACATTAGCTCAGACTGGCTCCCGTCAAAACGAACTAATGCCTGTCAGAATTTCCGGCTCTGCATCTAGCACGACCGAACTTATCACCGAAACACAAGTCCGCGCACTTTGAAGGGTTTGATGCTCGAAATATTCCCTCCTACCTAGCCCTTCGCCCCTAGTACTATAAATACCCCCTTGTGGCTCAGATCAGGGTAGAGATGAGGATGAATTGAGGCATGTTCCTAACCCTAGATGGGAACACCCTCTCAATAGTAGATCTATGAGTTGTACAAGGCCTTGGAGTCGGTTCCCTAATCCAAGTCGTCAAGACCCTCCTCAAGTGTTTGGTCTCTCCCTATCAAGGATTCTAGTAGTGCTTGGTCTCTCCCATTTGGGATTCTACTTGGTTTCTACTCTCTCCTTGATTTGGATTATAGCATCCGCTTGCCAATCTCTCCTTTGGTGATTCTACCACAAGGTTGTTTGAACCAGCGGGAGCAAATCGAATCAGGTGTGATTTGGCGTGTGTTTGTATCTTTACCTTGCATTAGAGTTGCGTTCATCGTGTTCATCGTGTGTTCCCTCACTTCCAGCCTCAAATCTGTGAAGATCGGGCCACTCCAAGGGTAAATCCACAAGGATCCCCATAACATTCTGTGATGCAACTTCGGCCACACTGGAGCAACATGCAATGTGGAAGATGCTCCCCTATGTGTTTTTGGTCTCTGTGACCATGGCTTGACAAATGGAGTCCCTAGAGTCTCATTGCATTTGTTGTTTTCCCAAACCACATGGTTAGACTGGTGTCATTGCATGTGGTCTCTTCCAAAACCACATTGATCAACGTGACCAGACACAGCCCTGATGCAGCCCGTCCTATGGACGCTCCTAAATCTACAGCAACAAGTCCCCCAAGTGGACCCGTGACTCATGCCCAAGCAAAACTCCTACAAGCTAAGGTGAACTCGCTCCTCTCCTCGTGCAAATTTGATACACCCTTGGATTGTGTGCTACTTCGTGCAACTACTGTATGCATCATCAGGGACGAAGGCCCAAAACATCACCAAGCACCCAAGGATGGAGAACAAGAAGAAGGGCGTGAAGCAGAAGCCGCTGGAGCTACTCAGACTGGAGTGTCCGGTCTGCGCACACCGGAGTCTCGGGTCCACCAAAGTCTCCGGCCTGAAGACCCCGGAGTCTCTAGCCCACCTCCAGTCTAACCCCAGAATCAATCTCGAGGATAGCCAGATGGCCCCTCCGGAGATGGACCAAAGATAGACCAGAATCTCTGGCCCAGATCGGAGTCTCCGGTCCACCACACCGGAGTCTCCGGATCGATCGTTGCCAGGCATGTAAAAAGCCTTTGGGACTTCGCCCCATGTACCCCTTAGTCCGTCCATAACTTATTTATTATCCCTAAAGTACCCCTGACTTTGTGGCTGGCCTATATATAGTCCCCCACCTCTATTGTAAACCCTAAGCATGATATTTGGAATTAGTGGAAAACCCTTATGGATCTATCTAATTCTTGCCTCATGCTCCTTGACCAAGAAGCACCAAATATCCCAAACCTCGTTGGTGTTTGCATCGTGCCTCCACGTTGTACAAGGCCTAGGCACCAGAGTCCCTTTGCCTAGACGTCAAGATCTCACTAAGTCTCCCTACTCACCATGCCGGTTCGAGAGAGAGAGAGACCTCCGCCCGATGCTGATCCTAGGGATTGCACCGGACCGGTCACCATTGGCATGAGCTATTGGTGTGTATCATGGTTTTGCATGTGTGTGTTCATCGCGTTCTTCGTGCGTGAGTTCGTCGTGTTCATCCTCCCCTCCTCTCCCCGCACTTCATCCTCGATTTGAAAGGGATTCGTGAAAGATTGGGCCACCGTAGAGGTTTGCCCTCAACATATTGGTATCAAGAGCTTCATTTCTCACGAATTCCCCCAAAAAAATTCTTCTATCCACCAAAAATTCGAAAATCCCCAAAAAAGAACCCCAAATTTGCCTTTGGATCGATCTCTTGATTTGGAGTGTTATTTCTGGTTTTGATCTGACCAAATCTTATCTAAGGTGTTGGTCCAGCTTTCTCCCGTGTTTTGCCAGCCCAATTTGGCCAATTTTTCACGGATTTGAGGACCCAAGGCGTGGATTTCCGCTGAAGAACATGAGAAGTTCACGATCTGACTCTAGACCGGAGTTTCCGATTTGCAGTCCGGAGTCTTCGATCGACACCGGAGTTTCTGACCTGCCCACACCGGAGTCTCTGGCCTGATCGGAGTTTCTGACCTGAGACCCCGGAGTCTCCGGACCCGACGCCTGATTTTGATAGTTTTGCCTCTAATCTTGCATTGGCTAATTTCCTCTTGTTTGTTTGTGGCCGTGTGCGTGTCGTCAACTAACAACAAGCTTCTGCATCGACAACTCCCATTCTCATCGACACCACAGCCCACGAACATCATCCCGCACCACCGATGTCAAGTTCATCATCACCAATAAAGGTATAACTTGCGTCAACTTGTTAACCCCTATCTTCCTTTGTGTGTACCTATCCCACGAGAGTGGCTCATTTTGTGTTTGCCTGAGGACTGTGCATTTGTCCTTGGATAGTGAGAGTGCAAGAGCAATATCAAGTGTGACTAGGTAGCATCAAGGGACAACAACAAAAAAGATACAAAGAAAAAGAAAAAAGAAAAATAGTCTCCCATAGCAAAAGAGAGTCTCAAATCTTGTAAGCAAAAGAGAAAGAAGAGAGCCCAAGGCAAGTGCACAAATCCGTTGCTCATTTTTCTTCTTTGCAAACAAGCCACGGTCCCTCCTTGCATTGGCACGACAACAAGATTAGTCTTCATTAGGACATTTTGTTTACTCATTTTCATAGTCGTGTCAATCCCAACAATCTCCACGTGTGTGTATATAGTCATAGGTTCTCGTCACCCTTTTGGGTTGTTGACCTTTGCCTTTGAATTGAGTTTTGTTGGATTTTACCCACTTTTGACTATCCCTTTTCTTTTGGTTGGTTCTTTGGAATTCCACAACCTAACCTACCACCAACAAGCTTTTGGGAGTTAGTTCTTTCTTTAGTGTGAGTTTCTTTGCAATTCCACTTTCCACACTTATAGCTCTCACTTTTGGTTTCTAGTTTGGTGCAATCCCCAAGGTGAGGTACAAGGCTAACACCACCATATTCCACTTCCATATACAATACTTGTGTGTTTTGCATGAAGGATAGGCACGGTGAGTCGAGCCAACCACCTCCTAAAGAATAAGAACATGAACCATACATGAAGTGCGCAAGTCACTTCATCATCCGACAAGAGTTCCGTGAACGTTGCCCAGCCCTTGCGACGCGACAAGATGAACAATTTGGCGAGACACGAGCCGAGTTCAAGAACATCGACAACCGCTTCGATGGCCTCAAATGAAAAATGCATGCGTTGCATCACAACTTTGACCATCAAAATGAAGCGCTACAATGCTCCATCGCGGAAACAAATGACAATCTTCGACGTCTCATCGACGGAATGGCAAGACCGCGTTCACATGCATTAAGCTCTTCAAGTTCTTCGCGTCGTCATGCATCTCTTCAACAAGACCTTCATCCGAGTGGTCCAAGACGCAATGATGCCCCCGTGGTTGAAGATGGAAGTTATTCAAACTATGTACCTTCCCCACGGCACGCCGCAACGTCAAGCTATGATCGTGATTTCTCTTCAAGGCCACACGCATGGCAAGAAGCACACCGCCATCACGCAAGGGCATTGGTGATCCAACAAGAGCAACTACAAGACGAACCACAAGTGCAACCGCAAGTCTACCACCATCACCCGCAACATGTACTTGACACAACAAGTGATGACTCCAATTTGGAGAATCAAGCTTGTCATCGACGTGAAGCTCTCCAAGATCCTCCTCATCATCATCGCCATCACGAACGCCCGCACTGACGCCATGGTCATCACAAGGCCCCTCCTCCACCACATCAAAACATGGAGCATCAAGTGGTACAAGTTGAGCGACGCCCACCACGTCAAGAGGCTAAAGACCATGATCTTTGTCGTGAGGCCCAATGGCCTAACCCACATCCTCAACAACCTCATGAGGCCAAGTGCCTCAACATCATCAACAACCGCACCAAGAGTAAGAGCAAGCTCCACAACAACAACATCAAGGGCAAGCTCCGCAACAAGGTCACGAGAACCAAGTTCCACCTCCTCAACCACAAGATCGTCAACAAGCTCATCGCAATGATCGCATGGAAGATGAAGACCATCATCAACATGGCAACCATCGCTACCATGACCGCAATGAGGAAGAAACATTTGGCATCTCAAGTTCACGATGCCCAAGTTCACATGATGAAATGACCCCGAAGAATATCTCTCATCGGCACTTAAAGTGGACAAGATCTTCTGTATGCACAATTATAGCAACAAGAAGATGGTTGCCATGGCTTCGCTTGAGTTTGATGAGTATGCCAACCTTTGGTGGGAACAAGTTCAAGTTTCTCGTGATGCAAGACAAGAGCTGCCAATCACAACTTGGCATGACATGAAGGATCACATGAGATCCCGTTTTGTTCCTACGCACTACACACGTGACGTCTTCAACAACCTTCAATCGCTACGCTAAGGGACAAAGACCGTGGAAGAGTACTTCAAGGAAATGGAGCTCAACATGATCCACGCCAACATTGAAGAGCACATGGAGCAAACTATGGTACATTTCCTTATTGGCTTGAATCACCCAATCAAGCGCATCGCAAGTTCCAAACATACAAAACCATTGGTTGAGCTTGTGCACATCGCAACAAAGGCCGAACGTCAAGTGCAAGAGGAAATCAAGTACAACAAGCCCAAGACGTATTTCACCTACACTCAAGCTTCAACCGCTATGCCAACAAATCTTAATGGAAGCTCCTCAAGTACCTCCAAGCCTTCCTTCAAGCCCACACTTCCTCGAGGAAAACTGCCCCCAAGTGGCAAGCAAGCAAAGAGTGATACACCTTTTAATGGTGAATGCTACAAGTGTGGAGGAAAAGGACACAAGTCGGCCAAGTGTGGAAACAAGAAAGTTTTGTTCATTCATGACAATGGTGACAAAGAGTACTTGAGTGAAGATGAATTTGATGCCCGAGTTAAGGAAGCAATGGCAAGGCAACAAGTGGAAGATGACCAAGAACTCCTCATGTGTGAACATGACGCAAGTCCATCGCTTTCCGTCACAAGGATCTTGAACACTCAAGCAAAGAGCATGAAGACCAACGCTCACAAATCTTCCAAACATGGGAAGGCATCAATAGCAAGTCTATCAAAGTGATCATCGATGGAGGGAGTTGCCACAACCTTGCTAGCACCGAGTTGTGTGAGAAGCTCAACCTCACCCTCCATCCGCACAATCACCCGTACCACGTGCAATGGCTAAGTGACCAAGGGTCCGTGAAGGTCAAGCATACCGTATCGGTCTCCTTCGCCATTGGTCCTTACAAGGACACGGTGGAGTGCGATGATGTTCCTATGATAGTTTGCCACATGCTTCTTTGTCGACCATAAAAATTTGACAAGGCTGCACTACATGATGGTCGCACCTATGTATACACCTTCAAATGGCTCAACAAAACATGTGTTTTCCAACCAATGACTCCTAGACATATAATTGCGGACAATGCAAAGGCTTTAGCGAGGGCGCAAAGCACAACACCTACTTGTGAGAAGAGCAGTGAGCGAGAGAACCACCTCATAGTGAGTGAGGGACACAAGCCAAACTCGAGTGGAAAAAATAAGAGTGTTCTCCTTGCCACCAAAAGTGAGATGAGAGATGTGTGGAACAACCCATCCATCTTGCACTATGTCCTCCTTTGCTAGGGACTAGTTCAAGGAACTAATGAACTAAAAAATGTTCCTCCATCTTTCATGATTTTTTTTCAGGAATTTAAGGATGTGTTCGAAGAATTTCCACATATACTACCTCCTCTTCGAGGAATTGAGCATCGCATTGACCTCATCCTCGGTGCACCCCTTCCAAACCGTGGTGCTTAACGCACGAACCCGGAGGAGAGAAAGGACATTGAACGTCAAGTCAACGAACTTGTCTCCAAAGAATCTCATGGTGGAGGCCCTAGGGGTCACTTTGGCCGTGACAAGACATTGGACATGCTCTCCACTCACTACTTCTGGCCCAAGATGAAGCACGACGTGGAGAACTACATTCAACGATGCACGACATGTGTTCAATCTAAGTCACAAGCTAACCCTTATGGTCTTTATATGCCATTTCCTATTCCTCATACACCTTGGTCCGACATTAGTATGGATTTCATGTTAGTATTGCCTAGATCTAAGCATGGTAATGACTCTATATTTGTTGTCGTGGATCGCTTTTCCAAAATGGCACACTTCATACCGTCCCATAAGACCGACGATGCTTCACATGTTTCCAATTTGTTTTTCAAGGAAATTGTCCATCTCACGGTGTGCCAAGAATAATCGTCTACGACCACGACGTCAAATCATGAGCTACTTATGGAATACCCTCATGGCCAAGCTCGGTGTCAAGATCCTCTTCTCATCCGCATCGCATCCCCAAACCGATGGTCAAACCGAAGTTGTCAACCGAAGCTTCGGGACTCTACTTTGTGTGTTGATCAAGAAAAACCTCAAGATTGGGAGAAATGCATTCCACACGCCGAGTTCGCCTACAACCGTGCCAAGCACTCAAGAACCAATATGAGTCCCTTCATGATCGTCTATGGTTTTGAGCCCCTCACCGCGCTCGACATATTACCACTACCTCTCCATGAGAGCAACAACAAGGACGTTGAGAAGCGCGCACAAGCTATTAAGAAGCTTCATGAAGAAACAAGAGATACTATCGAGCAACAAGTCCTTCGCCAAGCATCAAGGTTAAACAAGGACAAGAAGGATATGATCTTTTAAGAAGGTTATCTTGTGTGGGTACACCTAAGCAAAGACCGCTTCCCCAAGGAACGTGACTCCAAGCTAAAGCCCAGAGGAGATGGTCCCTTCAAGGTCCTCAAAAGAATCAACAACAACGCCTACATCATCGACATACCAACCTCCAAGTACCTTGCAAGCAAAACATTCAATGTCAAGGACCTCTCACCCTACCATGGAGATGTTCCCAATGATACCCATGAAGAGTCGAGGACGACTCTTTCCCAAGGGGGGAGCTGATGCAGCCCGTCCTACGGATGCTCCTACATCTGCACCAACAAGTCCTCCAAGTGGACCCATGACTCGTGCCCGAGCCAAAATCCTACAAGCTAAGGTGAACTCGCTCGTCTCCTCGTGCCAATTTGATACATCCTTGGACGGTGTGATACTTCATGCAACTACTCTATGCATCATCAGGTACGAAGCCCCAACACATCACCAAGCACCCAAGATGGAGAACAAGGAGCATGGCATGAAGAAGAAGCTGTTGGAGCATCTCAGACCGGAGTCTCCGGTTTGCGCACACTAGAGTCTCTGGTCCACCAAAGTCTCCGGCGTGAAGACCCCGGAGTCTCTGGCCCACCTCATGTTTGACCCCACAATCAAGCTCGAGGACAGCTAGATGGCCCCTTCGGAGATGGACCGGAGTCTGACCGGACTCTCCGGTCCACCACAACGGAGTCTCCGGACCGATCGTCGCTAGGCATGTAAAAGGCATTTGGGCCTTCGGCCCATGTACCCCTTACCCCTTATCTATTATCCCTAAAGTACTCCTGACTTTGTGCCTGGCCTATATATAGTCCCCCACCTCTATTGTAAACCCTAGGTATGATATTTGGAATTAGTGGAAACCCCTTGTGGATCTATCTAATTCTTGTTTCATGCTCCTTGACCAAGGAGCACCAAATATCCCAAACCTGGTTGGAGTTTGCATCGTGCCTCCGCATTGTACAAGGCCTAAGCATCGGAGTCCCTTTGCCTAGATGTCAAGATCTCACCGAGTCTCCCTACTCGCCGTGCCAGTTCAAGAGAGAGACACCTCCGCCCGATGCCGATCCTAGGGATCGCGCCAGACCAATCATCACCGGCGTGAGCTATTGGTGTGTATCGTGGTTTTGCATGTGTGTGTTCATTGCATTCTTCGTGCGTGAGTTCGTCGTGTTCATTCTCCCCTCCTCTCCCGCACTCCATCCTCGATTTGAAAGGGATTCATCAAAGAACGAGCCACCCTAGAGGTTTGCCCTCAACAAGTACAGTGGATTATGTGATGCAAATTCTGCCACTGAAGCAACATGCAATGTGGAAGCTGCTTACCTATGTGTTTGTTGGCTCTATAACAATAGCTTGACACATGGAGTCCATAGAGTCCTTGCATTGTTCTTTTCCCAAACCACATGGATCCACTGGTGTCATTGCATGTGCTCTCTTCAAAAACCACATTGATCCACATGACCAAACACACTCCAGTGGATTATATGATGCAACTTCTACCACACTGATGCAACATGCAATGTGAAAGCTGCTTCCCTATGCGTTTTCGGTCTCTATGATCATAGCATGACACATGGAGTCCGTAGAGGCATTGCATTTGTTATTTTCCCAAACCACATGGATCCACTAGTGTCATTGCATGTTCTCTCTTCCAAAACCAAATTGATCCACATGACCACACACACCCAAGTGGATTCTGTGATGCAACTTCTGCCACACTGGTGCAACATGCAATGTGGAAGATGCTTCCCTATCTGTTTTAGGTGTCTGTGACCATGGCTTGACACATGGAGTCCCTAGAGTCATTGCATTTGTTCTTTTCCCAAACGACATGGATCCACTGGTGTCATTGCATGTACTATCTTGCAAAACCACATTGATCCACATGACCACACACACTCCAGTGGATAATGTGATGCAAGTTGTGCCACACTAGAGCAACATGCAATGTGGAAGCTTCTTCCCTGTGTGTTTTTGGTCTCTCTGACCATGTCTTGACAACTGGAGTCCCTAGAGTCATTGCATTTGTTCTTTTCCAAAACCACATGGATCCACATATTCATTGCATGTGATCTCATGTAAAACCACATTGACCCACACAACCACACACTCTAGTGGATTATGTTATCCAAGTTCTGCCACACTTGTGCAACATGTAATGTGGAAGCTGCTTCCCTGTGTGTTTTTGGTGTATGTGACCATAGCTTGACACATGGAGTCCCTAGAGTCATTGCATTTGTTCTTGTCCGAAACCGCATGGATCCACTAGTGTCATTGCATGTGCTATCTTCCAAAACTACCTTGATTTACATGACCACACACACTCCAATGGATTCTGTGATGCAACTTCTTCCACACTGGTACAACATGCAATGTGGAAGCTGCTTCTCTATGTGTTTTTGGTCTCTGTGACGATGCTTGACATATGGATTCCCTATAGTCATTGCATTTATTATTTTCCCGAACCACATGGATCAACTAGTGTCACTGCATGTGCTCTCTTCCAAAACAACATTGATCCACATGACCACACACACTCCAGTGGATTATGTGATGCATCTTCTGCCACACTGGTTCAACATGCAATGTGGAAGCTGCTTCCCTTTGTGATTTTTGTCTCTATGGCCATGACTTGACACATGGAGTCCCTAGAGTCATTACATTTGTTCTTTTCCCGAACCACTTTGTCGGAGATTTATCCCGCGAAGGAACTAGGGTCCAATGATCCCTTGGTTCGAGAGGGGGCTCAACACGCAGCTCCAAGGAAGTCCGGTGAAGGCCACATGGTGGAGCAAGAACAAGATAGAGAGTTGACACGGTTTTTTACCCAGGTTCGGGACCCTTGTGAGGAGGTAAAGCCCCTACTCCTGCTTGGTTTTATTGCTCGCGTGCTTTGCGAGGGTACAATGGAGGATGAAAGTATAGGGTTTTAGATCTTAGGGCTCCTCTCCTCTAAATTAGGAGAAGGGATCCTTATATAGGGTGGCGTCGGGCCTCTTCCCCTAGTTCATGGGTGGGAAGGGTCATCAAAGTGCCGTTCCCCGAGGTCCTGGTCTATAGGACTGCTTTTTAGTGGACTGGGTCTTGGACGCTGGGCGCTCCCCCATCTACCGGTAAAGCGACCTTCCCTTTCCCTGTTTGTGGTCATCCGGCGCTGCCCGATGTCTCCTTTGCACCAAATTGGCAAGGTGGTACGCCTCCCACCCTGAGGTCATATGTCCGTCTGTTGTGGAAAAATCGGGTGGATCGGACCTTTCTTTACTGAGGCGAACCGGGGGTGCGCGGCGATGGGGCCCCATGTCGGGACTCGAGCCACATGCTGACCGTTTGGTGAAGCTTCTAGCGAGCCCCAGGGTATGCCTCTGGGCATCCACAGTTGGGCTCTATGGGTATCCCCCCTTGGGCGGGTAACCCCTCGCGAGGACTGCCCCCAGAGGTGCCGAAGCCTCGCGAAGGCACGTTGCCTTGAGACACTGGGGACCGCTAACCGTCAATATGTGGCACCCCAGTTGCCAGGGCTTCGACAGTAGCCCCCGGGCGCTTGGCCTGCACATGTCCCTTGATGGACTCGAAGGGGCAAGAGGCCTAGGATGGTTGGTGGGCCCTGGTGCCTGCCCGGTTAATGATGGATCTTCCACATCTCGATCTTGATCATAGATTTGAAGCATCTGTGGGATCTTAACAGCGGTTCTTGGGCCTATCTCCCCCGTCCCGGGAGTTCTTCCCACGATGTGGTGGCGGGTGGGCTGTCGCAGTTATAACCCATGCCGGCTGCAGCGATACGTCTTTTCAGCCAGTCCCATTTATTCTGTGGCAAGAACACGTGCGCTCCTCACTTCTCACCTATGTTCCCCTTCTGTTCCACTACACGCTTGTGAAAAGACCATGTTCTCCTTCATGGCGTCCCTTTCTCTCCCCATCGTCACGACGGGTGAGGGCACCATGGTCGAGGGCGAGGGTTCTCTTGCCTTTGTTCCTCCTACGGCGGAGGTGGCTCCCTGGTGAAGCGCGGGCGCGGATGCCCTTGCGGGAGCGGCAGAGGAAGGCGCGGGGGTCATGGCTCCGGTCCCATCATTTCCCCACCCTTGGCCGTAGAGGTGTCGGTTGGGGAGGCTCCAGTGAGACGCGAGTGTGGGTGCCCTCACGGGAGTAGCGCGGCCGCCACGGAGGCGTGGCCGAGGGTCTGGTGCTAAGCCAGAACCTCCAATACCTATCGTCTTGCTCCCCCCTCCAGTGGTAACCAAGATAGAGGACGACCCTGAGCCTGCCTAGGTGATCGACTTCATCGTCATTCTCGGGGGATCTTACTGGTTCGTAAAGGTGAGGATCCCCTCGCGCTTCGCCCTCAGGGTCATGGTGGATCTCCTAGAGGAGGTGGAGCTGTGGCACTTAGGCAGGTGCGAGAGGTGGAAGGTAAGTGTCGAGACCCTTCCGGCTGATGAGATGTACCTCTGCAATGGCTAGAATCAGTTCCTCGTTTCCCACCGCATCTGGCACAGTTCTGTGATGCGGTTCCACTATGTTGGCGGGAGGGACTTCTCTATCTCGGTGTTCGA
Organism: Avena eriantha; assembly: GCA_910589775.1. Lineage (NCBI taxonomy): Eukaryota > Viridiplantae > Streptophyta > Magnoliopsida > Poales > Poaceae > Avena > Avena eriantha. The sequence goes on from OU342743.1 coordinate 380,024,032, forward strand.
CACCCTACTGTGTCAAGTTGCCTACCCGACGTACCTCTCTTGAGGAGGTGAGGTTGGGTCCGTGCCATGCCCACCACCTTGCCTGTGAGGGCGTGGGTAGTGTAAGAGTAGCATATTTTACTATCCTGTTTCCCGGACGAGGTTGTAAGGAAGACTTCCCTTGGATGCCAGTAAGCAGATCTTTGCACTTTTTATGTAATTTTCCCTTTGCATGTTTCCGTTGTGATGCTTGGAGTTTTGATGTTCATGGTGCGGTGCTGCTCTAGCAAAACTGGCTATGATTGGCAGGCCTTGAGCATCTCACGGTGAAGCTACACGTAGTCTAGCGCTAGGAGGCGAGGCCTTGCGAGGGGGGGGGGGCTGGCAGAAGTCACGCCCTATTGGGTGATCTCGTGGCGTTAGGAGCCAATATCCTCACCGGGTGTTTCTATCTGATAGTCCTGCTCGTTGTACTGAGGATCGCGTGTGGTGACTCATGAGAAGTGTGTGCACATCTCCAGACCCGACTATCTGGGTATGTTGTCCTCTAGTGGTTCGTGCGTGTTGTTACCTCGACCTCGGTGGATCCCTCGTGGAGCGTCTCACGTAGGTGACCGTAGAGGAGGGTAGGCGTGATGCGAGGGAAGCCCAGTAACAGTCTTACGTGACAAAATACGGGCACTAAGGGCCGTGGGTGAGGTGACTTAATACTACGGTTGGGTGGTAAGTTTAGGGCTCTGTGCACTGGGCCCTACAGTTTCTTGGCCGCCTGAGGGGTGAGTGCCTCACAAGACGCGTTGCAACCCTCTCGAGGAGAAGGTCATCAGGTCAGCACGAGGGTTCTCGGTTTTGTAAATGCCAGGGACCGTGGGTGAGGTAACTCCAAGCCAAGAAGCGAACCATGAGTCCAAAGCTCGACACCCTAGGCCTTGACGATTTTAGGACGCAGAGGGGCAGCGCCTCACGAGCCGTTGCAAGGATAAAAAATAGGGTTAGCAATTGTGGGTGAAAGGACACAGATGCCGACTAGAGGGGGTGAATAGGTGGGTTTTTTTTACGAGATGGGCTTAACAAAGGCGGAATAAAACTAGCGTTTACTTTTTCAAGAACAAAGCCTATATATACTATGGTTCACCTATGTGCACCAACAACTTATGCTAAGAAAGACAAGCAACAATTTGATAGCAAGATATAATACTTCAAGCACGAAGCCTATCACAAAGTAAAGTGCATAAGTAAAGAGCTCGGGTATAGAGATGACCGAGGCACGCGGAGATGACGATGTTTTACCAAGTTCCTCCCAACAAGGGAGTATGTCTCATTTGGAGAGGGGGTGGTTTCAAACCACCAACCCCACAAAAGGTATCCCTTGTTATCCGGTGAACCTCACCCCAATGGGATCGATCCACTCTCCACTATTGGTGCACTTAACGGGGGCAATCCGTAACCTTGCACAAAGCTTGGGGAACTTGTCCACAACTCAATTGGAGGCTCCCAACAAACAAGCTTGGAGAAAGCTCCACAACTTAATTGGAGGCCCCAATAATCCACAAACCTACAATACAACTAAACTGTCTAGGTTTCTAAGAACCCAAGAGTAAAAAGCTTCTCACCTTTCACCCAATCGAATCCTCACCGAGTCCTTCACTCCCAAATTCCACCAAAGCTAGAAAAGTTTAAGAGGGAATAAGAGATGAAGAACAATGGAGGAGATCCACAAAAGACTCCAAGATCTATATCCCAAGATGTTCCCCTCACATACAGGAGAGATTGGTTGGCGGGGTTGTAGATCTAGATCTCCTCTTTCAAATCCCTAAAGAATATGCAAGAATCATAGGAGGGATTGAGGGATAGCAAGATCAAGAAGGTCAACAATGGAGAGGAAAACTTGCAAGAATGGGTAGATAACCGTTGGGGAAGAAGGGCCCCTTATATAGGTCCTCTAAAATCCAATCGTTACAGCTCTGGAGCGCGCGGGCCGGATATTCTGGACAATTTCCGGGTGGTTTCTAGTTTGGACATCTGAATTGCAACCACACGGATGAAATCTAAGATTTGTGCGTGACACCGGAGTGTTCGGCCTTTTCACTCCGGACATTCCGGCCAAGGCAAAACTGACAGAAACAAAAATACGAAAACAACCATAACTTTTGCATTCAGACTCCGATTTTGATGATCTTAGGCACGTTTTAAAGAGGAAAAAAGCTCTACAAGATCATGTGGGGAACCATCATAGTCTAGCAAGGGAAGATAGACACAAATGATGAAAGATTTACCTATCTGTAAAAGACAACCGATAAACCTCCAATATTGAAAACATAATAGAGAATGCATATGAAATCCGTTTTCGATGAACTTGATCTTGTCATGAAGATTAACACAAGCTCTAAATCGTCTCATGGATAAGAACCAAATAAGAACCAAGAAAGATGATGCCAAGTATGCAATGGTCTAAGCTCTCTCCAAAGGATATGATCAAGTTACTCACTCGAGAGCCCCTATTGATAGTACGGCTATCTATCCTATAAACTGGTCTCTCCAACTAACACCACGATACCGATAAGAAAGAAACCCTATAAAGAACATACCTTTGCCTTGCACATATTCCACTTCATCTTGATGATGAAGATCTTGTCTACCTCAAGATGGAACACATTTATTTATTGCGCTAGCTTGGTGAAGACTTGCACACTGCTCCCTCATATTCCACTATGGTATAGATTCTCTTTTGGGCACATCTTCACATATCCGTGAGCACCATAGGATGGAAAGCTTCAAGCAAATGAATCTTTGAGATGGCTCATCTTGAACTTGCACTTCATATCTTCTTCCGTCATCATGTTGGTCTCTTGAAAGTAAACAAGAGATATCACACCATATTATTCTTGAAGACACACTTGCCACATGCTCAACTCTCACACGACCAATCTTTGGGTCACTCCTTGAACATCTTGGTCATCACTTGATCTTCTTCACTTTCTTGTTCTCCCAACCTTGAAGCCAACATATGGTTCAAGCATTGCCTATGGACAAATCCTACAAGTAGATCTCAATGGAAACATAAGTCCATATAGATTGTCATTAATTACCAAAACCAGACATGGGGGCACACATGCACTTTCAATCTCCCCTATTTTGGTAATTGATGACAATTCTTTGAGAGGGTTTATATTGGGAATAAACTGAACAAAACGTTGTGCTAACGTGAAATGCTACACAAGTATGAGATGTTAGTACAACCAAAATATAGACAAAACTCCCCCACAATCTATACATGCATGGATGAACTTGAATTTCATTGCATATATTGCCAACCATTACTGGTGGTGGAGTTTCCTCGATATATTCCACATGCAAAACAATATGTTAAGATGTGAAGCACAAGAGGCAAATGTTTAAGTACAAAACTCAAAGCACAAAACCAAATTCCCTTAAACCCTCTAAAACTTCTCCCCCATTGGCATCGATTACCGAAATGGGTGGAAATTTTTTGAAGGCCAATTTAGTGAGAGTTCCTCCATATGGTTTGCATTTCTAATAATATGAGTGGAATCAAATGCACGTATCCAATGATGAATACCTAGATGGAATCAAACTAAATTGAGGATCCAATGATTGCAAAGAAATAAATGGTGAGGAATCATCAACAAATGAAGCGAGCAATCAAAATATCCAAAGAAACACTTCAAAAAATGAAGATACAAAAATAAGGATATATATTACGATAAGATCGATATGAGAGTGATTTAAATAATATGAGGAGACTCCCCAAAGTTTGTGCACAAATTATAATTTGCATTTGAATACAAAATGCATAACATGGCATCCTTGTTCCCTCTATATCATTTAAACCACGAGCACGAGTGATAACCCCCAAGTGCAGGGATCACCATAGTACAATTCGATAAGTATTTGAATGTCGAACCCACAAGGAGCTGAAGGTAAACTATCTATTCTCTAAAGCCCTATAATCCTCTTATATGGCCTTCTATGCAAAGCTAGGATCTAAGTGAGTGTTTTGTTATGGTACTAGGTAGAAAATAAATAAAGTATGTGTTAGTGGAAACTACAAGTAAACTAGTGCAAGTTAAATTGATCTAATGAAGTGGAGTGGTGGCAAGTTTTCTCAAGTAACAAGTTTCTCAAATACCAAGTTTCTCTAAGGGAGTAAATGTTTAGGTAATTGTTATTTCATTCATTTGTTTGGTTGTTTATTGTTTCTTCCAGGATGGAGCCTTAATTAGGTGCAGCCAAATAAATGTTCATACACAATTCTTATGATGGATCCTAAGTCCATGTTACTAAGAAAAATAGGAATTATTAAGACATACTTGTCTCACCATAGCTATAATGTTGAGGGCAAACCTCATGGATGGCCCTATCTTTTATGAATCCCTTGAAATCGAGGTGGAGTGAGTGGGTATGATGGAGAGGATGGAACCCGAGAACTCACGCACAAAGAACAGGATGAACACAAACACACATGACGAAACAATACACACATATAGCTCACGCCGGCGGCTACCGGTCCAGGGTAATCCCTAGGATCGACATCGGGCGAAGATCTCTCTCTTGAACCGACACAGTGAATGGGGAGTCTTGGTGAGATCTTGATGTCTTGGCAAGGGGCTTCGATGCCAAGGCCTTGTACAATGAGGGAGGCATGATGCAAACTCCAATGAGGTGCGGGATAATTAGTGCTCCTTTCTCAAGGATCATGAGACTAGATATTAGGGAGATCCACAAGGGTGTCTTCTAATTTCAATTATCCAAGTCTGAGGAATACAACGGGGTATGGGGGCTATATATAGCCCAACCACTAAAACAGGGGTAGTTTGGGAACAAAAGGGTAATAAGTGGACGAAATAGGAATATTCTTGGGCATCAAACCCTTGTTGACTTGGAGACTGGGCATTCCGGCAATAAGTTCGATCGTGCTAGACTAGGCAACAGAAATTCCGGTCAGCGCCAGAAACTCCGGTCAGCGTGATAATTCTGGTTGACTATCAGAACAGCGTACAGAGATGCGTTTTGGTCGGCGCTGGTTGGTTCCGGCGTGCGCCGGAAATTTCGGTCGGAGGACCGGTCCACTGGAGCGTGTGCTGGTAATTCCGGTGAGAATTATGGTCCGTTGATCTTACCGCTGGTTTGGTCTGGAGCTCCGTCTTGCAATGGCTTGGCTCCTTCTCTTGGCATTTCTTCATGGGGTTCATATCTGATGATGCATAGGGTATTGGCATGAAGTAGCAAGCCATCCAATGATGTATCGAAATCACATGAGACAAGGAGCAAATTCACCTTAGCTTGTATGAGTTTAGCTCGAGCACGAGTCATCGGTCCACTTGGGGGACTTGGTGGTGTAGATGTAGAGGCGTCCGTAGGACGGGCTGCATCATTTAAACTCTAGGGTCCCTGATATATGTACCCCCTAATGTAACTTTATGGATTGGACCACGGTTTTCTGTCCTCCACGGCCCTCCCCATTCCATTAGATCACAGTGATCACCTTACATGCATTCCCCAACATATGCATAGACTCATATATTGTACAAGAGGACAATAATAAAAGATAACAACACTATATGCAACCAATAAATGAACTATTTCACTTTTTCCATAACAATTCACTACTCAAACAAAGACATGGAGACACAATAAACCAAGGGGAAATAATATATTGCTTCACATATCATGTTTGCCAAGAGATTATAGTAGGGAGATGGAGAGGATCTTGCTGTAGGTGTTGATGATGAACACGCCGGAGGGGGTGGAGCCCTCCGGAGGCGATTCCGGTGGCGTTTCCCTCCTTCGATCTTCTCCGGCGGTAGTGTCCTGAGTCTTTATTTCTTTGTTTTTTATCTCCTCCTTCGTCTGTGTCGAGGATCATCGAAAGGGGGTATATATAGTAGGTTTTAGGTCAAGCCAAGTCATTTGGCGAAAGAATTGATGGCATCGGAGACTAGATGGAGGAAAGAGCATACCAGCCGTGACCAGGGGTGGGCCGCGGCTGCTGTGCCCGTTCCCTCCTCGGTATTATTTTCTCGCGGATCTTTGGCCCATTGTCGTTTGGGTACCTGAAAGTCAAAAACATTGAATACGGGTTTTCTACTGCAGCAGGGTTAATTCTAAAGAAATATAGGAAGTGTGAATTATTCCCAATATTCATTATAAAACATGAATATAACCCATATATGATGAAGATGCGTAGGAATATCAAGTAATAAAGTGCAAAGTTCATGTATGCATTTTACATGCATCAACATCCCCAAGTTTAACCTATACTCGTCCCCGAGTATGAAGGTTATAAAACTAACATGGACTTTGTACTTTAATACTATTTTGGATATCAAAACTGATTACTATTTTCTACACGAAGTCAAATGATTCATTCTTCGAAGGAATTACAATATGCAAGATAGATAATGAAGTGATATCTCATATACAATGAAAGGATGATCAATAGTAATTAACAAAGTGTAACATAGAAGAAATAGCTATGGACCAAATGAATGCAAAATGTAAAAGAAAAAGTAAATTAAAAATATCCTATAGTGGTCATAGAGTTTTCTTCTAAAATCTGAATATAAAAGTGGAAACTTTGGAAAGATGGATAATAAGCAGAGGTTAATCATGAATAAGTTTCATATAGCTTCCAAATGCTTCCTCTTATGATTATGTTTGAACTATGGTATTCATTAGCTTTATGCTCTCATTGCCCCTATCATTAGCATCTTGAATGGTTAAGGTTAATGTAATGGAAAGTATGAGGTTTATGCTTGAAAAAATATAAGTTGAATGCCTCATGCCCCTTGAATACGAGTACCTAATCCTCATGCTACTCAACCTAGGTCCCAAATAAGTTCTTGTCATTGTAAGCATACATGTATCATCGAGAACGCCGACGGGGTACCTCTTGTCCCATGATATAGGAGGTTTTCCCATATCAAAACAACAAGACAAATAGAAAATGAGAATCTCAGCAATTCTTTTTAATTACTATGCCATAGATTTTATTGAGGATGCTTCATAGAATGCTCACTATAGGTTGCTATAAATTTCCACCATGAATGATGCATGGGTTAGGTTAGCGACACATGCGTTTCTCTAACACATATACAAACTCCATGAGCTTACAAGTTTCCAACTCATTTCACACCGCTAGGCATCCATACCAAAAGAACATGATATCAAATAAATATAAATAAGTGCAATGTTGAAAACATGCCCCAAGAAATCATGGTTATGCTAACACCCAACTCATAGTTTGATGATCACATAGCCTTATAAGATAGTCACAATGGTTTAATTTTATTATGGAAGTAAATAAAATGTGCCATCAACTTCGTGAGAGCTTTACTAACCAATTTTCTCATAGCAAACACAATCATAAGAATTTTAGTTTGGAAGCTATATAAATCAATAAAACATGAGAAATATACTTGAAATAAAAATTATGCCAATAGGTAGGTATGGTGGACACTCTGGAAAAAAACTTGGTTCAAAGGAAGTTGGATAAACAAGTTTTAACTTGTTGGATTTATTTTTGGGTTAGGAAGAGGGGGGAAGTTGACCGTCTACATGCATGCATAAGAGTCCATAGTTCGTATCAATCCATGTGAAACAATGTAAAATAATAGCAAGCATCAAAACATGAATAAAGATAGCTCTACATAACTCACTTGCAAATTAATAGTCATTCAAAGCATATGAATCATGCAACTATATGTATCCTTTTTGAATCAACTTCAACATCCCTATTCTGACTCTTTTTATAGAATCCAACTTAATTTATTTCTACAAAAAGTATATATTGATATTTGTCTTGGCAACATGAAAAAATGAAAACTAAAAATAAAGGAAGTCAGATACAAACGCTCCAAGTTTATGCGGTAGTAATGTGTTGCTCGAAAAATAGACAGTAGATGTGTGCAAACCAAGAGTGTGGTTGGTCCAGTGGGGTGCCTTGGGAATCCCCAAGGTTATGGTTTTCAGCATCCTTGGATAGCTCTTGGTGCATCTCCTCTAATCCCTGTGAAAAAAACTTCAACACAAAATTTTCTCCCATCTCTTTTCTGTGGGGTGACATTAGTGGGTACAAAAGGCATAATGTTTGCTGTAAGAAATTCCTAAACAAAAGTATATATGAAGTTTCCAGTAGGTATATAATGTTGTATGCTTTCTCAACTCAAATTGGTCAAAACGATTCAACTTAAAAAAGAATGCATCAAACAAAATGGGACAAAATCTGCTCAGAAAAATAGCAGCAGCAAAACACAGTTGGTTACCCTACTTAAAAATGTCCATTTTTTTTGAAACTTTACGAGCATACAGAGGATGAAATGTTGTAACATAGCTAATATTTGAGCTCAATCGGAGTTACAGACTAGAAATGAAAAATCATATGGTAAACATATTCGTGCTAGAATATGCAACTCCATATATATGTTCAACTTTTTCAATCCAAAATGGGTAAAACTTGGTACTTTATTGAAAATTCCAGAACTAAAACAAAACTAAGGTCTCTTTTACAGCAAGAGGACAAATAGAAAATAAAATAAAAATAATCGGGTTGCCTTCTGCAAAGCGCTTTCTTTATAGCCATATAGCTAGGCTTACTTACTTGATATCAAGATGCTTTGAGTTTATGAGGTAGCTTGGACATCCGCAATCTTGAATTCTTGTATTACTTTGATACATGTGGGGTGCTCCCAGTGGTAACATCCCCAAGCTTGATTGTTTGTCATTCATAATCTTCATTCATCACCCTCAACTCTTTCACTTGAAAACTCTTTCCACACAAAAGTCATCATAAAACTTGATTAGAGTGGTTAGTTCCTCCATAAATTAAATCACAACAGGTACATCAAAGACATATCATGAAATAAATATTAGCTACTGTTACTATGCTTTCGTATTGCTCTTTGATAAAAAGAAACCGCACAAAACAAAGGTAACAAGACTAATGCATAATACAAATAAAATCTGTCAAAAACTGGATAGTCTGTAAAGATCGAATTGCTCAAATCAAAAAACTTTAAACTAATGAAATGTGGGTAAAGAGCTGAATATTTATGAAGTGAAAGTTCAGGTCAAAATTCCTCTTTTGTGTTTGCTAACATTTTTCGCAATGAATCTCAGGAATCTGTTTTCTGGACAGCAAGTTACAATTGTTTGATCTTACCTCTCAAAATAGGTTATTCTTGCACAAAGATGAGAAAGTACGATACAAGGGTGATGTTATAGTAGTAATAAACACTCTTTTTTATTTTTGTTTTATAATGGGAGAAGTTTTAAGAATAGATATTTTGCAATGGTTCCATTAGCATGAACAACACATGTTCAAGGTCGACCCCAACTTCTCTATTGCTCATCTTTCTCATGTACTTCCCCAAAATTTAAAAAGTGAAAATCTTAAACTAATTATTAGAAATCAGTGGGTAAAGTTATTTTACATGTTACATGGATATCAAGGTGTGCTCAAATTTCATAGTATTTCAAAGCATGTGGAGCACACCACAAAGCACATATACATTAACCTTTAAGTCTAACTCTCTTCCTATGCATTGGAATTTTATATGTGAATAAATAGCAGAAAAGTTGTGGTATACAATGCATATAATGATCAATAGCTTGCATTTTAAATAGCATAGAAATATAAAGAGGGCTCTTATCTCTTCCTCTCTCATAATAGTTGCAAGTATCAAAAGCAAACTTAATCTCGTAGTTTTGAATAGATTCACCATATAAAGAGAAGTCATCTAATGAGCATATTGGATCATCGAACTCAATTATATCACTTTCATCCTCCCATATATTAGTCATAATTGTTCCACATAGAGGACTACTAGACAATGAAAGATCATCATCATTAGTAAGAATGTGTTCATTACCATTGTTGGGTGTAGGAGATGGGTAGCTACTCCATTCTTCCTCCACTTGTTCTTCCTTTTCCTCTTCTTCTTGGGGTGGCATGCTTAGGATTTTGTCATCTCCTTCCTTGGCACTTTCAACATTATCTATTGAGTCCAAAAGTTTAGTGCCTAAAAGAATATATTTGACATAAAAATCATATATCTCATGGTTAATCTTGGGAAAAGGATCCATTTAATTTTGCTGGTTTTTTGTTTTATATAAAAGATAAAAATACGAAAAATAAACTAGCAATGCAAGCAAGAATATACGCCTAGCGCTACGCTCCTCAGCAATGACGCCAGAAAAGTATCTTGATAACCCCCAAGTGCAGGGGATCACCGTAGTACAATTCGATAAGTATCTGAGTGTCGAACCCACGAGGAGCTGAAGGTAAACTATTTATTCTCTAAAGCCCTATAACCCTATTATATGGCCTTCTATGCAAAGCTAGGATCTAAGTGTGTGTTTTGTTTTTGGTACTAGGTAGAAAATAAATAAAGTATGTGTTAGTGGAAACTACAAGTAAACTATTGCAAGTTAAATTGATCTAATGAAGTGGAGTGGAGTGGTGGCAAGTTTTCTCAAGTAGAAAGTTTCCCAAGTAGCAAGTTTCTCTAAGGGAGTAAATGTTTAGGAAATTGTTGTTTCATTCATTTGTTTTGTTGTTTATTGTTTCTTCCATGACAGATCCTTAATTAGGTGCAGCCAAATAAATGTGCAATACAAAACTCTTATGATGGATCCTAAGGTCATGTTACTGAGCAAACATATGAATTATTAAGATATAATTGTCCCACATAGCTATAAATCTAGGGTCCCTGATATATGTCCCCCTAATGTAACTTTATGGATTGGACCACGGTTTTCTGTCCTCCACGGTCTTCCCCACTCCATTACACCACGGTGATCACCTTACATGCATTCCCCAACATATGTGTGCACTCATATATTGTATGAGAAGACAATCATAAAATATAACAAAACAGTATGCAACCAATAAGCGAACTATTTCACTTTTGGCATAACAATTCACTACTCAAACAAAGACATGGAGACAAAATAGACCAAGGGAAAATAATATATTACTTCACACATCATGTTTGGCAAGAGATTATAGTAGGGAGACGGAGATGATCGTCTTGTAGGTGTTGATGATGAACATGCCGAAGGGGGTGGAGCCCTCTGGAGGCGATTCCGGCAGCATTCCCGCCTCCGATCTTCTCCGGCGGCGGCCTCCTAACTCTCTATTTAAGTGTTTTTGATTTCCATCTCCGTTTATTTCAAGGATCACTGAAAGGTGGTATATATAGTAGGTTTTAGGTCAAGACAAGTTGTTTGGCGAAAGAATCGACGGCATCGGACACTCGAGGGGGGAAAGAGCATACCAGCCGTGCCAATGGGGTGAGCCACGGCTACTGTGCCCGTTCCATCCTCGGTCTTCTTTTCTCACAGATCTTTGGCCCATTGTTCTTCATTCTGATAGATAATAGGTCCCGTGAAGTTTCAGGTCAATTGGACATCATTTGGGTACCTGAAAGTCAAAAACATTGAAATAGGGGTTTTCTGCCTCGGCAGGGTTAATTCCAAAGCAATATTGGAAGTGTGAATTATTCCCAAGAATCATTATAAAACATGAATATAACCCATATATGATGCAAATGTGTAGGAATATCGAGTACTAAAGTGCAAAGTTCATGTATGCATTTTACATGCATCAACGAGCAAGAGAGAAAATATTATGATGAAAGCAAATGAGTGTTTAGATGAAAATAGGAAGCTCCCCAAGGTTCATGCACGACAAGGTGCAAAATTATGGAATCCTAACTCCCCATAATCAAACAAAACACCAAAAAAGAACAAGAAAGCAAATGCGTGTTCTTAGGTAAATTAGGAAATCTCCCCAAGGTTTATGCACCAAATATAATAATGCTTTGAAGGCAATGTGCATAAACATGGTATCCTTGCTCCCCCAAACTTACATAACAACCCAAAGGCATGAGAGATCAACTTTCTTAATACCAATGAGTGCCAAAATATGAAAATGAAGAGGTCAAGCACTCAAAGTAAAACTTTTGGAGCCACCAAAGAATAAACAGGATCACAATGTGGACTCCAAAGCAAAAGGATATCAACTAGATATTTAACCATAATCTGTGTATAAGTTTATTGGTAGACAACAATCACCAAGATATACATCCATAAAGAAACATGTATACACAAAATGGATACTCAAGAATGAACAAGATATCCAAATGAAATTTATAGATAATGCCAACAATATTTTTGCTAGGAAGCATGGCCAAAGGCTCAAATTTATCTTATTGAACATCAATGACCTTCAAACACCAACAAATACATCACAACTATCACAAGGGAACAAGAGATTGTTGGAATGCATTGGGAAAGACAACAGGTATCATAAAGAACAAATAAACCTTGCAAATTCATCCATAGAGTACAAGAGAGAAATTGAGGAAATGATTGGAAATAGAATTGCTAGATTAGCATATGTGGGATTGGTGAATCATAAAAATGATTTTTATATACTCCCCAAAATATGCATTCATCTCAACATAATCATATAACAATAAGGATGACACAATAAATTTTTGCAAGAACCACAATAAAAGCAACTGAAGGAAATCATGCCATGATGTAAGCACAAAGATTCGATGCTAGAAAAGTATGCATTAGAGGGATACTTGTTATAGAGATACAATTGGTAGGATGAAGTAGATATAAGTTTGTTGATCATCCTAGCTTGCGTCCCATTATCATTTAGTTACCACATCTTCTTATTATTGAGACAAGCATCCAATGAATCTCCAATGTACCTAAAACACATTCAAGCACACAATGGTCCCAAAACTCATTGGGTCCAAAATAGTTAGATACACTACAATACATAGGACAAACTCTGCAAAAACATGTGCATATTGATATGAAATTGAATTTCATGAACATCTTAGCGATAATAAGATTTGGTGGAGTTTCCCTTATATATTGGATCAAAGAAAGCAGGAATACCATAATATATACATTTAGTAAATATGCATGCATAAGAGTTTCAAGAACCAAAAGCAGATATAAATTGATAAAAGCACCAAGAAAGCCAAGAAGGCAGACCGAAGTGTGACACGACTAACAGTTGTCCAAAATGTGTCAAAGACTAAATCAACACATAATAGACCCCAAGTTCAACAAATGAACGAGGCAAAAGCCAAAGAGCAAAAAAGGATAAAAAAATATCAATGCTTAATGATTTATCTCATTCAAACGGTCAAATAGAAAACATAGAATGAGAAAATCAACTCCCAAAAATATAGCAATTGAAAAAATGGTTCCAACAAAATAACCAAACTCTCAACAATTTTCAAGATGGCATAAAGTACCAAAGAAAAGATTTAACTTCCAAAGACATAAAACATGGTATGGATCAAAACATGTCATGAATAAGCATAAAAGGAGTGTTCCAAATAATATAGGAGAACTCCCCCATGATTAGTGCATTATTTAATATTTTTCATTTGAATACAAAGTTCACACACATGGGATCATTAACTCTACCTAATTCAAATAGACCACTAGATGATTTCAAGACAAAGAAAGATCCACAAGAGTCAAGGAAGACATGGGAGACAAAACACACCAAATTCTTGGCAATAGATAAGGCAAATAAAGCAAAAGAAAACGTGAACATGATGAAAAAGATCTACCACTTATTATAGTACTCATTTTCCAAGGACAAGGAATATGCAACTATTTTTAGGTGGTAGGTAACAAATATATCAAAGATCATATTCACAATGAGAACGCACATGTGAAAAGATGAGAGTTAAACCCAAGATATGAAAGAGATCCTTGAGGGTTTCAACTAGTTAAACAATCATGCAAAGCAATGATTAGAATAACTAGAGGAAAAATTCTTGCCAACTTAGATATAAGAATTCATATATGATGAAACCCATACCAAGGAAAGATCTCACAAACAAGATCTAAAAGATGAGGAACAAAAGCATTAAACCAAACGGAACATGCTTGAGCTCACGTGCCACATAGGAAGTAGATAATTTCCAATAACAGTTCTATGTGACACAACCTCAACTATTCATATTTTATAAGTTTGTAATATGCACAAAGTATATTACGCCCCCATAATGTGCTAAAATTTCTTCTCACAAGAGGCAAATAAAATAAAAATAGAGAACATTAATGGATATTATAGAATTTGAATTTCTCATGAGCATGAAATACCACGTAGAGACTAGATAATCGTGAAATATCAATTCTAAGTGGTATTCCTCATGTACGCACATTTTGGATTGTGAGGAACCCAAAAAGACAACACACTCCCCCAAAATGCGACAGTCCATTTGACATGGGTATACCCGACAGGTACTCGAGCTTGGTATATATGGCCTGGATACAGCGGCAGCCCATGGTGTCAGCAAGGCCCAAATAGAGAACTCGAGTAGCCTATGGACTCTTGATTGCTTGAAGAACAAGAAGAAGCTAAAGATAGAAAGTTCAAAGGGAAAAACCCTAACCTATAACTGACTCGACCAGCTACTCGAGACCTAGCCTATCTATATAAAGGCTAGGAGGGGGCAGCGAGGAGGACACACGCAACATAGTTTCCACAACCCTCGCCAGATTGCATCTGTGCACCATTGTAATCCTCGATTCCTTCAATAATTCCACGAGCAGACAAGCAGGATTAGGGACCTATGCGAGGCCTGAACCTGGTTAAATCTTCGAGTCCCCTGTGTGCTTGTTTGCTAGCCGATGGATGTCTCCAGCGCTCCCTCCTTCTCCAAAACCCAAGTCCATAACAATGGGCATTGATGAGTTAAACCCTCGTCACCATTAATCTCCCATAAGAGCCAACTAGGATATAAACACAATGCAATAGGCTAAAACACAAAACAGCTACATGGTCCACAAGCCTACATACACAAACTTGATTTATCAAGTTAAGCAAGTAGGAAGAACAATATATACAAAACACATGCAAGGTACAAAACTAACACATGCACAACGGGGAAGTAACATTCAATGTAAATGAGTTGGGAACATGTTACCACAAGGAGGAGCAACGAATATATGATAGAGATATGATAATCTAAATGACTTGGCTTGAGAGAATATAATTGAAGTCCCCTTAATTCTTCATGATGTAGCCAAGTCTCCAATGCCCTCCAACAAAAACCTATTGATCAAGTTTTAGCTTGATGGTCCCCAACCAAGTTGGGTCCTAAGAAGTTCGTCACAATAGGCTTAGCAACCCAAATGATTCTATTCTTGACACCACTTTGAGCACCAACATATTTGGTAAACACATTGCCAACCTCATCCTTCCCAAGAGAATAAACATCATCAATCATGATTGGGTTGAATGAGGAGTTACCACGACATAAGTAGCAAGGTCTTCTCTTCCCATTATTTTCACTTTATTTATCCACAATGGGAGCATTAGCTTGAATCTTCTTGTGAAGTGGCCTTTCTCCCACTTGATATTGGCCATGACATTGAACTAGAGGTCGCTTCCCTTTTTTCTTCTCACCAAGTGTCTTCTTCTTCAAAGGACAAGATCTAACATGGTGCCCTTTAATTTTGCAGTTGAAGCAAACAATCTTGGCTGAGTTCTTGACTTGTTCTTGGCCCTTCTTATTGTTGCTCTTGGACTTTTTCTTGATAGTGGAGTTGTTCTTGACATTGGATTTGAATCCAAGTCCACTCTTATCATTGGGAGATTTTTGGACACTCAAGATCTTGTTGAGTGTGGTCTTCCCTTCATGACCCTTTTTCAAGTCATTCTTCAAAGAAGTGACTTTAGCCTTGAGCTCTTTGATTTACTCTACATGGTTAGTGACAACACATATACTAGAGGAAGTAGAAATTTCATTGCTAGAGCAACAAGGTAAAAAATGTAATTCAACAAAAGATTTAACAATAATGTGAGTGGACGAATTACTAGGACTAGCACAAGGTAACATAGCATTATTAGTAGAGATTGTGCTAGTGACCACATGAGGCTCACAAGATGTTACCTTTGTACAGCTAGCCTTATGAGCTAACTTTATCCTAGCATGGGATGCTATAAGATCCTCATTAGAGCTAGAGAGCTTTTCATGACTTTCTTCCAATTTCCCATACTTGCTAGTCAGCAACTCAAGTTGAGACGTTCGCTCCACATTCGCCTTCAAAATAGATGCTTCACAAAAAATTGAGTTAGTAGCACAAGAATCATAATTAATTGCAATAGGTGAGGGAAACTTGGAAAGCTCTTTTGAGTATTGATCTTTAAGTTGCTCATGTGACTAGGTGAGTTTGATGAGCTCACCCTTGATGACCCTAGAGCCATTTTTGATGTGATCAAAATCCTCAAGGAGTTTAGCATAAGCAACTTGAAGCTCATTATTTTTACTTTTGAGATCACTTGCCACCTCAAGATCTCTATCATGAGATACCTTCACTCTAGACAACTCTATAGCTAGAGCATCCTCAAGAGATTCCTTAGTGTAGTTTGTTCCTCTTGAAGAGCTTCATTTAGATTATTAATACATTCCTTGCACTCAATAGCAAAATCCAATATTTCAACGAAGTTAGAGCAAACAATATTATTGTTAACAAGAGCAGGATAAACAATCTCACCCTTTTCATGTAATGAATCAACATCTCTCTTCTTCTACACTCATCCTCATAATCACAAAATGTATTGGGTTCCAAAGTAGGAGATACCTTTGAACCCTTAGCCATAAGGCATAGATGGGTACCATGAGACAATGATGATGAAGAGTTACTTAAAGCTCCATTGAAGATCTTGTCTTGACCCATAGAATCTTCGATCTCCTCTACATTATTAGACACACAACAACTAGAGGAAATAGAAGCATTTTTATCATGGCAACAAGGCATATCAAGCATATCATCATGAGGTCTACTGAGGAAATTTATACATGATGTGCCAGGACCATCAACACAAGCATGTAAAATATTTATAGTGATATAAATATTTATCAAGAGTAAGATGAAGAATTGCAATGAGATAGAGATGAATAATCATCAAGAGTAACCTGACTATCAACATTGCAATTTTCATCGCCACTCACCATATCATTACCTTGTGTCTTGCCACACTTTGGTGAAGTGGAAGAAGATGAGAACTTATCACGGCTGGAAGTGAAGCAATACAATCATCCTCAATAATGTTGGACACGTCATATTTATCTTGAAGTTTTATCCATAACTCATGAGCGCTCCAAAAAGGTATGATTGAAGAAGTAACTACATAGCTCAAAGCATTAATAAGCACATTAGAAGATTGAGCATTGAGATATAAGTTTTTCTTATCCTCACAAGATAGATTCTGAAAATCCATTGGAGGAGAAAAACATATATCTACAATCCTCTCCAAACTTGGGTCCATGGCCTGAAGATAGATAAGCATACAAGACTTCCAAACATCATAATTTGTGTCATCGAATATGAAAATATCATCATGCACTAATCCCCTATCCGACATATTTGCTCTCAAGGCGTGAATCCTAAAATGAGAGACTGGTCTCTGATACCAATTGAAAGGACACATATGCCGCCTAGAGTTGGGGTGAATAGGCGATTTAAAAACTTTTAAGAGATGGGCTTAACAAAGGCGAAATAATACTAGCGTTGACTTTGTCAAGCACAAATACTATATACTATGGTTCACCTATGTGCACCAACAACTTATGCTAAGCAAGACAATCAACTATGTGATAGCAAGATATAAGACTTCAAGCATGAAGGCTATCACAAAGTAAAGTGCATAAGTAAAGAGCTCGGGTGTAGATATAATCGAGGCATGCGGAGATGACGATGTTTTACTGAGTTCCTACCAACAAGGGAGTACGTCTCATTTGTAGAGGGGGTGGTTTCAAACCACCAACGCCATAAAAGGCCTCCCTTATTCTCCGGTGAACCTCACCCCAAAGGGACCGATCCACTCTCCACTATCGGTGCACTTGTTGGTGGAAATCTGTAACCTCGCATAAAGCTTGGGGCACTTCTCCATAACTCAATTGGAGGCTCCCAACAAACAAGCTTGGGGAAAGCTTCACAACTTAATTGGAGGCCCCAAGAATCCACAAACCTGCAATACAACTAAACTGTCTAGGGTTCCAAGAACCCAAGAGTAAAAAGCTTCTCACCTTTCACCCAATCGAATCCTCACCGAGAACTCAAACCGATGCACCAAATGCAATGGCAAGAATACTAGAAGTGCTCAACTCCTTCACTCCCAAATTCCACCAAAGCTACAAATTCTTGAGGGGGAATAAGAGAGGAAGAACAATGGAGGAGATCCACAAAAGACACCAAGATCTAGATCCCAAGATGTTCCCCTCAATTAGAGGAGAGACTGATTGGTGGGGTTGTAGATCTAGATCTCCTCTTTCAAATACCTCAAGAATATGGAAGAATCATAGGAGGGACTGAGGGATAGCAATCTCAAGAAGTTCAACAATGGAGGTGAAAACTTGGAAGAATGGGTAGGTAACCGTTGGGGAAGAAGGGCCCCTTATATAGGTCCTCTAAAATCCAATCATTACAGCTCTGGAGCGCGCGGGCCGGATATTCTGGACAATTTCCGGGTGGTTTCTAGTTTGGACATCTGAATTGCAACCACACGGATGAAATCTAAGATTTGTGCGCGACACCGGAGTGTTCGGCCTTTTCACTCCGGACATTCCGGCCAAGGCAAAACTGACAGAAATAACAATACGAAAACAACCATAACTTTTGCATTCAGACTCCGATTTTGATGATCTTAGGCGCGTTTTAAAGAGGAAAAAAGCTCTACAAGATCATGTGGGGAACCATCACAGTCTAGCAAGGGAAGATAGACACAAATGATGAAATATTTACCTATCTGTAAAAGACAACCGATAAACCTCCAATATTGAAAACATAATAGAGAATGCATATGAAATCCGTTTTTGATGAACTTGAGCTTGTCATGAAGATTAACACAAGCTCTGAATACTCTCATGGATAAGAACCAAATAAGAACCAAGAAAGATGATGCCAAGTATGCAAAGGTTTGAGCTCTCTCTGAAGGATATGATCAAGTTACTCACTCGAGAGCCCCTCTTGTTAGTACAATTATCTATCCTATAAACCGGTCTCTCCAACTAACACCACGAGACCAGTAAGAAAGAAACCTTATCAATAACATACCTTTGCCTTGCACATATTCCACTTGATCTTGATGACGATGATCTTGTCTACCTCAAGATAGAACACCTTTCTTGATTGCGCTAGCTTGGTGAAGACTTGCACATTGCTCCCTCATATTCCACTATGGTAGAGCTTGTCTTTTGGGCACATCTTCTCATATCCATGAGCACCATAGGATGGTAAGCTTCAAGCAAATGAATCATTGAGATGGCTCATCTTGAACTTGCACTTCATTTCTTCTTTCTTCATCATGTTGGTGTCTTCAAGGTACACAAGAGATATCACACCATCTTATTCTTCAAGACACACTTGCCATAGGATCAACTCTCACATGACCAATCTTTGGATAACTCCTTGAACATCTTGGTCATCACTTGATCTTGTTCACTTTCTTGTTCTCCCAACCTCGAAGCCAACATATGGTTCAAGCATTACCTATGGAAAAATCCTACAAGTAAAACTCAATGCAAACATAAGTCCATAAAGATTATCATTAATTACCAAAACCACAGATGGGGGCACACATGAACTTTTAGTGGGTGAGGTAATTCCCAGTCGAAGAACGACCATGATTTCAGAGATCGACACTTTAGGTCCGGATGAGCTTAGGCCACGGTGGGGCAGTGCCTCACAAGCCACCGCGAGGATAAAAAACAGGGTTATGAATTGTCGGTGAGATAACTCACCGCCGAGGAACGGGTCGTGAGTTCAGAGATCGACACTTTAGGTCCTGGCGAGCTCATGCCGCGGAGGGGCAATGCCTCACGAGCCGTCGCGAGGATAAAAACAGGGCTAGGAACCATGGGTGAGCTAACTCATAGCCGAAGAACAGGCCATCAGTTTAGAGCTCGACACTTTAGGTCCTGACAAGCTCAAGCCATGGAGGGGTAGTGCCTCATGAGACGAGGCGAGGATAAAAAAGGGCCAAGAACCGTGGGTGGGTAACTCATAGCCGAGGAACGGGACGTGAGTTCATAGCTTGACACTTTAGGTCCTGACGAGCTCTGGCCACGAAGGGGCAGGGCCTCATGAGCCGCCCCCCGTAGACCTTACCACGAGAGGGCCGTAGGGAACAAGCACATGTCGCAAGAGGTCCGTACATGCGCCATACGAGGGTCTCAAGCACCAGGAACCGTGAGTGAGGTTACTCATAGCCGAGGAACGGGCCATGTGTTCAGAGTTCAATGCTTTAGGCTCTAATGTTGACGGGGGAGTGACCTGGTGATGGGCACCATCCCTAGCCCCCGCTCATGCGGTGCATGTGAGGGAGAACTAGCGACACAGTTTTGGGACAGGCTTGTCCACCTTCTAGCAGCTGATCCACATGCCCAGCCTGTTGCTCAGCCGCTGCTATGGGGGCAGCTGGTGTTGTACGTGCGCTGGGTGTAGTCCATCGGAAAGTCCGGAACCCCCGGGTCATCATGGCCCTCGAGAGCCAGGATGGGCGGGGACGACCCTGAGACCCTATTGAGGGTGTCAAGGCCGACCGTAGTCGACTCCTCGCGAGGTGCGAACAGAGCGGCTACATCCCTTTTAGCCATGGTGTTCTCCTGGGCCATCACTTACTTCCTCCTTGTGGAGTCCCCAACATAGTCCAGGGCATCCACGTCCTCAGGATAGGTGGCAGCTGTCGTCTTGTAGCATGCTCAAGGGAGTGCAAGGCTTCCACCTCATCGCAACAGACCCGTGATGATTCTGCCGTTGCCACCGGGCATCGTGATCATGTTTTAGGCGTGGTGAGTAGCGGCCATGAACTTGGCCAGCGAGGGGTAGCCAAGGATGACGTTGTATGGGAGGTTGATGTGTGCCACGTCGAAGTCAATGAGCTTGGTGCAGTAGTTGTCGCGCCCCGAACTTGACGGAGAAGCACACCTACCGATGGGTATGGTGGATCCGCTGGTCACCCCAGAGAACAGAAAGGTCGGCATCAGCATGTCGTATGGCACCTGCAACTGGGCGAAAGTCTAGGTGGAGATCACGTTTAGGCCCGTGCCTCCATTGATGAGGGTCTTCGTGACCGTGATGTTGTTGATGGTAGGGGTGCAAATCATGGGGAGATTGCCCACGGGCCTGGTGGAAATGGGGTGGTCGCTGGTGTCGAAGGTGATGGCGCACTAGGACCACTTGAGCTTTGTGGATGGGACTCACGGTCTGGCAGCCGCCACCACACGAGTGCGCATCTTGAAGTGTAAGTTGGACGTCAGAGCCTGGGAGCCACCAAGAATGCAGGCTACGGCGCCCTGTGGCACTTGGTAGCCCCCTGGATCCTTAGGTTGTGCGACGTTGTCCTGGTGGCCTGCCGGAGGGGTGTCGCAGCCACCAAAGTTGTTGTTCCAAAGGTCACCTCCGCGGTTGCCTCTGTTCTGGCTGCCTCTCTCGCTGCCTGGTCTTCCCTTCCTCTAGCTATTGTGTAGGTCGTGGAGATTCTTGAGCTCATAGCAGTCGTCGGTGGCGTGCCCTGGCTTCTTGCGGAAGAGGTAGTATGAGCTATTCTCCCGCTCCCTCTCGCCATTCCCCTCGCAAGGGCTCTTCTAGTCTGGCTCTATAGCTAAGACGGTGGCGGTCTTGCGCTTAGGGTCCTTGTTATCGGGTAACACCATGGGTGGTCCGATCTTCACAGATCTCGTGGTCAACTCGATGGGAAAGCGACGGAAAGGGAGAAGGTAGCGGAAGCAGAAGCACACCTCGCAAAGAACATGATGAACACACGCAAAACTCACACGATACAAGGACGATTGATCCTGCATGTGGCCACCGGTCTGATAGAATCCTCGCAAGGAAAGATCGGTCAACGTGCTCCCTCGATCCCATGCTGAGAGGGAAGAACACCTTGGAGAGGGTCTTGACATCTTGGCAAAGGGACACCGATGCCAAGGCCTTGTACAATGAGGGAGGCGCGATACAAACTCCAACGAGGTGGTGACGATAGTCGAACCCCTTTGGTAGAAGGGGGTGAGGCTGTAGCATCCCAATTGGCTAACAATTGTAATGCTACTTGTCCAAGTAAGATATTGGCTACCTCATATATATTATTGTTGCATCATAATGATATCATGCTCATGTCATCATGCCACCTTGCATTTGAGCATCATATAAAACTCCTTTTCTTTTGGTTCTTCTCTCACATGCATTATTAATTGTATTTCCCTCTTGATATTGTATTTGGCTATTGATATATTGTTCAAATGCCCAAGTTGAATTCGGGTCATATCTTTTATTTCCATTCCACCACCTATCTCTTCCACCACTTTATAATCCCACCATCCCATTAACCATGAGCTTGTTTTTCTTTCTCTTGCTATTTTTGTTCTAGCTCATGTGGGTTGGGGTGGATCTAGTCCTTTAATTCTTTTGCTTGGCTTTATTCCACTTCTTGGAAATGCATAAGATTAATGCCATCATATTAGTAGTGTTGTCACAAAATAAATAATGGCATTTATAATTTTGCATGGGCCATGCAAGCTTCTCCACCACCTTTTTATTCCATTGGTTTTTCTTTGGATTTGGTGGATCCTATCTAGGAAAACCATCTACCACCATTACACCATCCTCCCAATCTCATCCATCTCATTTTCCTCTTATTTTTAATTCTCCATGCATGATCCATATGTGCCCCTTTCCACCATTTCTTTTCTTCCTCTTTCTTTCTTGTTTCTCCTCCACTTTGTCTCAAGCAAGATCAAACTTCATTTTCTTCTTGGTTGACCTCATAAACCAAAATAAAAAAAAATCTAAAAACCTAAAACCACCTAACCTAGGTACTTTTCTTTCTCTCTCTTTCTAAACTACACTAAACCCTAACTCTAATCCTCCCTCTCTCTCTCACTAGCCTGACCACCTGACCCTCTTCCACCCTGTCCCTGGCCCACCTCAGCTACCCTACCCCTCTCTCTCTAACCCTAACCATCCCCTAACCCCAAGCCTTTCTCTACTTTGCCAAAAGTGGAACACCCCATGTGCTTTCCCTCTCTCCCTTCTCACGTCCACCCAGCACCACCTCAGGTCGAGGCCAGGAGCCCCAGACTCCCCACTTTCCTCCCTCCTTCGTCCACCTGACGCCCATAGCCACCGCCGGATAGAAACCCTAGCCACCTCGGCCAGATTAGAGACCTGCGCGTCTTGGGGTTCTCCAAGCCAGCCAGGAGCTCCGTCAGGGTCATCTGCTCCCTCTTCGTCTCCTCGTACCAGCCCTGAGCCAACGCCTCGCCAGAGCAAGCCTGGCGCCGCCGTGCTCCGCCGCAGCCCGAGGCCACCGTTCACGAGCCCCGCGCCAGATCCCCTCCACCTCCGCACGAACAGCCACGCCAGCGACACCACGGTAAGCTCCTGCACCTCCCAGACAAGGTCTTACCCTCCCTCCTGCGCCGTAGCCCCGCCGTGCTCCGTCGAGCAGCCTGCGTGCACCGCCGCGCCCCGCGCTCTGGCAGACAGCCGCAGCCGCAGCTGCAGATGCTACTGTCCTGCCTCTGTTCCCCGCCGTGCCCCGCGCGCTATGGTCCTCCTCCATCAAAGCCACCTGAACGAAAAATGTAGGCCAATGTTCCCTCTCCGTTTTTCGTTTTTGGAGCGACACGATTCGTCCAGCGTACGCGTCGCCACAGTCGTCGGAAGACGGCCAGATCCGCTGCCGGCAGCACCGCGTCTGTCAGCGCGTCGCGACAGCCGATGTCGTTTTGCACATGACCCCCTCCCCTTTTTCCCGCCTAAACCCGCAGTCATAGTGCCCCACCTGTCAGCCCCGGTAAAAATCTTGCAAGAAAACCCTCGCAGTCTGGAGAATCCCCGCCCGCGCAGCCCCGGACTGCCCACATGTCACGCCCTGGCTGGGTGACGCGCGCGCGTGGCCCCGCTGAGCGCGACCCCACCTGTCAGCGATTGCGGCTAGGAGCGGCCCGGTGAGAAAAGTTGTCGGCGCGTCTTTTCTCGCCAGTCAGCGCAAGGCCCACCGTCAGTGTCTGGGGTTGATTTCGCCTGAGTAACAAAAGTTTTTCCCTGTGTCTGTTTTTAATCAAATCTTTTTCAAATTGATTTAAATTCAAATTCAATTCAGATTCAAATAATTTTTAAAATAAAAATCCAAATAATACAAATAATATATGTTTTGGAATCAGAAAAATGTGAGGAATTCAAATATGCCCTTCAAAATATATTTTGAACATTTTAAATTTTCGAGATGATTAAAATTACAATAAAATGCCCTTTTTCCTTATTTAATTAATAACTTTTGTTTTGTAACTCCAAACTTGACAAATAATATGTCTAAATCGATCAGCGCGACGAGCCCGTTCTATCTATGCAGTCCTTGTTCTGAATTGAAGCATGCATCATGTCAACATTCAAAATCTGAACTGTTTATGACAATAAAACTTGGGTAAATAAATAATAAATTGCTTTATTTCTTGTATCTACACCTCACCTTTGCCATGCTACTTTAATGCCATTCAAATTGTGCATCATTCATCATGGCATGCTTGTTTGCTTGTCGCATTTTAATTCATATGCTTGTGCACTTTATTTATGTTGGCCCTTGTTTGTTTGGTTCTTCTTCGAATAGACGCCCAGCAGGAGAATTACCAGGAATCACAGGAGTACTACCCAGATCCATCTCTCACTTCAACTGAGCTGCCAGGCAAGCACTACCACATGCTTGCATACATACAGTACCTATTGCCTCTATCTTATTCTTGCATCATTGAGTCGCGATTGCATTAAATTGAATCCCAAGTACTGCATGGCCTTTACTTTTAAACCACACCAAGCTTGTTCCGGTCCCATGAGCCATTACTACAGGAGTTGTTTGAGCCATGCGAGTCGTAGAAAAGCATGAGTAAGGTATGTGAGTGTCTGATGAATAATGAGGTACCTAAACAACATAACCTGAGTAGTAATGGGATAACTAATGAAAGAGGCACCGGTGAGCAATATCTGCTATTTGGTTTTTCATGCTCACTTGTGTCCTGTAGGACCCCGAGTACTTGATTCCTGTTCCTTGACTATTCGCACTATCCACATCCGGGAGGCCTTATGGACCCCCCTGAGTCAGAGCTTGATTCATTCTTATTTCTTGGGGCCACAATTAGTTTGGGGCTTTATTACTATCCTGTACTTATGCCATGTTACTGCTTTATTTAAGATTGTGCGTGGAGCACCTGTACTGTTTTGGAGCGTGGAATGTTTTCGCGGTATCGACCAGCCTAGTCACACTTTCGGGTTCCCAGTCCTTTACAGCCATTGACACAAACCTTGGGTCCATCTCGGAGCCGGCCAACTTCGTTGCGGGTAGCTTAATGGGGTGGCCCCCTGAAATATTACTGAATCCTGTGATTGCTTTGTCGTGAATCCCTCGTCGGGTTTTGATTTGGTTTTTCTGAGGTTGATCGAGTGTGTGTTGCTATTCGTGCACCCCTGCAGGGTAAATCTTTCTGAAAGCCGTGTCCGCGGTTATGGACGACTTGGAGCACAGTTTCTCGATCATAGACAAGTATAATTAAAGTACCGCTTTTAATTTGACTAAGTACTTGACTAGTAAATAGTACAATAGTCATGGAATGGTTAATAAAACTGCCAACGGATGATGGGGGTTGTTCGTCCGCTTCCTCGTTGGTAAGCGAGGAGGAGGATGGATCTGTTAATTATACTGTTATAACTGTTGTTCTTAATTCACGGACTTCCGTCTATCATTGGTTAGGCGGAAGGTTAGCGAGTATCTGTAGAATTGTTAGGTATTATCTTTTGCTGCAATTGCGTCACCCCAGGTTGTGTCCCCTTTAGTGGCATAAAGACTTGCTGAGTACCCCTAGTGTCTCACACGATAAATTGTTTGATTCAGATGAACAGGTGTACCCGCAAGATGGATACTGGGTGGAAGAGACAGATGATGTTGGCAACGATCATTCGGTGTAGAGATTCCGGGAACGGGGATCCATGTGATTTGTAGGCGGGATGTGTTTATTTATGGGGCATCTTATGCCAATTTGCTTCTTATCCGTACTCGGATCTTGTTTTCCGCTTCCGCCTGATACTCTGATGCGTGATGTATGAGGAGCTATCCTAAATTATTATATCTATCTAGGACATTTGGATCTTGCCGTATGGCGTTGATATATTTCTATTTCTTTTAGATGGAATGGCTCTGAGAACTGTTGTATGTGGCTTGCATACATACTCATTTGTGTATGTAGTTGATCCCTTCGCCTGCCGATTACGTCGCTCGTTCTTGTCCCGTTGTCTGAAAGTGGTTAGGACGGCCGAAAGGTCTACCGTGAGTGGCCCTGGGCCCCACCGTACTATTTTAACCACTTTCATTCATCCAGGCATTAACTAAGAGCGTAATTCACCGAGGTAGGTACAATTGGTATCAGAGACATCCCGCCCTTCAGGGTCTGAGCCAAAATGGTCGTTGTCAGTCTAGCAAATATTTTGGTAGTTATGTATACTAGGGAAAAACAAATGTGAGAGTAGGAATGCTTCCATTTTTCTTCTTACCCACCCACCCACCCTTTTCTGGTAAGGAAGTGTAACGTTTTCAATCCTCTTCCAAAATTCAAACTAGGATTCACGTGTTCTGGGTTCCATAGTACCATAGGTTGTGTTTGTGTTTGTGTGTGTGTGTGTGAATTCCTTGTCTATCTCTTGCATCCAAATGTTGTCACTATCTGCCTTTTGGTTATCAACTGTTGGTACATTCCCTACCGACAGTCCTTTAAACCGACGCGATCTATTCTGATTCGTTGTACACCGATGCGATCTATCTTACTCTTTGTTATCCGACGTTATCTTGTTGGGGTGTTCTTTTTCGTAGTTACCAATCTTAGGTTCATCGAAGAAGAAGTTGTTGGGATATGTGTTTTACTGATTCATGTGCGGAGTAATGATTTGAGTGCGGGATGGAGTCGCGACCATACCACTACTTTTGTCATTTGCTTTTGTATATTGAACTAGTAGAGTTACTAATCTTGATTCGTTAAGTGGTTTTGCGCATATAGTGGTATTTTAATGCCGAAATTTTTTCTTTGTTAGTTTGTATACCACACTCCTTGTTCAGTCGTGTGTGTTATGCTTAATATCTTCTAGTTGCCTTGAACTTTGTTGATATTTTAATATCACCTTAGTGAATTGCATTCTTTAATCTTGATTAATTCCATTTTGGTACTATTTTGGATTATAATCATTCTCCATTATAGTACTAACTTGTGTTTTATATCAATCACAGGATGGCACCACCACGCCGTTCTGAGGAGGATATACCACCTGAACTTGGGGCCGCTTTGGCAAGTATTGCAAATGCTTTGGGCACTATGCAGCAGAACCAGCAGCGCTTCGAGGAAAGTGTGAGGAGGAATGAGTTTGCTCCGCTACCTCCACCTCCCAAGCGAGGAGACATCAAGAGTTTTCTCAAGTTCAACCCACGCCAATTTGAGGTGTCTGATCAGCCACTTGATGCGGATGATTGGCTTCGTGAAGTGTCAAGGTTGCTCATGACTGCGGATGTTCCCGAGCAAGAATGGGTCAAGTGTGCTACTCACCTTCTCAAGGGAGATGCAGCTCTCTGGTGGGAAAATTACCTCAAGGCAGATCTTTCTGGTTTTCAGCCTACTTGGGAGCGGTTCACTACTGCTTTCAAAGAGCAATATCTGTCAGAAATTGTCATGGAAAGGATGAAGGAAGTGTTTCTCAATCTCAAGCAGGGCATTGACAATGTCAACACCTACATCAGAAACTTCATGAACCTGTCTCGTTATGGTGGCGATGAGATCTCTGATGACAAGAAGAAGCAAAAGAGGTTTCGGCCAGGCCTCAATGCTTCCATCAAATATGCAATCACTCATGCAAGGCCGGCATCTTTCCTGGAATTCAGCACACAGCTCTGCAGGAAGAAGCAAGTAGGCAAGTGTTTGAGGAGTCAAAGAAACATAGCCGTGATACAGCAAGCTCTTCTGCTATGACAGCTCCTTCTAAGCGTCGTGTCTGGGTTCCTAACACCCCATCGTCGCTTCCTGCTTCGCCAAGACCGTCAAGCTACGCACCAAGGCCACCAAACTCCTTCACTGCGGCTCCCAGGGGCTACAACCACAACTACCCTGGAGCGCCTGGCAGAGTCCCTGGCTACGTTGCTCCACGTCCACCTGGTGCTTGCTATACTTGTGGAAACACTGGGCATCAGCACTGGAATTGTCCAATGAACAACAAAGCTCTTCCACCACCACCTCCAAGACCTGCGGCAAGTGCTCCTATGATTCGTGCACCTCCACCTCGGGCTCTCAACATCAACACTAAGCCGGGATCTATAGTTGCTTGTGCCAACTGTGTCAACGTCGCTCAAGCTGAGCATGCACCTGGAGTTGTCATGGGTATGCTTCCTGTTAACTCGGTTCCTGCACGAGTTTTGTTTGATTCTGGTGCTTCACATTCTTTCGTTTCTCACAAATTTGCAAATGAGCATGAGCTTGTTATAGACCAGCTGGATAGAAAGTTAATGGTTCTTTCCCCCGGGGCAAGATTGTTATCTACTAATATCAGCCATGGCAATCAAATTGAGATTGGTGGTTCTTCGTTTCCAGCTTCATTAATTATTCTGGCAATTCTGATATTGATGTTATCTTGGGCATGGATTGGTTGACAGCAAATGCAGCTGTGATTGATTGTGCTGAACGTTCGGTTTCTCTGAAAATTCCTGAAGGCCATATAGTCTATTCTCCAATTCTGACTCCTGTAATTCAGCTTTATTCTTTGGCGGCTCTGAATGATGATGCTATGGAAGGTATTTAGAGTGTTCCTGTAGTTTGTGAGTTTCCAGATGTTTTTCCTGAAGAGTTGCTAGGTATGCCTCCGGATCGTGAGGTTGAGTTTGTCATTGAACTTGAACCTGGCACCGCTCCTATCTCCAAGCGGCCATATAAAATGGGTCCTGCTGAGTTGGCTGAACTGAAGCGTCAGTTGGATGAACAAGAGAAGTTGGGTTTCATTCAGCACAATACTTCTTCTTGGGGTAGTCCAACCATCTTTGTGAAGAAGCGAGACAAGACTGATAGACTTTGTGTTGACTATCGGGCACTCAATGCTAAAACCATCAAGAATAAATATCCCCTTCCGCGAATTAATGATCTCTTCGATCAGCTAGCTAGAGCTGTGGTATTCTCTAAGCTTGATTTGAGAAGTCGTTATCATCAAATCAAGATTCGCAAGGAAGATGTTCCCAAAACAGCTTTCACCACCCGTTATGGCCTGTATGAATACACGGTCATGTCTTTCGGTCTCACCAACGCACCTGCCACCTTCTCGAGGCTTATGAACTCGGTTTTCATGGAGTATCTTGATAAGTTCGTTGTGGTCTATCTGGATGACATTCTAGTCTATTCTAAGTCGAAGGAAGAACATGAAGAACACCTTCGGTGTGTCCTAAACAAGCTTCGTGAGAACCGCCTGTATGCAAAGTTCTCCAAGTGTGAGTTTTGGCTGTCTCAAGTCACCTACCTTGGTCATGTCATCTCTGCCAAGGGCATTGCCGTCAACCCAGAAACTATTAAGACAATTATGGACTGGCTTCCACCCATAAATGTCAAAGAAGTCCGGAGTTTCCTTGGTTTGGCCAGTTACTTTCGTCGATTCGTTCAAAACTTCTCAAAGATTGCGAAGCCTCTTACCGATCTCCTCAAGAAAGGCAAGAAATATCTTTGGACTCCTGCATGTCAAGCAAGCTTTGAAACACTCAAAGAGAAGCTCACTTCCACACCAGTCTTGGTTCCTCCAGATACATCAAAGCCTTTCCAGATTTTCTGTGATGCTTCATTGCAAGGATTGGGTGCGGTCCTTATGCAAGAAAAACAAGTTGTTGCTTATGCCTCTCGTCAGTTGAAGACGCCTGAGATCAACTATCCTACACATGACCTCGAACTCGCAGCAGTTGTCTTTGCTTTGAAAGTATGGAGGCATTACTTGCTTGGCAACCGTTGTGAGATCTTTTCTGACCACAAGAGTCTGAAGTATATCTTCACACAGCCTGATCTCAACCTTCGTTAGAGGAGGTGGATTGAAACAATCAATGATTTCGATTTGACCATCAACTACACCCCGGGCAAAGCTAATGTCATGCCAGATGCTCTCAGCCGAAAAGCTTATGTCAACAATCTCATGGTGGAAGAACAATAGCCTCTATTGTGCGAAGAATTCCGCAAGATAAACCTTGAAATTGTGGATCAAGGTTATCTTCTGAACCTTCTAGCAACACCTCTCTTGGAAGAAAAGGTCCGTTCCATTCAGCTTGGGGATCCTTACACTAAAAAGATCATCTCCAACATTCAACTTCCGAAGTATGAGTCTTTCCACGTTGACGACCAAGGCACTCTTTTCGTTGAACACCGGATGTTTGTTCCGAACTACCCGGGTTTAAGAGAGCAAGTTCTCAAGGAGGCGCATGATTCTGTTCTTTCTATCCACCCTGGAAGCACTAAGATGTACATGGACTTGAAAACACAATATTGGTGGCCTGGTTTGAAACGATATTGTGCCAAGTATGTCTTAGAGTGCGATGTTTGTCGCAGAGTTAAAGCTGTCCATCAGAAACCTTCCGGTCTTCTACAACCATTGAAGCCTCCGGAATGGAAATGGGAGAAAGTAGAGATGGACTTCATCACTGGTTTTCCAAGGTCGCAGAAAGGCAACAATGCAATCTTTGTTGTCATTGATAGGCTTTCCAAAGTAGCTCACTTCTTTCCAGTAAAGGAAACAATTTCTGCAATTCAGTTGGCTGAGCTCTATATAAACAGAATTGTCTCTCTGTATGGAGTTCCTCTTGAGATCAGTTCAGACCGTGGAAGCATCTTCACTTCCAAGTTCCGGGGAAGTTTCCAAAATGCTTTGGGAACAAAGTTAAACTTCAGCACAGCTTACCACCCTCAGTCGCAAGGACAAGTTGAAAGGATCAATCAGATTCTGGAAGATATGCTCCGTTCTTGCGTTATCTCTTTCGGCATGAAGTGGGAAGAATGTCTTCCTTATGCTGAATTCTCTTACAACAACAGTTTCCAGAAAAGTCTAAAGATGGCACCATTTGAGGCTCTCTATGGTCGCAAGTGCAGAACTCCGATTGGTTGGTCAGGCGCAGGGGAAAGATTATTGTTTGGCCCCGACATTGTAACTCAAGCGGAGGAGAAAGTTCACATCATTCTTGAAAACCTGAAGATTGCTCAAACTCGCAAGAAGAGCAATTATGACAGAAAGCACACGGACATGGAGTATGTCCCTGGTGATCTCGTTTACCTTCGTGTCACTCCCATGAGAGGTACGCACCGCTTTGGTATCAAAGGAAAGCTGGCTCCTAGATACATCGGTCCTTTCAAAATTCGTGGAAGAAGAGGAGAAGTTGCTTATGCTCTTGAGCTCCCTGAACAACTCAAAGTCCATGATGTTTTTCACATCTCTCAACTCAAGAAGTGCTTCAAGGATCCCGGCAGGACCGTGGACCATGAACTCATTAATCTCCAAGAAGATCTGTCTTATCAAGAACACCCCACAAAAATCCTTGAAGTCGCAGAGAGAAGGACTCGCAACAAGTCCATCAAGTTCTGCAAGGTGCAGTGGTCGCACCATTCCGTTGATGAAGCCACCTGGGAACGTGAAGATGAGCTCCGTGCCAAGTATCCTACCCTCTTTGAGTCCTCTTCTTCCTAGAATCTCGGGGCGAGATTCCTATTTAGTGGGGGAGAGTTGTAGCATCCCAATTGTCTAACAATTGTAATGCTACTTGTCCTAGTAAGATATTGGCTACCTCATATATATTATTGTTGCATCATAATGATATCATGCTCATGTCATCATGCCACCTTGCATTTGAGCATCATATAAAACTCCTTTTCTTTTGGTTCTTCTCTCACATGCATTATTAATTGTATTTGCCTCGTGATATTGTATTTGGCTATTGATATATTGTTCAAATGCCCAAGTTGAATTGGGGGCATATCTTTTATTTCCATTCCACCACCTTTCTCTTCCACCACTTTATAATCCCACCATCCCATTAACCATGAGCTTGTTTTTCTTTCTCTTGCTATTTTTGTTCTAGCTCATGTGGGTTGGGGTGGATCTAGTCCTTTAATTCTTTTGCTTGGCTTTATTCCACTTCTTGGAAATGCATAAGATTAATGCCATCATATTAGTAGTGTTGTCACAAAATAAATAATGGCATTTATAATTTTGCATGGGCCATGCAAGCTTCTCCACCACCTTTTTATTCCATTGGTTTTTCTTTGGATTTGGTGGATCCTATCTAGGAAAACCATCTACCACCATTACACCATCCTCCCAATCTCATCCATCTCATTTTCCTCTTATATTTAATTCTCCATGCATGATCCATATGTGCCCCTTTCCACCATTTCTTTTCTTCCTCTTTCTTTCTTGTTTCTCCTCCACTTTGTCTCAAGCAAGATCAAACTTCATTTTCTTCTTGGTTGACCTCATAAACCAAAATAAAAAAAAAATCTAAAAACCTAAAACCACCTAACCTAGCTATTTTTCTTTCTCTCCCTTTCTAATTTACACTAAACCCTAACTCTAATCCTCCCTCTCTCTCTCACTAGCATGACCACCTGACCCTCTTCCACCCTCTCCCTGGCCCACCTCAGCTACCCTACCCCTCTCTCTCTAACCCTAACCATCCCCTAACCCCAAGCCTTTCTCTACTTTGCCAAAAGTGGAACACCCCATGTGCTTTCCCTCTCTCCCTTCTCACGTCCACCCCAGCACCACCTCAGGTCGAGGCCAGGAGCCCCAGACTCCCCACTTTCCTCCCTCCTTCCTCCACCTGACGCCCATAGCCACCGCCGGACAGAAACCCTAGCCACCTCGGCCAGATTAGAGACCTGCGCGTCTTGGGGTTCTCCAAGCCAGCCAGGAGCTCCGTCAGGGTCGTCTGCTCCCTCTTCATCTCCTCGTACCAGCCCTGAGCCAACGCCTCGCCGGAGCAAGCCTGGTGCCGCCGTGCTCCGCCGCAGCCCAAGGCCACCGTTCACGAGCCCCGCGCCAGATCCCCTCCACCTCCGCACGAACGGCCACGCCAGCGACACCACGGTGAGCTCCTGCACCTCCCAGACAAGGTCTTACCCTCCCTCCTGCGCCGTAGCCCCGCCGTGCTCCGTCGAGCAGC
This sequence comes from Avena eriantha, assembly GCA_910589775.1. Lineage (NCBI taxonomy): Eukaryota > Viridiplantae > Streptophyta > Magnoliopsida > Poales > Poaceae > Avena > Avena eriantha. Next base: position 380,057,282 of record OU342743.1, read on the forward strand.
CTGCGTGCACCGCCGCGCCCCGCGCTCTGGCAGACAGCCGCAGCTGCAGATGCTACTGTCCTGCCTCTGTTCCCCGCCGTGCCCCGCGCGCTATGGTCCTCCTCCATCAAAGCCACCTGAACGAAAAATGTAGGCCAATGTTCCCTCTCCGTTTTTCGTTTTTGGAGCGACACGATTCGTCCAGCGTACACGTCGCCACAGTCGTCGGAAGACGGCCAGATCCGCTGCCGGCAGCACCGCGTCTGTCAGCGCGTCGCGACAGCCGATGTCGTTTTGCACATGACCCCCTCCCCTTTTTCCCGCCTAAACCCGCAGTCCTAGTGCCCCACCTGTCAGCCCCGGTAAAAATCTTGCAAGAAAACCCTCGCAGTCTGGAGAATCCCCGCTCGCGCAGCCCCGGACCGCCCACGTGTCACGCCCCGGCTGGGTGACGCGCGCGCGTGGCCCCGCTGAGCGCGACCCCACCTGTCAGCAATTGCGGCTAGGAGCGACCCGGTGAGAAAAGTTGTCGGCGCGTCTTTTCTCACCAGTCAGCGCAAGGCCCACCGTCAGTGTCTGGGGTTGATTTCGCCTGAGTAACAAAAGTTTTTCCCTGTGTCTGTTTTTAATCAAATCTTTTTCAAATTGATTTAAATTCAAATTCAATTCAGATTCAAATAATTTTTAAAATACAAATCCAAATAATACAAATAATATATGTTTTGGAATCAGAAAAATGTGAGGAATTCAAATATGCCCTTCAAAATATATTTTGAACATTTTAAATTTTTGAGATGATTAAAATTACAATAAAATGCCCTTTTTCCTTATTTAATTAATAACTTTGTTTTGTAACTCCAAACTTGACAAATAATATGTCTAAATCGATCAGCGCGACGAGCCCGTTCTATCTATGCAGTCCTTGTTCTGAATTGAAGCATGCATCATGTCAACATTCAAAATCTGAACTGTTTATGACAATAAAACTTGGGTAAATAAATAATAAATTGCTTTATTTCTTGTATCTACACCTCACCTTTGCCATGCTACTTTAATGCCATGCAAATTGTGCATCATTCATCATGGCATGCTTGTTTGCTTGTCGCATTTTAATTCATATGCTTGTGCACTTTATTTATGTTGGCCAACTTCGTGTTCCCAGTCGTTTACAGCCATTGACACAAACCTTGGGTTCGTCTCGGAGCCGGCCAACTTCGTTGCGGGTAGCTTAATGGGGTGGCCCCCTGAAATATTACTGAATCCTGTGATTGCTTTGTCGTGAATGCCTCATTGGGTTTTGATTTGGTTTTTCCGAGGTTGATCGAGTGTGTGTTGCTATTCGTGCACCCCTGCAGGGTAAATCTTTCCGAAAGCTGTGTCCGCGGTTATGGACGACTTGGAGCACAGTTTCTCGATCATAGACAAGTATAATTAAAGTACCGCTTTTAATTTGACTAAGTACTTGACTAGTAAATAGTACAATACTCATGGAATGGTTAATAAAACTGCCAACGGATGATGGGGGTTGTTCGTCCGCTTCCTCGTTGGTAAGCGAGGAGGAGGATGAATCTATTAATTATACTGTTATAACTGTTGTTCTTAATTCACGGACTTCCGTCTATCATTGGTTAGGCGGAAGGTTAGCGAGTATCTGTAGAATTGTTAGGTATTATCTTTTGCTGCAATTGTGTCACCCCAGGTTGTGTCCCCTTTAGTGGCATAAAGACTTGCTGAGTACCCCTAGGGTCTCACACGATAAATTGTTTGATTCAGATGAACAGGTGTACCCGCAAGATGGATACTGGGTGGAAGAGACAGATGATGTTGGCAACGATCATTCGGTGTAGAGATTCCGGGAACGGGGATCCGTGTGATCTATGGGCGGGATGTGTTTATTTATGGGGCATCTTATGCCAATTTGCTTCTTATCCGTACTCGGATCTTGTTTTCCGCTTCCGCCTGATAGCCTGATGTGTGATGTATGAGGAGCTATCCTAAATTTTTATATCTATCTAGGACATTTGGATCTTGCCGTATGGCGTTGCTATATTTCTATTTCTTTTAGATGGAATGGCTCTGAGAACTGTTGTATGTGGCTTGCATACATACTCATCTGTGTATGTAGTTGATCCCTTCGCCTGCCGATTACGCCGCTCGTTCTTGTCCCGTTGTATGAAAGTGGTTAGGACGGCCGAAAGGTCTACCGTGAGTGACCCTGGGCCCCACCGTACTATTTTAACCACTTTCATTCATCCAGGCATTAACTAAGAGCGTAATTCACCGAGGTAGTTACAGAGGCAAAACTAGAGATTCCTATAGGTGGTTATCTTTAGTCTATCATCTATGCCTAAGGGATACAATGAGGGGTGGGGGCTCTATTTATAGGCCAGCCACAAGTTCAGGGGTAATTTGGGCATAAAACTAGGGTTTGATGCGGAATAGAGGGGTACATGGGCCAAGGGCCCAGATGTTGGCTCGCAGGCCCATCTTCAGGCCGGACACTCCGGGGTGTTCGGGATGGACATTCCGGTCGGGCCAGACACTCCGGGTAGTGTCCGATTTGGCACACAGAAGGGTTGAGCCAAGCTCGGGCTGGGGTAGGCCGGACACTCTAGCTGCGCCGGACATTCTGGCTGGCATCAGGTGGACTCTACGGGGCGATGACGGCGGAGACTCTGGTTCTGGAGCTGGCTGCTCCTGGTCTATCTTCTTGGTTGACGTGGGGACGATCTTGGGGACTTGGCGTTGTAGATGTAGTAGCATCCGCAGGACGGGCTGCATCAGCTCCCCCCTTCAAAAAGAGTCGTCCTCGAATCTTCATGCTCATCACTAAGAAGATGATGTCGAGAGACCTTCTTGATCCTAGGGTTCACCATATATTCGTCCTTAAGAAGCTTAATGTGGCAACTCTTCAATGTTCCTTTACCTTCCATGAAGCCTACAAAGCTCACATCAAAAGCGAAGCAACACTCAAAGAGTAGCCAATTCATGAAGATTATAGCATGAGTCCCCAAGTATAAGGAAGTCACCTTATAATGTAGAGATAGATCATTGAAGGGTAGCCCTAGGTCACTCTCTGCGATTCGTCTTGTCAACTCTTTGTCCATAGAGGTTGACGCGTATGCAATTGTACCTTCACACAACAAAGACCAAGCAACATTTGTTTGTGTGTAATAGAGGAGCATGTCATTTGTGGCATGTCCATTCTTGTTCACAACACTATTAGCACAACTCAAGTATCGCAAACGAAATGCATATGCAAGGTCAAAGTGCATGGAAGTTGACTGAACATCATCCAAATGTGGGAACTGAAAAACTCCATATAACATCTTAGTGTGGCACTCAAAGCCATTGACTAAAATATTGATCAACATCTTTGATGCAAAGATAGGAGAATTCGGAAAAAACACATGAGGAAGAATATCCAAAGCAACATCATTATCTATGCAAACCAACCATTGGAAAGAACGATTGTTCAATATGTTGGATGCCATACACATATCATCAAAATCCAAAATCATGGGGGTATGAGTATCGCAAGCGGAAGCAAAAACAACATGTTTGCAAACAAACCATATGAAGGAGCAAGTGGTCCTTATATTTGTTGCAACAACAATATGAGATACTTAGAAGCTCTTATGACAATACATGCTCAAAATGGCATTATGGTTGCACACAAAACATCGGAAAGAGAAATTGTTCAACATTTTTGTGGCAACACACGAGGCATCAATATACAATAGCAATGAAACATGATTGTCACAAGGTGAAAGAATACCATTAACATGCTTGCAAGCTAATCATATGAAAGAGCTATTTGTCAACATGAAAGATGCAAAGCATGCAAAAGGTATCAGAGCTGGGTTCGATCATGAACTCACTTAGGGGATGCTCTCTAGAGCTCTTTTTGTCAACTCGTGCTCAACCGAGGTTGACATGATCATTTGGGTTCCTACACACATCATAGATAAAGGAAAAACGTGTGTGCATGGTAGATAAATACATCATCCATCATGACATATCTCTTCCTGTGCACATCACCGTTAGTGTCAATCAAGTATGAAAAATATGCATGGTGAGTATGCAAGTGGGACACATGCTTATCACGGCAATCATCAAAATCTCCAAAATTTGAGAAAGCTATGGGGGCCATCTCAGTATAAACCATATGAGAATTATTGTTGCAAGCAAAACAAGTAAAAGGGCAATTATTCAACTTATTGCAAGTAACGGGAGAAATAGTAAAACACTCATGACAAAGCATTATTCGAGTGGTACCATTGGTAACATCATTGCAAGCAAAACATTGGAAAGAGCAATTGTTCAACAAAGTGCAAGTAATGATATCATGAATGTAACATTTAGAGCATGGTATGTCTATGGCAACATCATCACAATCAAATAATTTCACATGCTCAACATTATGCAAAGGCAAAGTATGACATGGAAATACCAATGAGTCATATGCGATATCAGAAACATTATCCATAGCATGCCAATCGTCACAAGTCATCATGTCCACCAGGGGGATCATGGCATCATGAACACCCATATTTTTATCTTGTTCATACCTCTCATATGAAGTGGGTGTTGTGGTAGCATTGGCCTCCATGTGGGCGACTTCTTCATCATGTATGGGGATGGCATCATATTCACCCACCGTGTTCATCTTCTCGGTCGGAGGCATCATCATCTCCAAGCTTGGAGCTTCTTGATCCATGGAACCTAGCATATCATGACAAAACACACTAGTGGTAGAGGGTAAGTTGTTAGAAATCAAAATGGCCTCACATGACCTATCAACTACCACTCTCAACTCACTCCGTGTCTCACTCATGCCCTTCAAGTGGAAGCACTCAATCTCATGTAAGGTGGAGTCACTCATCTCACTCTTGCTCTCACTCAAGTGGGCTAAGTGGCTCTCATACTCACATGGGATTGGTACCACATCATCACTCAAGCATATGGGCGTAGGCTCAGTTCTCTCAACTTCATGTGCCTCCTTTGGTGAAGGGAAAGTCCCATGCTCACCATTCTTAACCATGTCGTCACCATCTTGCACCTTGGCTTGTGTAGTCTTCTTGGCGTACTCGTCCAACTTGGCAAAGTAGAGGTCTTCATCTTCCTCTTCCATGAAGGTGCATGCATCATATAGGACGTCAAGTTTGGGCGTTGAAGCTTGGTGGCGTGGAGGAGAGATTTGCTCTTGGTGCCATTTTGGTACTGGCACGAGTAGGTGAAGGCGCCGTATGATGGTGTCGACAGAGGTCATTGGCGTGCCTTGCCAAAGGTTGATGTAGATGGCGCACTTGGTCATCCACATGACGCTCGCGACGATTCTCCTTTTCCTTGGCACTCTTCTTGGTGAGGCGTTGTAATGAGTGCAAAGCATCATTAGTCTAGGCCATCATGCTCATGATTTTGGCGAAATTGTTGTCCATGTCGCTCTTGAAGTTCTCCAATGGATGGTGGACCTTGGTGCTCTTGAGTTGGAGGCTCCCACTTGGTCGATGCGACTTGAGGATCTTGTGTTGTCGTTCGTGGAGTCGTCCATGCTTGGGGAGTTATTATTGTTGTAGAACTCCATATCACCCAAGCATGTGGAGCCATTGTCTGTGTAGTGCTCCATCATGTCATCCATGATTGTGGAGGCATATGCATGGTGGCTCATCGTGGATTCTTCATAGAAATCATCCTCGGTTTCGTAGTTCCTAGACATGATTCACAAGACCAAGTGGTGTATATGGAAGTGGTAGGTGGTTAGGGATGCAACGTCAAACCTTACTTTACCTTGGAAGATAGTATCGTGCAAGTGGCAACACTTGAGAGCAATCAAAACCAAGCAAAGTGAAGTTCACGCGGAACACCAAAACCAATTAACCACTAAAAAACACACAAAGATTATGGTGGATGGGTATGGAAGGTGGCATGTCAAGAACCAATCCAAAATCAAGATGTTGTAATGGCAAGTAAAGAACCACGATGATCACAAAGCAAAACAACTCAATCCACAAGATAGGAATATATACAAGGAAACACACACGGTGGGATAAATGGGACTTGTGTGATGGAGAAAGTGAGCTAAGAACCAAATGATTACCTAGCGAAGACTATAAGCTCGTGACGCACAAGTGCAAGGAGAGACGCTAGTTCGATTGCAATAAATTGGTGGGCTACAAGATATGCACAATAAGTACGACCTAGTTGATGTTCATCGAGCTTGCGCTTCTTATTCTATGAGGCACTTGTTTCTTCCTTTCTTTTTCTTATTCTTCTTTTTCTATTTTTTCACGTTTTTTTCACTTGCCGCTTCCTTGTGCCAACAATTATACAAGATAACTATATGAGATGGCGCGCTCACCACTTTTGCTCAGAATTCTAGAAGGTATCAAATGTGCATATCCCAAGCAATCATAGGAGGAGCTAGTCTCAATAGGTGTTTGTTGAACGCAAAGATAGTGTAGCTCACAAAGGAAAGCAAGTGGGGAGAAGTCGCGGAATTTTTATACATTTCTTCGCCGATCTTCACCCTTTATTGGTGGATTCCGCCTTGCTTACGGAATTTAGACGGAGTAGATGTAACACCCTCGAATCGGCCCTATGCAAGTTTTAGCGCTTCCCGCCAAACCCGCATAGAAACGATTCAAGGATGCCCACTAGGCACTTGCGTGCGGGTGGAGAACTAAGTAATACCATTACACATTAGTCCACGATGGAACCCTCAGAACATATATATATATACAACAACGACTCCATGAGTCAAGAATACAGATATACTATACAAAGATTCAAATCACCTTGAAAACAATAGAGTGTCCGACTACGGACAAGATGCAAATGGGGCTAAGAGCCCTGAAGAATAACCAATGGTGTCCATAACCCTGCCCAGGCCAAGACGGAAGGGTAACCCTGCTAACGACGTCGAACTCGTACCTGCTAAACAAAAGGGGTGCCGACAAAGGGCAAAGGAAAAAGAGGAGCGTCAGTACTGAGGCCAGTACACGGCGAGGCTAGAATTCGACAGCTCTCGCGTACATTGGTATGGTGGACTGAAGCGGCAGCGCAGCATGCACTAAACAACCTATAGAGACTCGATGCAACTGTCTTCTATTAGAGAGGGATAAGAGAGACCTATTCGGGACCAACCTGATACTAACACAAATCGTACCCATCCTAGTATTCCCCCTCGAGACCATACGAGGAAGTCAAACCGAGGAACTCACACCGTTGGCAATTTTATTCATTCCATTATATTTGAAGCTCTTACTAGTCATATATAGATAGCATGAGTCATCCTATTAGCATAAGTAGTGGGCAGTTTTAGTTAACCATCCAGTTGTAGTTGTAGTACTTACTAGGCAGATACAATTAGCATGTGACATCCCAAACCCAGCAGTTGTTATCAATTTTATTTCATTCCATTGAAGTTGCGATACTTACTAGGCAAGTATAACTTGACACGATATACCCCAGTTCCACCAGTTGTTGGCACTTTTATTATCCATTCCATTGTAGTGAAACTGATTACTAGTCACATATTAAGTCAAATTTATAGCACTACTTTAGTTATTCTTGTCTATGATCGAGATACTGTGCTCCAAGTCGTCCATAACCGCGGACACGGCTTTTAGAAAGATTTACCCTGTAGGGGTGCACAAATAGCAACACACACACGATCAACCTCGGAAAAACCAAATCAAAACCCAACGAGGCTTTCACGACAAAGCAATCACATGATTCATAAAATATTTCAGGGGGCCACCCCATTAAGCTACCCGCAACGAAGTTGGCCGGCTCCAAGACGGACCCATGGTTTGTGACAATGGTTGTAAATGACTGGGAACCCGAAAGTGTGACTGGGCTTGTCGATACCGCGAAAACACTCCGCATCCAAAACAGTACAGGTGCTCCACGCATAATCATAAATAAAGCAGTAAAGCATGTCATAAGTACACGATAGTAATAAAGCCCCAAACTAGTTTGTGGCCCCAAGAAATAAGACATGAATCAAGCTCTGGCTAAGGGGGATTCGTAGACTCTCCCGGATGTGGATAGTGTGAATAGTCAAGGAACAGGTATCAAGTACTCGGGGCCTACGGGACACAAGTGGACATGAAAACCAAATAGCATATATAGCCCACCGGTGCCTCTTTCATTAGTTGTCCCAGCAATTTAATAGTTGTATTTAAAGTCATGATCATCTCCACCATTAAGCATCTCTATCATTAATCATGTGCCAACCTTTTATCAACGGAGGATAGACAACGATGCGAAGCAGCACCTGAGCAAGCAACTACGACTCGCAAGGCCGACTGTCTATCAATCAACAGGCAATAGGATGTGTCCAAGGAAATATAGAGGCTGCAAGGAATATAAATGGTGCACGAAAACTAAAGCATCGCAACAAGGATAGCAATAGACCAATAGGAGGAAGTAAAGACTATAAACACAAAATAGGTAGAAAGGGGGAGAATGCTCGCCTGGGAAAACACTGCTGAAGGTTCACCGAAGAACTTGTCGATACTCGCATCCACTCAACGTCCTAATCCGTGAAGAAGCAAAACACTAAAAGAAACATCGGATGCACTATTTAATACTACGGCAGAAGATCAAGCATGATGCATGTATGATGCATGACATGGCAATGATGCGATGTGACTAGGCAATAAGCGGAACCGGAATCCCGACAATCAATTAATAGGTTCATGTTCTTTAGGTACCCCGCAATTTAAATGTGGTCTTAACAAGGCAAAACATGGCATCAGTTTGCTACACAAATTTAAATGGAGTTCATATAACACTAAAATAGCCCCGAACCACCAAACATGTATGCAAGCATGAATAATTATATGAAACAAGATATATGGCAAATTATAAAATAGGGTCGGGTTAGGTAGGGCCCACACATTGGGGCTAGGATCCGGGGTCTCGAGGTTCGACGGGGATCGGTCTTCGGGTCAGGGCTTTGGATCAGAGAGGAAGAACTTGGCGTGCCAGGGTTCGATCTTCGGGAATCGTCGGGTCCTCTAGGATCGAGGTCTTCGGATCCAAGATGAAGTCCATGGAGTCCGAGAATGAAACTCAATCATCAGGTCCGTGAAGTAGATCTTCGTGTCGTCAGCTCGTGAGGAAGAACTCTAGTTCGGTGTCTTTATTGTCGGTGTCGAACTTGGGTTCCATCTTGATGATAACCGACCTCCCTGTAGTCTTGTCGGTGCAGATATCATCCCGTCTTTTGGTGCTTTGGTCCTTGTTCACCCTGATACTCTTGTCTGCCGGGAGATCTAGATCGAGCATCGCCCAGACGATGTGCAACAGAAGGCCCGGAGATGCACGCGTGCACGGAAACAGGTCATGTAACTGCCCTGCAGAACATGTGTGGAGGAAGTCCATGGTCACCTCTTTGACACAAAACAAACAGGCTCCCCTGAATGATCGCACGCTGTAGAGATAGCTTGCACCATCAAGTGGTAGCAGGGGAGGCCAACGAGGAAGATCCTGATGAACTCGATGCGAGACAAAGAGGGCCAAGCACAGCGTCAAGGCGGAGGCGAGCTTGGCGGCTCTGAGGAAGGTGGAGGTGAGGCGAAGCTGCATGGCAGCAGGCCGAAGGGGGCCTGTAGGGCAGCGGCGCTTGTCCTGGCCGGAGATCCGGTAGAGGGCGGCGACGCAAGGAGGGGAGCGGTTGACACAGAGGCTTGAGCGGCGGCGCGACCAAGCGACGAGGTGGTGGCGCTAGTGGATGAACGGCGGAGCTAGTCGCGGTGATGGGTAGATGGAGCACGACGCGACACGCGGTGGCGTACTAGGGCGACCGGCGGCGGCCACGCGCTACGGACGCAGGGAGCTTGTAAGAGGCAGCGGGGATGGCGGATGGCATCGAGGCCGCGGCCGGGAGGCGCTGCTCGAGAGCCGGGGCGAGGAGGGCGGTGGTCGTGGCTCTGCAGCGGGGAAGACATGCACATCGGGGATGGCGAGGCGGCCGAGATCGCGCTGCAGGGGCAGCCGGTGGCTAGCTCGTACCTGCCGGCGGTGGATCCGCTCGAGGGAGGGGATCCCACAGGGTTGGTGGGGATTTCGTGATGGAGAGAGAGAGGGAGCGGGGTCACGGGGTGGGGTCGGGTGGCGACAGAGAGATCGTGTGGGGTGGGGTGGTTGTTTACGCGAGATTGGGGACGTGGGGTATGTGGTCACGCGTGCTGCAGTGCATGATCGCTAGCATGTCGGCGCGTGCGTGAACGTTGTGTGCGTGTGGCTGGCGATGGTTGGTGGTGGGTTGTGTCGGTGGGTGGGCCAGGCGGGAGTGGTTGTGGGGAGGGATCGACCAGGGGCAGGGAGAAGGGCGCGGTCGGGTGGCTATGCGGTGGCGTGCGCACCAGGGAGGGTGGCGGCGGCAGAAGGAGTTGGGGAGGGAGTAGGTGGTGTGTCTAGGGCAGGTTGGGGTTACTAGTTTGGGTAGGTGGGGTGTGGCTGGGGATTAGGGTTGGGTTTTTATACGGGCCGGGTAGTAGGTGGCCTGGCCTAACGGCTAGGATGCCTCCTAGTCTGAAAAGAAATAGTTTTATTTATTTTTGTTTTGTTTGAAATAGACTTTTGTAAATATTTTGTAGACAAAAGAAAATATCCGGAAGAGGCCGGAGTTTGATTTGAAATTAAAAGAGGGGAATATGTGGAAAACAAAAAATAGGATTTTGCAAAACAGCTTTAGACAAATAAAAGATCCGGGCGGACCGAGGGTTTTATATTTGAAATAGAGGGGCGTATTTAGAAGACAAAGATAGGCTTTTGGAAAATAGTTTTAGGCAAAACCATGCATAATGATGACGATGCTCAAATGCAATGTGGCATGATGACATGAGCATGCAGTCATGATGATGCAATGCACAAAAACATAGCGATTTTCTAGTAGTGGTTTTAGCGGGCTGCCACAGTAGACGGCATGAACCATAGAGATGATGATGTAGAGATATTTCTCCTCTTCAAAACGAGATAAAGAACACCAAAATCCGAGTTCGTATGCAAAAGTTCTGCTCAAAACTGTGAAGCAGATTTTTCTGTCAGCACGGGGGAGGACATTTCGGGGCGCGTAGGCCGGACAGTCCGGCCGGGCTGGATATTCCGGTCCATTTAGGCTAGAAACTCCATCGGAGCGGATATTCCGGTCCGTTTTGGCCGGTCAGTCCGGTCCGGTCAAACCAGAACTTCCAGAACACGAAGAGGACGAGTTTTGGAGGAAAAACTCGAACCAAAATCTCAAATTGATAGGGGAAATCACGGAATTAGACTATGGAAACGCAGGGGACGGTAGATCAACAAGTTTAGCAAGTAATCCACGGATCAAAACCTACCAAAACGCACTCAAATCACAGATCGATCCAAAACATGAATTTGGGCTATTTTTGGTGGAATTTTTTAATTTATGGGGAAAAGATCAAATCGATGAGGAATCCGTGGCAACCAAGCTGCTGATACCAGATGTTATGGGGTAACCCCGTAACCCGATCTTCACGGATCTCGTGGTCAAATCGATGGGAAAGAGATGGGAAAGGGAGAAGGTAGCGGAAGCGGACGCACACCTCACGAAGAACACGATGAACACACGCAAAACTCACACGATACAAGGCCGATTACTCCCGCCGGTGGCCACCGGTCCGATAGAATCCTCGCAAGGAAAGATCGATCAACATCCTCCCTCGATCCCACGCGGAGAGGGAAGAACACCTTGGAGAGGGTCTTGACGTCTTGGCAAAGGGACACCAATGCCAATGCCTTGTACAACGAGGGAGGCACGATGCAAACTCCAACGAGGTGGTGACAATAGTCGATCCCCTTTGGTAGAAGGGGATGAGGCAAAACTAGAGATTCCAAACAGGGGTTGTCTTTAGTCTATCATCTATGCCTAAGGGATACATTGAGGGGTGGGGGCTCTATTTATAGGCCAGCCACAAGTTTAGGGGTAATTTGGGCATAAAACTAGGGTTTGGTGCGAAATAGAGGGGTACATGGGCCAAGGGCCCAGATGTTGGCTCGCAAGCCCATCTTCAGGCCGGACACTCCGGGTAGTGTCCGGGTAGTGTCCGATTTGGCACACAGAAGGGTTGCGCCAGGCTCGGGCTGGGGCAGGCCAGACACTCCGGCTGGATCTGGCCAGACACTCTGGCTGCGCCGGACATTCCGGCTGGCATAAGGCGGACTCTCCGGGGCGATGACGACAGAGACGCTGGTTCTGGAGCTGGCTACTCCTGGTCTATCTTCTTGGTTGACTTGGGGATGATCTTGGGGACTTGGTGTTGTAGATGTAGTAGCGTCCGCAGGATGGGCTGCACCAGTCCTTGTCCTTGCTCATGGATGAGCCCGAGGCCTTGGGGGTAGTTTCTGCCTCGGTGAGGCCAAACATCTTCCCTGCCTCCGCCTTGGCGCACTTCTCGTCCATGACGAAGAGCTCGGTAGCACTGGTGAGGCTCTTTCCCTAGATGCCGATCTTCTCCCTCATCTTGACGTCTTTCACGCCCTTAGAGAAAGCGGTGATGATGTTGGAGTCCGAGATTTTGAGGATCTTCTTGAAGACTCGGCTAAACATCTGCAGGAACTTGAAGAGGGTCTCCCTAGGCTGTTGGCGTATCCGACAGAGGACGTAGTCGGTGAGCGGATGCTCGTAGGTCCCCTGAAGTTAGAGATGAAGATTTAGTTGAGGTCCGCCCATGAGTCGATTGATTCCTTGGGGAGGTTCATCAACCAGGTACTGGCCATCTCCTTCAGGCATAGGGGGAACCTGATATGGGGTGGCCCGATCTTCTCAGCAAGCACTTGTTGATGATGATGGTGGATGATAGATAACTAGCGTGTAGATATGGTCTCTCCCGCTCGAACCCTGATGCCAATGCAACAACTCTCGTACCCTGTGGGATATTAACAACACCACGCTGTTGCGCACGTAGCCGTCGACCATGAATGGTAGTTTGCAATCTACTAATTCCCAATGGAACAACAGATCACTCAATTGGAGTAGTATAATTCGATCACAGGGTAATCCCAGAGGTTCTAAAAAGAAACAACTCCAAAATAGTTTTAGGGTAGTCTTACCTAAGGGAAGTGGCACCCCATCTATTTAAGAGGTTTGGGGGCGGCGGCCTAAGCTTGGAACCGACTTGGTCACACCTAACTAGGATACAAACCAACCCAAAGTGGGTTCGGTCTATGGTTCTGACGTGGTAGAGTTTGGGCCCTTTCTGTGTCGCAGCAGCCTGTCGTGCCAGAGAAAGATTCTATTTTTGTGCCGCGGCAGCCTACCGTGGCAGGAAAATGCGTCGTTTCTATACCGCGGTAGAGATCCTTCCATGTGTTGACCTTCTTCTTGGTAGCTCCTTGTGCTTCATCCCTCTCCTCCCTCGCGCATTCTTCATTGATCAACACACCATGCTCCATATGCTTCAGCTCCTCGCTCCGTGCTATGCCTTCTTCTCCCACGTACCTGATCATACAATAGCACAAAGACTTAGGCAATGTAAAGTTCTTATAAATGAAAGCATCATGGTCAACTAGGAATGAATTCACATGATAGTCATTATTGATTTGACTCAATATTTTCTTCCAGTTCAAGCAGTCAGAATCATAATAATCCATGTATATATCTTCATCATCCTTCCTTTGTTCATGAAAAGCCATCCATTGCTTTGGGTAAGCTGAAACTAGAAGAAACAAAAAAACAATGTCTACACAAATTATATGTATATATAACATGTTGTAGTATTGTTGTTCATATGAAAACTATGTCCAGTATACATCAAGCAACATAAATTGCAGGTATAAGTGCAGTACAAAGTATCATGATCATGGTGAAAAACAACTAAATAGATACTCTTGTTCTTCAATATTAAATTCAGTTTTATCAAAGAAGATCTATGATCAAATTTGTGAACAAGATCAACCAATTCAATATGTGTGAAAACCAAATTGATTCATGACATGCTTCAACTGCGCTAATCTGATTATTATGAACATGATCATGTTGTCCTGTATGTAAGATGCAACTCAGTTTGCAAATATCAAGGAAGTCTAAAGTGGTAACATAACTAGACAAAGACTTTTGGGACAAACACAATGAATATGAAAACTTGGGTTCTATTCTAGCAAGATTAGAACAATCCAACATAGGTAAAATTACTTGTGTTGGCTGCAAGATATCAACTAGACCAGAATGTATATCCATAATATCTCGAACATGAACTATTGTCCCATAGCAAACATTTTGTGACACATTGCATATATGGCTGAAAATAGCTTCTTTCAGTACAGCAGTTCTATCACAAGTAATGCATGTGTGATCCACAAGAAAAAAATTATCCATGCTATATTCACGAATTAGATTGAAAGTGAAATAAGGACAATATGTGCTAGAATTTAGACATGAAATTTCAGAAATCTTATCTATAGCACAAGTCGTACTCATAGGTTCATTTAGCATGATGGAATACACAATATCAGTAGGTGGTATTCGAGCAAGTATTTCCTTATGTGTAATTATTACCACATGATCAAAATGTGAATTTGGTAAACTATCGAATGGTGCTGAAATAGTAGTGCAAAGCAAGTCATGAGGAGGTAGCAACAAAGGAATAGACTCACAATATGTTGCGCTTATTGGCTATATCTCCAAATCAGTACCGATGTCATCAACAATCACCTTAGTTGTAGTAGGTACTAAAACATCCTCCACAAGTGACAATGCATAGTCTAGTGATACAAGTTGTAAAATAGATGGATCCCTTTCTTCAAAAGCAACCTGGATATCACAAGAAACAACACTAGGAGTAGAGATGATTACATTAGTAGAAACCTCATTTGTCTCATCAACTATCACTCTCGGTTCTTCTACGACAGGACCAACATGTGGTTTTATGTTTGTGGTTATAGGTGCACATAGGTTTTGATGCCTAATCTCCTGAAATTTCTTAATACGTGTACGTGATAACCAAGTGTGCTTATCATTCCAAACGATCGAAGGATCAGAACACTCATTACCAAACACAACCTAGAATTGATTACACCACTTTGTTCCCAAAATGATATGACATGAGTTAAACGCTCTAGGAACAACAAAACAAGAAATCTTTCAGCTAGGGCCATAAATGGTGAGCTGAATAGATGTGATCTGAGTAACTTGTAGTGCATGACCAGAAGTTGCTAACATAAATGGGGTTTTTAATGCACATGTGTATAATTGTAGCTTTTCAACAACCTCAAAACTAACCAAATTTATGTAAGAACAAGTATCGATGGTATTAGCAACTTGTCTACCACAAATTTCGGTCATGAAGTGGAACAAACCCAAAGTAGGCACCACTCCTGACTCCTCTACCCAAAATGTGTTGCTGCAGTAGGATTGTAATGGAAAGGGATAATCATATGCATCCTTTTTCTGCATCACATCAACACTACTAGAAGACATGATTAATACATTAGTGCACAAAACAAAATCTGGTGGTGGAACTCTCACAACTCACTCAAAACTGACAAGAAAGCAGATCTTAACGTTCCAAAGTGAATAGGGATGCTTACCAATTCGAATTAACAACTTATGCATAGATGTGATGAAGTGAATATCTAGGGTATAGAGAACGGTCACAGGGCACACATGTTATGTATGGTGGAGCTCTATGTATGGTATCCTAACTACACCGCAAACAAGTCCTAGTGTTGATCGTACAAAACCCAAGAAACACACACGTGGAGATAAATGTGTCAATGAAACTATGAAGGGTGTTACACTAGGCTGGAGAGACACTAGCAAAGCTCAGAGTAAACTGGCAAAAGATTGCTCAATCTACCCGTGCACAAAGATATCACTAGGCCTCTTGCACAATTCTCCTTTTCTTTTCTCTTTTTTATTTTTTATTTTGTATAGCTTCTTTCTCTTTTTGCTTTTTCTTTTGCTATATTCTCTTTTTTTATCACACTATGAAAACGGTTAATATTATGAAACACATCACCAAATACCTACGAGCAGCCTGTAAGAGCGGAAACTAGTCTCAATAGGCAGGTTCCTAACCCCTTTGAATAGAGTGGTTGTAGCTATGGTTTGGAAATTGCCAAAGCTCACAATTTTTATATTTGTGCCATGGCATAAAAAGGGTAAAAATTGTGTCGTGGCAGACAATCTGCACCGTGGCAGAGAAATGAGTGGAAATCATGACACGGCAGGAAACTGATCCGTGGCAGACATAGACTCGTGTGAGAGAAACATGATGTTTATATGCCACGGCAGAGTCGGCAATTTTTGTTTTCAATTCCGACTTGCCAAGTAGTAAACAATGAGGACCCTTATGATTGATTCAGATCTGAACTTGTGGCGGCGGAAAACAAAGATGGGGAACATGTATGAAAGCAAAAACTAGATCTAAACGGAAACCTAGCCTCCCACGGATCAAAACTATAGATTGGATCTACGAGATAGAACGATCAGTGACTAAAACTTGAAAGCAATGCAATCTAGGCTATGGCGATTATTTTTGTGATGCTTTTTCTGTATAGGAATAAAACAAGATCTAATATATGGATGGATTTGTAGATGCTCACCAAGTAAACGAGGAGCTCTGATACCAAGATGATATGGGGTGGCCCGATCTTCTCAGCAAGCACTTCTCGATGATGATCGTGGATGATAGATAACTAGCGTGTAGCTATGATCTCTCCCGCTCAAACTGTGATGCCAATGCAACAGCTCTCGGACCCTGTTGGATATTCACAACACCATGCTTTTGCGCACGTAGCCGTCGACCACGAACGGTAGTTTGCAATGTACTAATTCCCAATGGAACAACATATCACACTCAATTCAAGTAGTATAATTCAATCCCATGGTAATTCTAGAGGTTCTAAAAAGAAACAAGTCCAAAATAGTTTTAACATGGTCTTACCTAAGGGCAGTGGCGACCCAACTATTTAAGAGATTTGGGGGGCGGCTGCCTAAGCTTGGAATCGACTTGGTCCCACCTAACTAGGATACACACCGACCCAAAGTGGGTTTGGTCTATGGTTCTGCTGTGGTAGAGTTTGGGCCCTTTTCTGTGCCGTGGCAGCCTACCGTGGCAGAGAAAGACTCCGTTTTTGTGACGCGGCAGCCTATCCTGGCAGGAAAATGCACCATTTCTCTACCGTGGCAGAGATCCTGCCATGTGTTGATCTTATTCTTGGTAGCTCCTTGCGCTTCCTCCCTCTCCTCCCTCGCGCATTCTTCATTGATCAACACGCCATGCTCCATAGGCTTCAGCTCCTCGCTCCATGCTACGCCTTCTTCTCCCATGTACCTGATGATACAATAGCACAAAGACTTAGGCGATATAAAGTTCTTATAAATGAAAGCATCATGGTCAACTAGGAATGAATTCACCTGATAGTCATTATTGAATTGACTCAATATTTCCTTCCAGTTCAAGCAGTTAGAGTCATCATACTCCTCATCAGAACTAGCTTGCCATGACGCGGCCCTATCCTCCCGCAACCTCGACGCTCGTGTTGTAAAGCTGGAGGAACCCACACTAGAGGAACTCACACGGGTTGGTCGTTCTATCATAGCGCGCCGGCGTCTCCGGGCGGAACTTGTGGGGCCAGACCACGCGACGAAGACTGTTGGTGAAGGCGAGGCAGCCATTGACCTGGACCGCCTTACCGTTGGAGAGGGCCGCGCGGTTCTATCCACTTATGGTGGCAATCTCCTCGGCGAGATGGTCCTTGCGCTCGCATGGCGGCGCCGCATAGACGGGAGGCGAGATGACCTGGTAGTTGTTTGCAGGTGGTGGAGTGGAATCATCGGGCTTGGGGGCATCGTCACGACGGCGAGGTGGGAGCGTGCCCCCAGCCCTAGGAGCCCCAGGCCCTCGGCTGAAAGGGTGGCGGCGTCGAGGAGCTCGGCTATCCGGTCGTGCCACCTCTCCTAGCCCTCAATACTAGGGAAAAGCCTACTGGAGGTGCATATGAAAAGCCATTAGAGTCGCATTATAGATGCACCTCTAGCGCTGTGACTTTGTTACCAGGGTCACATATGATATGCGCCTCCTATAACCTATATATGCGAGACGCATATTATTATATGCGTCTCGCATATATAGGTTATAGGAGGCGCATCTGTAATGCGACTCTAGTATGTATTAGAGATGCGCCTCGCATAAGTTTACATATGCGCCTCTAATATGGTCACATATGCGACTCAAATATCAATTTCGAATTTTAAATTTATAGAACCACAATACAGTCCAGAATACAAAGTATACAAGTATTATACAGTCAATAATAGTATAAATAGCACAGAGTATGTCACACATCAACTTGAATTAAGCCATGACATATGAGAGTTCACACATCAACCAACTAGAGTATGCATCACAAACACAACACGAAGTTCACATCTCTCGGGGGACCGACCAAGTACAAGTTCACAATCGCATTACAACTACATGCATAGAGAAGCTCTCTAGCTAGGTGAAGTAGAGCACACAACCTACTACCATGAAGAGCAAGGTGGTGATCACGACGAAGTTCCTCCACTTCTTCCTCCCGTCCTTCCTCCACTTCTCTTCCACCACCTCTCTACTCTTGTAGCCTTTGTAGCTGTTGCCCGAGAATTTGTTCACTTGCTTCTAGCAGTCTTTCCACTCCTCGTACACACCTAGAACCCTACCGACGTACACAACATAGCACTTCTTCGCCATCTCCTATACACTAGATAGATGATATTAGCTATGTCAGTGGACAACAATGGCAGTTCACAAGATAAGATCATGCTATACGAGTATCGCCATGCTATATGATTACATAATTCACCATTTCATTTAATTCATGCTATCTAATATATTCGTATCGCCAAAGACAAAATAAGAGAAATACTTCCATGATTCATAAATCATGGGCATAATATGACCAACGGTAAAGCAAGGAAAGGATTCGGTCTCCACGGCAACGACTAATTTCAAGTTTCATGTGTCGAAAGGAGTCGTTGCCGTGGACCCAAAATCCTCTCCTTGGCTTGCCACTGAACATATTATGTCTTATGTATATGAATCTCGAAAATATTTCTCCTCTTTCGACTTTGGGGCTACAAGATGAAATAGTATTAACTTGGGCGACATTGTTACAAGTCTACTTTTGCCTCATACTTAGGTTGGTCACAGAAATAACAATGTCGCTGATGGATCCGGTGTGGCAAGTAGAGAGGATGCACAAATTACAAGTCTACTTGGCACACCAGATCCAGAAGTGGTATTGTCACACACACATATATAGTGCCACAACACGTTTTAATCATCGACATTTCGAAGAAATAAAGAAAAAAAAAACAAGAAGTAGGGCGGAAATAACGAATGAGAAGTAACATATGACCAAGCACTAAAATAATTCATAACACAAATAACTAGCATCACAAAAAATCAAGTTCAACGGTTTACGAAACATACTCTAGAGGTTGCTAGGCAAGTTAACATAGGGACGATAAAGTTTACAACACAAGTTTGGAACTAACAACTAACTAGGTAAAGATTAGGACTTCTTCGGCTGATGAGTCGGCTCGGGGATATTCACAAAGTCACGAAGCCCCATTTAGCTCCTTTCACTAATGTCATGAATGCTCTGCCATCACCCTGCTTTGCTAAGTGTTCATCTATGTCCTAGTTGCGAAGTGGAGTGCCGCTGTAGAAGAGGCCCCCAGATTTTATGACTTGTTGGTGCACGATTGTCGAGATCTCCTCCTGGATATCAAAGAAATCCATCATGAGGTTGTGATACTATATACGTTGAAGATCTTCGGCCCACCTTCGAATGTCAGATGGCAGCGCGTTGTTATGCTGGTCCCGTATGAATGCCTTCATGTGGTGTAGGGCGTAGAAGGCATCCTTCCCGCTGTCAGGCGCCTCCTTGACATAGGGGAACTCCGTTGTGTGGCCTAACACATGCATGTCGTGCCTACTAACTATCCTACTAGGGACGGCTCCTCCAGTTGTGATGTATCCGTTGAGAGCATCATCAAGAACTGTCTTGATAGTGGAGTAGTCTTTCCTCGTCGAACTACCCGAGTCGACATACAAGGCGTTTGAGTGTTGCACATTCAAGGATATGAGCACACAGCCTTGGCGACCATTCTTCGACCCTGGATGGTAGGGGATGAGAATCACATCCTTACCCGGGTTTGTTTGCAGGAAGTATAAGATGTAGTCGGCCGCCATTATGACCCCTCATGTGTTCTCAATAAGGCGTCATGCATGAAGTAGGGATTCACTATCGTGATGCTCGGGGTCCCGTCTCTAATGATATACATGGCCATATTGAGAGAGAACAGCCGGACTAGGGTACCGTGCAGCCGGAATCCTTGCAACATGTCGAAGAGGTCGGTATGCCGCACGTAGAAAATATCCCCGGGGGCTCCTACAATGAAGCCCATAACATTTGGCACCTTAGCCTTGTAAACCAGGTATGACTGATCGCCCTCTTAAATGCAGAGCTCCTCAACAAACAAACAACCATGATGAATAATACGCATATGCGAGCCTGCAACCGCGAGCATCGATTCATTGAGCATTGGTGTACCTGCCTCATGGACCAGCTTCCTGGGATTTTCTACGGGGCCTTTCTGAGCCTGGACAATAGGCTTTAGTTTCTGGCTCACACCCTTAGGCTTCCTTATGTGACCCTTCTTGCCCTTTAAGAATTCAATATTGGCCACCGCTATCACCTCACCGGCTGCCCTATGGAGGGTGTTGTGGCTGATCATAGGACAAGCTGGCAGCTGAGGTTTTGTGGATGCGGCAAGTGGCGGCGTCTCCTGACTAGATGGGAAGATACGCAATTGGCAAGTGGGTTTCGCCGAGGGTCCAGGTGCTAGTTGGGGCTCGACAACTGTCTGTGTGAACAACTGGCCTCCCTGTTGCTCATGGTCATCACCAAACCTTGTGTTCAAGAACTGGTCACCGAAGTTTTCATCAATTTCATCATCGTCGTCGACGGGATTCTGTGCCATCTCGATGTCTACATGATGTGATGATTGTGCTACCTCTGGGGTGGTGCCTCGGCCCTCCATCCCCAGACGGATCTGGCTCTTTGGCCATAGGAACATGTAGCCAAAGACGGTACTAGGGACTGCTAGCTCGTCACTATCCCATCCATGAGGTTGAGAGGGAGGTTCCAAGCCCTCGTAGCCTGGAAGAAGCATACTGTATTTGACCCTAAGCATGTCGATTGCCATTGGTTTGTTGTGTAAGATGCAGTTCACCGGTTGAACGATAGAACCCTTGGCAACATCCTTCAACTCGTCGTTCACCCAGTTTATTAGAGTGCAAGGAGTGTCTTCCTGTGAAAGACATGTATAGGCCGGTCGCTAGTAAAGTGGGGAGAGAAGGGAGATGAAGTCATCAGTTGAGCCTCCCAACTCTTGCTTTAATTAGTTACCTTGAGGGCGTCGAGCTTGGCCAATGTCGAGGCACCACCGCCGACGACAAGCGTGCAAGTGGCAGAGTGGCTGCTTGCTGGCAAGGTGCAGGCCGACATTGTCGCCGCACCAGAAAAGGTAAGCTCAAGACCTTAGAGCCCCGCCAGAGGAGTCACCAACACCTCCGACGCCACTTTGTTTGATTGGGCGACGACGATGTTGGGAACCGGGCGCGACCCCTGTTTACCACTCTTCTTTCACTTGGCATACTGTTCGAAGTAGGTAGGAAGGATGGTGTTGAGCTTCTCAGTCATTTGTGTCTGGACTTGTGATTGGAGCTATGTTTGGACTGCCGTCACACCTCCTTCAATGTATCTTGGAGGAGCTGCAGAAACTTCTCCACTTGTTCCCTAAGGTGTTTTAACTCGGTGCTCTTGGCCTGCTTCCTGCGTTCTACGCGAGGTGCCATAGTATTCGGACCATGTAATACCTCCAAAGCTGGGCACACGGCCAGCCAATGATGGTGGCGCCTGGGGCTCGGCATTCTTGACCCGGTTCAACGCCGTGTTAAAAGTGGTGTTCCACTTGGCGACCGGCGTCGATCCCTAGGATGAGGAGCTCCTACATTCCTCGTCCTGCGCATAAGGAATGTGAAGAATTTGGGAAGTTGGACTTCATTGATTAATTGTGAATGCAATTAATCAACTTGCATGCAAATTACTTACATATATATTGATGAAGTCTATCACCTTCGAAGCAAAGGGGCCGCTAGGTTCCGAGGAATATTCAAAAGTCCCTTTCGTCTTGTGAAATCGGGCCCTGACAAAGTACTTTGCCTACGGTTTGGCGATATTGGAAAAGGGAGGTCCCTCCCCCTTCTCACGAGCTACTGCGTCCTCCTTCTCCCATTTGGGAATTGCAGCTCTATAACCGTCGGAGCCGAGATGGTGGGTACCAATGTTCATCTCGTATAACTCCTTGAAATATTTACTCTTGGCCTCGCCCGCGGTGGATTCCCATCTGGCCTTGAACACCTTGAAGTCTTCTTCCGTGACCAGAGGCTCCTTCTTGACGACCTCCTTATAACTTAGATTTTTATTCTAAATGAGCCTCTTCACCCATGCCTTCCAATTTGACAAGGCCTTCGTCATCGTCTTGAGGGCGAACTTGTTTACCGGATTCCCATTGACATTGTAATTGTTGTATTTGTTGTCCTCATCACCCGGGTACGCGTACCTTGTGTGCAGCTTCCTGAAGAGCTGATGGCGGTAACGCTTGTTCCAACGGGCCTTTAGGTTCTCGGTGTTGATCATGACAATGTTCCAGAGGATTGCCGAGAGCTGCAATGAGTACGGCGCGATAAATTCCTCCGGCTCCAAAGGCACCCCTTTATTGCTGACGCTTGTGAAGATGGACCTTTTGAGGCCGACCGTGATCAGGGTCCATTCCTTCCGGGGATTCTTCGGTTGGTGGCTACCGTGTGTGGCTTCACCACCGCCATCAGTGGTAGTGGCGTCCTCGCCATCGGCATCATCCCCATCTCCTCATTGGACGATGTATCCTCGTCCTCCATCTCCTCTTCCTCCCACGACATGAATTCTGGGTCCACTTGTAATTCCATCTCATCCAAATGCTCCCAATAGGCCTTCTTTCGAGAAGTGCCCGCCTCAGCGTCGTGTTGTCCACTACCCGACATATCACAAAAAGAAATGGAACTAATAAACAACAGAATTCACAAAAAAAATTCGGCATGACCTTTGCTAATTTTCTAGACCTAGGAGTGCCAGAAATTCACCGGAACGAAAATGAATCAACATTCTGGCAAAACATTGGCATCTCAAAAAGGAAAAAATACAAAAAAAATGGCCTAAATAGGTACAAACACAACCAACAAGACACATACACCACCTGGCGATCACAAAGATGGCCTACATATTCACTTCACATATATATAAAAATGGAAAACCATAGTAAACCATGGAAAGCATGTTCCTGTGAGTATACATCTATATAGTAAACCATATTAGCACCTTCCTATGAGTAAACCGTATTAGCTAAAGAGTAAACTGAATTAAAATTCAGCATGTTCCCAGCATGTTTGCTTCAAAACTCCCCAGCAGCAGCAGTAGCAGCAACATGAAAGTTTAAGTAAAGCCAATAGTTTGGAAAGCAATCTCAAAAGCTAACATCCATCTTTTTACATCAAAGGGAAAAAGTAAAATGACAATTATAGCTTTACCCCGTGTTCTTTATAGTAGTCACTATAGGAGATTCTGTTACATTCAGGAACAAGTAAATTTTCTCATAAGCATTTTAATTTAGCACAGCAATAACTACTCCTAGCACAGCAAGTGAAAAAGCATGAATATTGAGCAAATTGCTATCAATCTAGACATACTGCATATTTAGCAAATACCAAACCAGGAAAACTTGCATTTAACAATATTTATAGTAGAGCTTGTTCTTAGATATATTCATTTTATCTAATTATATTCATTTGATCTAATTATATACATTTTATCTAATACTTTTCTTTGGTATAAATCAGGGAAGATATATTCATTTTATCTAATTATCCATGACCAACTAGGTGAATTCAGATAAACTTCAGAAAAGAATATAAACTATATTCATTGCAGATACCAATCACGCAACCTAATCATAGAAAAAACCACTTGTAGGAGTATTGTAACAATTACTGCAAACTAAAGACACCCAATTGAAGAGACTCACTTATTCATGGTGTAGATTATCTGCTTATAACAGATAGAGAAACCAAATAGCATGGGCATCTTACTGGTGTGAGTAAGTGCAAAACCAAATTGCACTTACTAATTTCTTGCCCACTACCACTGACAAATACAGATATAAGCCACCATCATGTTGTTGTACACCTTCCCAAAATCACACAAGCCCATCACCAAAGACCGTATCGGTCAGGGATTACATAGAAGCTAACATATTCGATTACATTCTAATAGAGGACATACTGTTGTTTGTGTGTTCATCTGAATACTCCACCAACTACCCAAAGGAATTAAGAACATAGAAAAAATACAGCGCCAAAAATGCAGTTACCAAACACCATGTGATTTTGATAATACTTCAAAATACTGTAGTATCTCATGCCCAGGCGGTGAAATACCATGGTTTTTAAATACTTTGGTTTAACTAATACTAAGATGCCAAACTGAGCCTTAAAAAGATAGAACAACTAAAGATAGTGTTACTCTATGAGCTAATGGTGGCACAAGTAAATCCACACAGCTGTAATCAACACTCAAACACTCCATCTTCTGAACCGAGTGCAATCAAGACACTAGCTACATCAGTGAGAATGGCGACGGGTGGCTCACCATAGGCCGCGGCAGGTCGGAGACCGGGTTGGAGACAAGGGCGGCAGGTCGGAGACGAGGTAGGCGACGGTGGGCGCTCCTTCTTCGATGCGGACTGGCACTCCTTCCTCCTCCTCATTCTTCTGCTTCGATGCGGGTGGGCGGATGCTCCTTCCTGCTCCTCCTTCTTCTTATTCGATGCGGGCGGGCGATCCTTCCTCCTCATTCTTCTTCTTTGATGCGGGCGGGCGAGTGCTCCTTCCTCCTCTTCCTCCTTCTTCTTCGATACGGGCGGGCAGTTGTGACGACAGCGTGTGCGGTTGCTAGGCTCGAGATTGCGGCGATGACGTGCGGTTGCTAGGCTAGCTTGGGGAGAAAGGGGAACGAGAGGGGAGAGGAAGAAAATAATGGCAAGGTTAACACACATGTGGTCTTAGGCGAGTCGCATTTCCTGAAGATGCGACACCAATATGACGTTATGGGAGTCGCATATCAGTTAGATGCGACTCCACTATGATGTTATGCGAGTCGCATTTTCTGAAGATGCGTCTTGTATAAAGTTCGAGGCCTTAGTCAAATAGAGAACACAGGGTATGTTTATCACACAACACTTGCTAGCTTTGTGGTAGACACCCAGTGCATTGCATTGGCCAACCTAGGTTTGAATCCTGGTTGCCACCTTTTTTGGGTTTCTTATTTATTTTAGACTATAAAAAATAGTCTAAAATTAATATGAACTATAAAAAATAGTCTAAAATAAATAAGAACTATAAAAATTAGTGTAAATATTTTAAATATCCAAAAAATATACAATTTTTTTTGAAAACAAATATGAACTATAAAAAATAGTCTAAAATAAATATGAACTATAAAAAATAGTGTAAATATTTTAATTATCCAAATATTGTCAAACAAATAGAAGTGATATTTAAGAATGTTTCGATACATAATATTTCATCCAATTAGCATACAAAGGAGATAATTAAGAATGTGTCCATAGATAATAATGCCACACACACGCACGCGGTACGTCGTGCTTTTGTCGGAGCTAGTTAGCATTTCTTATTGACAATTATCTGCTTGCCCTTCTTTGTCATGGTTGAATAGGTTAGGTACGGAACATCTTGACTTTTTATTTTGAACGGGAGTCCTTTATTAGGTAGTCTTGCGGTGTATGGTGCTTGGTCACCGTATCCAACTTCCATCTTCAGGTCACCGTACTGGTCAAAGTCTTGCTCGTTAGCGACTCTGTCCATTCCGATGATGTTCCTTTTGCCTCTCCTGATAACAACCTGGCTAGGATTTGACAGGTTGGTAATGTAGAAGCATTGGTCGACTTTACTAGCCAAAACCGATGGCTCATGTCTCGCGGGTACGTTCGTGCCGATGGTCTTTGACTTTGGAGGTATAACCATGGTGGTGAAATATCGGTCTTCTTTTTCGACGCTCTTGGCCCACCCGACACGGAACATCGGCACCTTCTCCGTAACGTAGTCGAGCCCCCATATCTCCTCGATCCTTCTATAGTATCTTTCTGCGACGTCGTCTATGTAGAATATCCCCGTTACCCCTAAGTTCTGGTAATCGCAGTAATTGTCCTTCTCCTCGATGTAGAACATGTACCCATTGATGTCGTATGCCTGATAGGTCATCAGGTTGTCTCCTGGGCCCTGTGACAACGAGAATATCAGTTTATCATCCTCCGAAGACTCGAGAACCTTCTTCCTAAACCACTGCGTGAAACTGGAGTTGTGCTCTTTCATTACATCTTCCCCCGTCCTCACCAGGCCGCGGTTAGCGTACTTATTCTTGATAAATTCTTTGTGCTCATGTATATATGGATTGACCACCTGCAGGTGTTGTAGCGCAACCAGGTTTGCTCTTTCAAAGTCCTTCGTTCACTCCTCGAAGTCAACATGCTTTGCACGCTGACCCTTGTGGTGACCCCATCTAGCGAGCCTCCCAAGATGCTTATTGAATGGCAGACCGATAGGGGTCTCGGTTTGTAGAAAGTTCGATTAGAAAGAGATGCACTCTTCGGCCATGAAGCCGTTTGCTATGCTTCCATCTAGATGGGACCTGTTATGAACATATCCCTTGATGTGTCCATTCATCCTTTCGAACGGCATCATGCTTCGCAGAACTGGAGGCCCAAGTTGGACGATATCCTCCATGACATGGAGCAATAGATGAAGCATGACGTCAAAGAATACGGGAGGGAAGTAGATCTCAAGCTCGCATATTATCACCATGATATCCTCCTATAGCCTCGTGAGCTACTTAATGCCTGGAGAGGCCAAACAATATTTCACGGACGTCCTTGTCCATTATCACTCGGATCTCAACCGGAAGTACCTACGTCATCAGCACGGCAATGTCGCGAGACTTCATCCCACTAAAGTGCTGCTTCGCCTCATCTAGCCATCTGCTTATCTTCCCCGCGTATCCGTTCGGAAATTTGACTTTGAGGAGGCACTTCATAAAATGCGTGGCCTCCGTCTTTCTTAGAGTGAAGCACACGGCCTTGAGCTTAACTTCGGCCTTCTTGAACTTTTTTCCCTTGCAATGACGACTATTTTGCGTTTCCGTCTCCTCCTCGTCCGACTGATCATCGGCTTCATCATCACTAGGTGGTGGTTGAAGGTCCTTCCTGATGCCCATATGCTTCAAGTTGTTCCTTGCCTTTGGCCCATCTTTGGTCTTGTCGGTGTTAAGAATGGTGGCAACCAGACTCTCCCCCACGTTCTTCGTGATATGCATGAGGTCAATGCTATGAGGCACGCGGAGGAGCTTCCAGTATGGCAAGTCCCAGAAAATAGACCTCGCCTTCCAAACCCTCAACAGTGGCTCTGGTTTCTTTTCGTTCTTTCCTGGCGCAAGGCACTCATTCCAGTTTTTCAAGAGCTCATCGATTTCTGCACCGCTCCTCTGGTATGGCATTCCTTGGAGCTCGATTGTCCCATCGAACAGATGGGACAACTTTCTCTAGGCATGATTCTTCGGAAGCCACCTTCGAGACCCCTGGTACACGGTTTTCCCAGACCCGGGAGCTTTCTTTACCTAGCGATATGTTGTATTATCCTTGCACCTAACGCATGCAAAGAATCCTTGGATCACCAGCCCCGTGAAGTATCCATAACCAGGATAGTCTTGCACCATCGTGATCACCGCCTCTCTCATATCGAAATATTCTTGTGCGGCGGCGTACCACGTACGGGATCCGTGTTCCCATAGCATGGCCAACTCCTCTTTCAACAGCGTGAGATACAGATTGATGTCTGTACCGGGCTGTTTTGGCCCTTGAACTAGCATACTCATGGTTACGTACTTCTTCTTCATGCATAGCCAGGGGGGAGATTATAGATCCATACAAACACGGGCCAGGTGTTATGTGTGCTGCTCTGGCTTACGAACGGATTTAGTCCGTTGGTTCTCATGCCCAGCCTGAGGTTCCTTGACTCTTTCCCGAACCGTTGGTAATATTCGAGGTCCAACGCCTTCCACAGGCTAGCATCTGAAGGGTGCCTCAGCATTTCCTCCCTTTCTAGATCTTCGTCTTCTGGCCTCTTTCTTTCCGCGCGCCAGCGCATGAGCTGCGCGTCCTTAGGGTCCACGAAATACCACTACAGACGAGGAGTTAGAGGAAAGTACCACACAACTTTTCTAGGAGCTTTATTTGTCCCTCTCTTGTATCGAGAGGTCTTGCACACCGAACACGTGGTCTTTTCCGCGCCCTCGCCCTGGTAGATGATGTAATCATTTACGTAGACATGGTATTTCACATGGGGTAGATCGAGAGGGCACACGACTTTCTTGGCCTCAGCGATACTAGTCGGACATGTGTTTCCCTTGGGAACACGATCATGCCAGAATTCCATGTTGTCGTTGAAGCATTCGTCGGTCATTTTGTGTTTCGCCTTCATCTCTAGAGCCCTGAGCATTGCATTCAGACGGGTATCCCCGTCGTTGCATCCATAAAACAGTGGAGTAACCGCCTCTTTCTCTATTTGCTCTATCTTAGCTTTCTCTCTAGCGGCGGCTCGGGTGTTTCTCGTGTCCCTCAGAAGCAGCTCTTTGTAATGAGGGTCTCGCAACTAGCTTGAATCCTGCCCGACACCTTGATATTCATGTTCCTGCCTGGTGCCACCTTGATAATTTATCTTCATGTTCATGCCCAGCGCTATATTCTTGATCTTTATCATGTTCATGCCCGGCGCCACCTGGTTCTTCATGATCACCTGCCCTGCCGGCATCTTGATCTCATCTTCACCATTATTGACATCCTCTTCATCATCTTCGTCATCACATATCCACCGAGTGTAGCCATCCATGAAACCTTGCCGGAGCAGGTGTGACTCCAGCATTCTGCAATCATGCTTTATCAAATACATCAGTTTGCAGTCGCAACACGAATATCTTATCTCCGTCATGTTTGTCCGTGCCATGTCCCCTCGCGCATCTCATCTACCTATCCACGAGGGGTGTGCTCAGTGGTCGGAGCATGGTCGCCTGCGTGGTATACAAAGAGCAAAAGAATAATTAGAGCATGGATGTCGAGATCGCCGAAAAAAATCGGCATGACCTCCCCTAAAAAGAGGGCATCCGCCGGGTGCTAGAAATTCGCCAAAACGAAAATGAATCGACATTCCGGTAAAACATTGGCAACCCAAAATGAAATCCTTGCACAAAACAAAGGAAGCACATAACACAATCTAGTCGGTGTCACTGACAACGCGCATACATGCAACAAAATCCTCACGCTTCATCCAAGGACGACTAGGAGTATGAGAGCCAGAGGAGAAGTAAACTGAGATCTTGTAGATCTATAAGTGCAAGATCTTTCACTTACATATATGTATGTCAACCAATAGAGGTTTGGCAAAGCTTCTAGGTGAAACAATGGAGAAAATAAGGTGGGAAGAAGAAGGGGGCGACCAGATCTATCTTTGTGTGGAGGAGAAAACAACAAGTGAGAGAGAGAAGTGAGTGGGGTGCATGTGCATGTGAAAAAAGGATGGTGAGATTACTCGAGGCGCATCCCACATAGTATGCGCCTTGTATACATAGAATATCTTAGGCGCATTTACCAGATGCACCTCGAGTGTCTGGCGCCTGCCACCCCCAGGCCCACATTACTTACGCGAGGCGCATTACATACTTAAAACTACTAGAGGCGGATGTCATCAGGTGCGCCTCCTATATTGTCGCACCTACCACCACTAGGCCTGCCCAGTTTACTCGAGGCGCATCTGCCCTTATCGAGTAGATGCGCCTTGAGTAAGGGGGCAGCCAGATTTGGTCCGTACATACAATATAGGAGACGCATCCCTGAACAATGCGCCTCTAGTATTAGAATATAGGATTCGCACCATTTAGTAATGTGCCTTGTATATATAGTGGAGGTGCATATTTTAGGGATGCGCCTCCTATAAGCATGTCTCCTATAGGCTTTTCCCTAGTAGTGCCTGCTCAACCGGTTGGTGGTCCAGGAGCTCCCACACCATGCGCTTGGCAGGCTCCGGGGTGAGATGCTCGGGGTGGTCGCGAGATGACACGATGCAAGAGAGCGACATGACACCGCGCGAGGATAGAGTGGGCTCCCTCCACGGGCAGTAGAAGGATCCCCCTTCATCTTCCATCCAAGGGACCCGCTCGGAGGAGGTGCATCACCAGGGCGGCACCGTCTAGGCCTTGCTCCCCTTGGGACAGAGGGCACGCTTAGCGCGCGTCTCGTTGCCGGCCGACATGTCATTGAAGGTCTTGAAAACGCACCTCAGATCCCTTCCAGGCTCGTCAAACGTTGGAGATTTGTCCTGCAAAGGAACTAGGGCCCAACGATCCCTTGGGTCGAGAGGGGGCTGAACACGCTACTCCAAGGAAGTACGGTGAAGGCCACGGTGGTGGAGAAAGCACACGACAGATAGGTGACATGGTTTTTTTACCCAGGTTTGGGGCCCTCGTGAGGTGGTAAAGCCCCTACTCCTGCTTGGTTGTATTGCTTGTGTGTTCTGCGAGGGTACAATGGAGGATGAACTTCTAGGGTTTTAGATCTTAGGGCTCCTCCCCTCTATGGTAGAAGAAGGAATCCTTATATAGGGCGGCGTTGGGCCACTTCCCCCGGTTCACGGGTGGGAAGGGTCACGACAGTGTCGTTCCCCTAGGTCCTAGTCTACATGATAGATTTTCGGTGGACTAGGTCTTGAACGTTGGGCGCTCCCCCATTTGCTAGTAAAGCAACCTTCCCTTTCCCTATTTGTCTTCGTCTAGCGCTGCCCGCTGTCTCCTTTGCACCAAATCGACAAGGTTGTACGCCTGCCACCCTGAGGTCGTCTATCCTTTTGCTGTAGAAAAAAGGGGGTAGACCAAACCTTTCTTTACTGAGGCGAACCGGGGGCGCGCAAGGACGGTGCCCCTTGTCGGGACTCAGCCCGCATGATGACCATTTCGTGAGGCTTCCGGTGAGCCCCAGGCTATGCCTCTGAGCATTCGTAGTTGTGATCTACGGGTATTCCCCCTTGAGCGGGTATCCCCTCGTGAGGGCTCATCTCGCGGTGTCTGCCCCTCGGAGGTGTCGAAGCCTTGTGAAGGCACGTTGCCTAGAGACGTTGGGGATAGGGCTGTGTCACGCTAGTTGCCAGGGCTCCGACACACATGGATCCACTAGTGCCATTGCATGTGCTCTCTTCCAAAACCACATTCATCCACATGACCATAGACACTCCAGTGGATTCTGTGATACAACTTCTGCCACACTAGTGCAGCATGCAATGTGGAAGCTACTCCCCTATGTGTTTTGGTCTCTGTGACCATGGCTTGACACATGGAGTCCCTAGGGTCATTGCATTTGGTCTTTTCCCAAAACACATGGATCTACTGGTGTAATTGCATGTGCTCTCTTCCAAAACCACATTGATCCACATGACCATAGATACTCCAATGGATTTTGTGATGCAACTTCTGCCACACTGGTGCAACATGCAATGTGGAAACTGCTTCCCTATGTGTTTTTGGTCTCTGTGACCATGGCTTGATATATGGTCTCGAGAGTCATTACATTTGTTCTTTTACCAAACCACATGGATCCACTAGTGTAATTGGATGCGCTCTATAATAGTTGTGAGATTCGACACATTTTTATGGTTTTTATCGATAGTTGTCTCCCGGATTTGATCGTTTTCTAGCTTTACCTAATGCTAATACTTCGGTAGCAAATAAAACTTGGTTTTTAATGTGTGTTTTAGGTTCTGAACGTCAATAGAAGGTTTTAACAAGAGAAACACAATATTCAGGCGAAAACAAGCAAATCTTTATGTGGAAGCAATCGAGGGAAGCACACAGAGGATTTAACAAGCAACTATACGGCGGGAACATTTTCTCAGCCGTATAGTTCCCACCGCCTCCGTCTTGTGAAAAGGGACAACTTCCGTGAAGAGGCCATACGCGAAAGCATAAAACATCGTCCACCATCCCATCTAGAAAGGAGATAGAGGAGATCCGGAGAAGAAGGGGAATACGTTCTTCATCTCGCTCCACGATGTTCGACCTCCTAGCCATCACACCCCCATAGAAATTACTTGTACTTGAGAGAGAGAGAGATCTTCACCTTGCAAGATTAGGGTTTGAGATTGTTTCTCTCTATCTTGAATTGGGTTGGATTACTTTTTCATTCTTATTGTGGATCTCCACGGTAATATCGAGAAGAACTACCTTTATTTGATTATATCGATGATGCATTCTTCTCTCATTTGTGAGTAAGTTCCTTGGGCGTGGGATATGTAAGGGATTGGTGAGATGTGATGTGAATCCATATATTTTCCATTAGTTTGTGATTGATTTTAATTACTATATTATGTGTGCATGACTATCTGTGTGATGCCTAATGCTTGTTGTCCAATTAAGGGCCCAGAAAACATGATGCTTTGTTCTACATAGATAGGATCTTGTTCGCTAGCAGACCGGCGACCCTCAAGTGACACGGGGATATCAATGGGGAACTAGTTGACTTGAGGATAACAAGGAACCACTGTGCTTATTGCATTACTCTGATCTAAGGAGCTTAATTGCTAAGAAACCTGAAGGGTCTTAATCGTCTAGTGTCTGACCATGGTTTTGGTAACAGGCTGGTAGGATTATTGAAGTTGGGATGAAATCTACAAAGAGGATTCCGGCTAATTATGGGTTGCTCGCCTACACATATACTTATAAGATTACAATTCTTACATTTATCACTCATCCACCTGGCACAGTCACTATCACCATGAACTGTATCTCCCCGCGCCTTCTTCGTCAGCTGCAGAAAACAACAAACAACTGAATCGTTCTTTACTTTTATGCTTTTTATTTCTGAAGTTTACATTTTAGTTTTATTCAAATACATCCAGTTTAATCCAAATCTCATTCTTATTTCACACATGTAGTCAATTCTAATACAGCCTGTCCTGCGGACGCTCCTACATCTACACCAACAAGTCCCCCAAGTGGACCCATGACTCGTGCCCGAGCCAAACGCCTACAAGCTAAGGTGAACTCGCTCCTCTCCTCATGCCAATTTGATATATCCTTGGATTGTGTGCTACTTCGTGCAACTACTCTATGCATCATCATGTATGAAGCCCCAACACATCACCAAGCACCCAAGGATGTAGAACAAGGAACACATTGTGAAGCAGAAGCCACTGGAGCTGCTCAGACTAGAGTCTCCGGTCTGCGCACACTGGAGTCTCCAGCCTGAAGACACCGGAGACTCTGGCCCTACCTCCGGTCTGACCCCCTGCACCAGGCTCCGGGACAATCGGAGTGTCCCTCTGGAGGAAGGTCCGGAGTCTACACCAGAATCTCCGGCCTAGACCGGAGTCTCCGGCCTGCACACCGGAGTCTCCGGTCTGACCGACGACAGGCATGTAAAAGGCCTTTGGGCCTTCGGCCCATATACCCCTTAGTCCGTCCAGAACTTGTCCTTTATTCCTAAACCCCTGTTTAAGTGGCTGGCCTATATATAGTCCCCCACCTCCATTGTAAACCCTAGGCATGATATTTGGAATTAGTGGAAACCTCTGTGGATCTATCTAGTTCTTGCCTCATGCTCCTTTTGACAAAGGAGCACCAAATATCCCAAACCTCGTTGGAGTTTGCATCGTGCCTCCACGTTGTACAAGGCCTAGGCATCGGAGTCCCTTTACCTAGACGTCAAGATCTTACCGAGTCTGTCATCTCGCCGTGCCGGTTCGAGAGAGAGTCCTCCGCCCGTCGCTGATCCTAGGGATTGCGCCGGACCGGTCACCGCCGGCATGAGCTATTGTTGTATATCGTGGTTTTGCGTGCGTGTGTTCATTGCTTTCTTCGTGCGTGAGTTCGTCGTGTTCATCCTTCCCTCCTTCCGACCGCACTCCATCCTCGATTTGAGTGGGATTCGTGAAATATCTCGCCACCCTAGAGGTTTTCCCTCAACATATTGGTATCAAGAGCTTCGTTGCTCACGATTTCGCGCACAAAATTTTCTTCTATCCACCAAAAATTCGAAAATCCCCCAAAAATAGCCCATATTTGCCTTTGGATCGATCTGTTGATTTGGACTGTTATTTGTGGTTTTGATCCGACCAAACGTTGTCTTAGGAGTTGGTCCAGCTTTATCCTGCGTTTTCCCAGCCCAATTTGGCCAATTTTTCACGGATTTGAGGACCCAAGGCGTGGATTTCCGCTCAAGAACACGAGCAGTTCGCGATCTGACTCTAGACCAGAGTCTCCGGCCTGCCCCCCGGAGTCTCCGGCCTACACCGGAGTCTCCGGCCTATCCACATAGGAGTCTCCAGCCTGGACCGGAGTTTCCAGCCTGAGACCCCAGAGTCTCCGGCCCTGACGCCTGATTTTGACAGTTTTTCCTCTAATCTTGCATCGGCTAATTTCCACTTGTTTTTTCAACTAACAGCAAGCTTCCGCATCAACAAACACCCGCGCTCATCGACACCATGGCCCACAAATATCATCCCACACCACCGACGCCAAGTTCATCATCCCCAATGAAGGTATAACTTGTGTCACCTTGTTAACCCCTATCTTCCTTTGTGTGTACCTATCCCATGAGAGTGGCTCATCTTGTGTTTACTTGAGCATTGTGCATTTGTCCTTGTATAGTGAGAGTGCAAGAGCAATATCAAGTGTGACTAGGTAGCATCAAGGGAGAGCAAAAAAAATGAAAGAAAAAAGATACAAAGCAAAAGAAAAAGAAAAATAGTCTCCCATCGCAAAAGAGAGTCTCAAAGCTTGTAAGCAAGAAAAAAAGAAGAGCACCCAAGGCAATTGCACAAATCTGTTGCTCATTTTTCTTCTTTGCAAACGAGCCACAGTCTCTCCTTGCATTGGCACGACAACGAGCTTCGTCTTTGTTAGGTAATTTTGTTTTCTCATTTTCATAGTCATGTCAATCCCAATAATCTCCACGTGTGTGTATATAGTCATAGGTTCCCGTCACCCCTTTGAGTTGTTGACCTTCGCCTTTGACTTGAGTTTTGTTGGATTTTACCCACTTTTGACTACCCTTTTCTTTTGGTTGGTTCTTTGGCATTCCACAATCCTAACCTACCACCAACAAGCTTTTGAGAGTTAGTTCTTTCTTTAGTGTGAGTTTTATTTGCAATTCCACTTTGCACGCTTATAGCTCTCACTTGTGGTTTCTAGTTTTGTGCAATCCCCAAGGTGAGGTACAAGGCGAACACCACCATATTCCACTTCCATGTACAATACTTGTGTGTTTTTCATGATGGATAGGCATGGTGAGTCGAGCCAACCACCTCCCCAAGAAGAAGATCAAGGACCATACATGACACGCGCAAGTCACTTCATCGTTCGACAAGAGTTCCGTGAACGTTGCCAAGCCCTTGAGACGCGACAAGATGAACAATTTGGCGAGACGCAAGACGAGTTCAAGAACATCGAAAACCGCTTTGACGGGCTCGAACGACAAATGCATGCAATGCATCACAACTTAGGCCACCAAACTGAAGTGCCCCAATGCTCCGTCCCCGAAACAAATGATAATCTTCAACGCCTCATCGACGGAATGGCAAGACCATGTTCACATGCATAAAGATCTTCAAGCTCCTCGCGTCGTCATTATCCTCCTCAACAAGATCTTCATCAAAGTGCTCTAAGAGGCAATGATGCGCCCGTGGTTGAAGATGGAAGTTCTTCGAACTATGTACCTTCCCCACAACACACCGCAACGTCAAGCTATGATGGTGATTTCTCTTCAAGGCCATGAGCACGGCAAGAAGTGCACTATCATCACACAAGGGCATTGGTTATCCAACAAGAGCAACCACAAGAAGAACCGCAAGTACAACCGCGAGTCTACCACCATCGCTCGCGGCACATACTTGACACAACAAGTGATGACTCCAATTTGGAGAACCAAGCTCATCATCAACGTCAAGCTCTCCAAGATCCTCCTCCTCGTCCTCATCATCATCAACGTCCACACCGACACCATGGTCATAACGAGGCGCCTCCTCCACCACAAAAAAATGGAGCGTCAAGTGGTACAAGTTGAGCGACGCCCACCACGTCAAGAGACTCAATACCATGATCTTCGCTGTGAGGCCCATGTGCCTAACAAACATCACCAACCGAGGAACAAGCCTCCTCTTCGCCATCAACCGCGTCATGAGGCTCCACATCCTCAACAACCTCATCGGGCCAAGTGCCTCAACACCATCAACAACCGCGCCAAGAGCAAGAGCAAGCTCCTCAACAACAATATCAACAGCAAGCTCCGCAACAAGGTCGCGAGAACCAAGTTCCACCTCCTTAACCACAAGATCATCAACAAAGTCACCAAGCTCGTCTCAATGAGCACGAAGATGAAGAAACTTTCGGCAAGCTCAAGTTCACAATGCCCAAGTTCACCGGATCCAATGACCTCGAAGAATACCTCTCGTGGGCACTCAAGGTCGACAAGATCCTCCGCATGCACAACTATAGCAATGAGAAGATGGTCGCCATGGCTTCGCTTGACTCTGATGATTACGCCAACCTTTGGTGGTAACAAGTTCAAGTTGCTCGTGACGCAAGGCAAGATCCGCCAATCACAACTTGGCATGACATGAAGGCTCATATGAGATCCCGCTTTGTCCCGTGCATTACACACGTGACCTCTTCAACAACCTTCAATCGCTTCGTCAAGGGACAAAGACTGTGGAAGAGTACTTCAAGGAAATGGAACTCAACTTGATCCGCGCCAACATTGATGAGCGCATGGAGAAAACTATGGCACATTTCCTTATTGGCTTGAATCACCCAATCAAGCGCATTGTCGAGTTCCAAACATACAACACCATCGTTGAGCTTGTGCACATCGCAACAAAGGCAGAACGTCAAGTGCAAGAGGACATCAAGTACAACAAGCCCAAGATGTATTTCACCTGAAAGCAAGTTTCAACCGCTTCGCCAACAACCTTCAATGGAAACTCCTCAAGTACCTCCAAGCCTTCCTTCAAGCCCACACTTCCTCAAGGAAAAGTGCCCCCAAGTGGCAAACAAGTAAAGAGTTATACATCTTTCAACGGTGAATGCTACAAGTGTGGAGGCTGTAGCATCCCATCTGTCTAACATCTGTAATGCTACATGGTCTAATAATAAAATGCTACTTCCTACATATAATTGTTGCATCATAATTATAACATGCTCATGTCATCATGCCACCTTGCATTTGAGCATCATATAAAACCCTTTTCATTGGGTTCTTATCTCATATGCACTATTAATTGTATTTGCCTCTTGATATATTGTATTTGGTTCTTGATAAATGCTTGATGCCCAAGTTGAGTTGGGGGCATATCTTTTATTAACTCCACCACCTTTTCTTTGTCACCACCCCATAATTCCACCATCCAACTATATGTGAGATTTGCATTTTATTTGGGTTTACCTCTAGCTCATGTGGGTTGGGATGGGTCCACTTACAATTCCACATGCTCCCATATATGCATCATGTTGTTTTCACATTATTGATATGTGGAGAGCCACATGGCCACCTTTGCATGCTATGTGAGTGGAGTGCCTTGTCAAGCTTCCATATGGTTTAAATTTGACTATAAGCTCATGGAGGAATACAATTGTGGTTCATGTTGGCTAGTGGCATATACACACAAGCTTGGCCACCTTATATTCATGCATGATCTTGTATTAGTCCTTGTGGTGAACAAGCTCTCTTTTCTTTTGTTGGGCCATATTCCAAAATTTGGGAAGCTTGCTTATACAAATGCCATGAGATAATCTAGTGGTTTTCACTACTAGAGGGGGCATTTACTATTTATGCATGGGCCATGCAAGATCATCTTTTACTCTCTTATTTTGGCTTTTTATTGGATTTTTGGAGTGGGGCATGGTTCTATTGGAATCAAGTCAAGATGGCTCAAGTTGTTTGAACTCCACCATCCTTATGGCATCTACACTTGGTTATGTTAAGCATCATGGCATGCTTATATTACATGTGTAGATGTCTCTTTTCCTTCTTAACCAAAATCTTTTCTCTCATACCCCAAAAAAACCTACTCCTACCCCACCTCCAAAACCTCAACACCCCATGCTTTGTCACCACCTTTCCTATCTCTTGGCTTTGAATAGATGGGGTTTTATTTGTTTGAGTCATACTCTTTTGAAACAATTCAAATACAAATTCAAAAGCCCTATCTACCCCACCTAGCTCAAGCCTTAACCTAAGCTATCTCTAAACCCTAGCTCACCTCACCACCCTTCCTTCTACCCTAGGCGCCACCACACCTTGTGGTTTGGCTCAAACCAAACCACCCCCCAAAACCTAGCTACCCTGCTCAACACCACCCCAGCTACCCCTCATGCCGAGCCTCCCCTCTCCCTACCCTAGACGAGCCACCCCTTCCCCTCTTCCCCTCTTTTTCCTCGCTGCCAAGGAGACCCCTAGCCACTCTGTCCCGCTCCCCTCTAGCCCCAGCTGCAGCCCCTCCCTGGGCCTCCCGAGAAAAGGTGGCTACCACCACCTTTTTCCACCCCGACCCCCACGGCATCTTTCCTCCCAGGCCTTATCTACCCCCCTCCTCTCGTACCTGGCATCACCCAGACCCACCCAGGGCCTTGCCCTTCTACTCCTCCTTCCCCATTTGCCGCTGCGTTCCTACCCTCTCCCTTCTACCCCCACCGTCGGCATCGGTTCTCCACCACCGTAGCTAGGAGGCGGGTGCGGTGTCTGGCCGTTGAGGAAGTTCGGGTGTCCACCTGCATCACCCCTGTACACGAAGGCGAGGAGGAGACGGCCCCGTACCTGCTGTAGATCCTCAAGCCGACGCAAAACCCTAACCCCGGGTGCACCAGCTCCCCCACCGATCCCTTGCGCTCCAGGCCGAACCACCAGCACCAACACACTGTCGGTGAGCTTCCGACCCCCCTGACATCCTCTCACGCATCGTCTCTTCCTAGACGAGCAGAACATTCTACCAAGCGCTCTATGTGCGTGCCGTCGCTTCCGTCGTCGCGCTGCAGAGAGGTTATCTAGCCGCGCAGCGCTTACCCAACAACAACCCCCGCTAGCCGCAGCGGTAGCCGCCGCCACGCGCGCGCACTAGATCGCAAGGTCGATCCCTGGCCACGCCTCTATTTCCGTCGCGCGTGCGTCGACAGTTTCGTCAGACACCGGCGTGAAGAAAAACAGTACCCAGTGGCGGTTTTCCGTATAACCCCCCACCCTTTTTGCGTTTCAACCTGCACTCCTCTCCAGGCCCATAGGTCATCGGCTGTGTCGTTTTACAAAAAGGCACCCGCAAAAATCTTGGCCTCAACCCGCGGTCCCCGGCTTTGCCGCGTGGCACCCGCCCGTTCAGCCACTGTCGCGTGGGTCCGTATGACCGCCGACCCCACCTGTCTGTCTCCTCGGCTAGTCCACCCCGCGGTCAGAAAAGTCTGCCGCGTGCAGTTTTCGCCAGCTCAGCGCAGCCCCAGCCATCAGCGTATGTGGTTAGAGATCTCTGTGTACAAAAAGTCCGTCCGTTCTCTGTTTAATAAAAATGTTTTCCAGAAATGTTTATAATGATTTTAAATCCAGAAATTAATAACTTTTAATTAATAAATCCAAATAATACAAATGATATATGTTTTGGAATCAGAAAAATGTGAGGAATTCAAATCTGCCCTCCAAAATAATGTTTGACTATTTTTTATTTTTCGAAATTGTTTAATTGCAAAAAAAATGCCTTTTCGTAATTAATTAATAACTTTAATTCTATAACTCCAAATTCGACAAATAATATGTCTAAATCGATCAGCGCGACGAGCCCATTCTGTTCATGCATTCCATGTTCTGAATTGCAGCATGCATCATACCAATATTAAAAATCAGAACTGTTTATGGCAATAAAACTTGACCAAATAATTAATAAAATGATTTATTCTTGTCCCCACACCTCACCCTTGCCATGCTACATTATTGCCATGTAATTTGTGCATCATTCATCATGGCATGCTTTTTTGCTTGTCGCATTTTATTTATATGCTTGTGCACTTTATTTATGTTGGCCCTTGTTTGTTTGGTTCTTCTTTCGAATAGACGCCGAGCAGGGGAAATATCAGGAATCCCAAGAGTACTACCCAGATCCATCTCTCGCTTCAACTGAGCTGCCAGGCAAGCACTACCACATGCTTGCATACATATATTACCTATTGCTTCTATCTTATTCTTGCATCATGGAGTCACGAATGCATTAAATTGAATCCCAAGTACTGCATAGCCTGTACTTTTAAACCCCACCGAGCTTGTTCCTCCATCCCATGAGCCATTACTATAGGAGTTGTTTGAGCCATGCGAGTCGTAGAACAGCATGTGTAGGGTATGTGAGTGTCTGATGGATAACGAGGTACCTAAACAACTTAACCTGAGTAGTAATGGGATAACT
Organism: Avena eriantha; assembly: GCA_910589775.1. Taxonomy (NCBI): domain Eukaryota; kingdom Viridiplantae; phylum Streptophyta; class Magnoliopsida; order Poales; family Poaceae; genus Avena; species Avena eriantha. Next base: position 380,097,925 of record OU342743.1, read on the forward strand.
AATGAAAGAGGCGCCGGTGGGCAATATCTGTCATTTGTTTTTTATGTCCACTTGTGTCCCGTAGGACCCCAAGTACTTGATACCTGTTCCTTGAATATTCGCACTATCCACATACGGGAGACTCTATGAATCCCCCTTTGCATGAGCTTGATTTGTACTTTATTTATTGGGGCCACAAAGTAGTTTGGGGCTTTATTACTATCATGTACATATGCCATGTTTTAGTGCTTTATTTAAGATTGTGCGTGGAGCACCTGTACTGTTTTGGATCATGGAATGTTTTCGCGGGTTCCTAGTCGTTTACAGCCATTGACACAAACCTTGGGTCCGTCTCGGAGCCGGCCAACTTCGTTGCGGGTAGCTTAATGGGGTGGCCCCCTGAAATATTTTATGAATCCTATGAATGCTTTGTCGTGAAAGCCTCGTTGGGTTTTGATTTGGTTTTTCCGAGGTCAATCGTGTGTGTGTTGCTATTTGTGCCCCCCTGCTGGGTAAATCTTTCTGAAACCCCTGTCCGCGGTTATGGACGACTTGGAGCACAGTTTCTCGATCATAGACAAATATAACTAAAGTACCTTCTTTAATTTGACTAAATATCTGACTAGTAAATAGTGCAATCTTCATGGAATGATTAATAAAACTGCCAACGGATGGGTTGTTCGTCCGCTTTCTCGTGGGTAAGCGAGAAGGAGGATGGATCTGTTACTTTATACTGTTATAACTGTTGTTACTAATTAACGGACATCCGTCTATCATTGGTTAGGCGGATGGTTAGCGAGTATCTATAGGTTTGTTAGTTATTATCTTTTGCTGCAATTGCGTCACCCCAGGTATATGTCCCCTTTAGAGGCATAAAGACTTGCTGAGTACCCCTAGGGTCTCACACGATAATTTTTTTGATTCAGATGAACAGGTGTATTCGCAAGATGGATACTGGGTTGAGGAGAAAGATGATGTTGGCAACTATCACTCCTTGTAGAGATTCCGGGGATGGGGATCTGTGGGCGGGATGTGTTTATTTATCTGGCATCTTATGCCGATTTGCTTCTTACCCGTACTCGGATCTTGTTTCCCGCTTCCGCTTGATACTCTGTTGATTGATGTATGAGGAGCTATCCTACACTATTATAACTATCTAGGATATTTGCATATTGTAGTATGGCATTGCAATATTTCTATTTCTTTTAGATGGTATGGCTCTGAGAACTATTGTAAGGTAGCTTGCATATGTACTCACTTGTGTATGTATTTGATCTCTTCGCCTGTTGCCTATGCCGCTCGTTCTTGTCCCGATGTTCTTGGAAGTGGTTAGGGCGGCCGACGGGCCTACACGTGGGTGCCCTGGGCTTCCGCTGTACTTCTTTAACCACTTTTGGTTCATCCAGGCTTGAACTTAGAGCGTAGGGTCCGAGGTTGTTACAGAGGCCAAGGACATAACTCGGCCGAATGTGGAAACAAGAAGGTGTTGTTCATCCATGAAAATGGCGACGAAGAGTACATGAGTGAAGATGAATTTGATGCCCGAGTCAAGGAAGCAATGGCAAGAAAACGAGTGGAAGATGACCAAGAACACATCATGTGTGAAGATGACGCAAGTCCATCGCTTGTCGTCACAAGGATCTTGACTACTCAAGCACAAGAGCATGAAGACCAACGCTCCAATATCTTCCAAACACGAGCCGGCATCAATGGCAATCTATCAAGGTGATCATTGACGGAGGGAGTTGCCACAACCTTGCTAGCACCGAGTTGTGTGAGAAGGTCAACCTCACCCTCCATCCGCACAAGCACCCCTACCACGTGCAATGGCTAAGTGACCAAGGGTCCGTGAAGATCAAGCATACCGTATCGGTCTCCTTTGCCATTGGTCCTTTCAAAGATACAGTGGAGTGTGATGTGGTTCCTATGACAGTTTGCCACATGCTTCTTGGTCGACCATGGCAATTTGACAAGGCTGCTCAACATGATGGTCACACCAATGTATACACCTTCAAATCGCTCAACAAAAGATGTGTTTTGCAACCAATGACTCCTAGCCAAATAATTGCGGACAATGCAAAGGCTTTAGCAAGGGCGCAAAGCACAACACCTACTTGTGAGAAGAGCGGTGAGAGAGACAACCACCTCATAGTGAGTGAGAGCCACAAGCCTAACTCGAGTGGAAAAACTAAGAGTGTTCTCCTTGCCACTAGAAGTGAGATGAGAGATGTTCGGAACAACCCATCCATCTTGCACTATGTCCTCCTTTGCAAGGGACTAGCGCAAGGAACAAATGAATTAACCAATGTTCCTCCATCTTTGATGATTGTTTTGCAGGAATTCAAGGATGTGTTCCCCGAAGAGCTTCCACATGGACTACCTTATCCTCATTGACCTCATCCTCGGTGCACCACTCCCAACCGCACCACTTATCGCACGAACCTGGAGGAGACAAAGGAGATTGAACATCAAATCAACCAACTCGTCTCCAAAGGTTTGATCCAAGTTAGCACTAGTCCAAGTGTCGTACCCGTGATACTTGTTCCATAAACGGATCATACTTTACAGTTATGCATGGACTACCGTCCAATCAATGCTATCACCGTGCGTTATCGACATCCCATACCACATCTCGATGACATGCTTTATGAATTGTGTGGAGCCACTATTTTTTCGAAAATTGATCTTCGTAGTGGTTACCATAAAATACGCATGGCTGAAGGTGATGAGTGGAAAACTACCTTCAAGGCCAAACTTGGTCTCTATGAATGGTTGGTTATGCCCTTTCGTTTATCTAATGACCCATCCACCTTCATGTGCCTCATGAATCATATCTTGTGTTCTCTCATTGGAAAAAGTGTTGTTGTCTATTTTGATGATATTCTTGTTTATAGAAAATCACTTGAGGACCATATAACACGTGTCAAGGAAGTTTTGCAAATCCTTCAACATGAAAATATTTATGTTAATCTTCCCAAGTGCACTTTTGCTAAAGACAAGTTGATTTTTCTTGGATTTGTCATTTCTTCGAAGGGAATTGAAGTTGATGTTTCCAAGGTAAAGGGCATACGAGAATGGCCCATCCCAACAAATGTGAGTGAACTCCGAAGTTTTCATGGGTTGGCCGGTTTCTATGATTGCTTTGTGAATGACTTTTCAACCATTGCATTCCCTCTCAAAGAGTTGACAAAAAAGAATGTCACCTTCGTGTGGGGAAAAGCACAACAAAAAGCTTTTGATGAACTTAAGAAGAGGCTCACCGAAGCACCTCTCCTTGCGTTACTGGATTTTACAAAAACTTTTCAGATAGAGTGTGATGCTAGTGGTATTGGAATTGGAGGAGTCCTTATGCAAAACGGACGTCCTATAGCCCACCATAGCGAGAAACTTGATGGTGCTCGCCTTAATTATCCGATTTATAACAAAGAGGTTTTTGCCTTAGTTCATGTCCTTCAAGTTTGGCAACACTACCTATGCCCCAAATAATTTATCATACATTCCGAGCATGAGCCATTGAAATATCTCAAAGGCCAAGCCAACTTGATTAAGAGAAACGCTAAGTGGGTTGAGTTCATGCAGTGTTTTGAGTACATTGTCAAGTATAAGAAGGGCAAAGATAATGTAGTTGCAGACGCTTTGTCTCGCAAGCACACAAGCCTTCTTACAAGACATGAAATCAACGTATTGGGTCTTGAGGAAATAAAATCTTTGTATGCTTCTGACCCGTTCTTTGAACAAATTTTCGCAAACTGCTCCATTGACAAAGGAGTTGATGATTTCTATTTGCATAAGGGTTTTCTCTTTAAACAAAACAAACTTTGCATTCCAAAATCATCGCTCCAACTTTTGCTTCTCCAAGAATCTCATGGTGGAGGCCTTATGGGTCAGTTTGGCCGTGACAAGACTTTCGACATGCTCTCCACTCACTACTTTTGGCCCAAGATGAAGGGCAACATGGAGCGCTACGTTCAACGATGCACGACATGTGTTCAAGCTAAGTCGCAAGCTAACCCTTATGGTCTTTATATGCCATTGCCTATTCCTCATACACCTTGGTCCGACATTAGCATGGATTTCGTATTAGGATTGCCTAGATCCAAGCATGGTCATGATTATATATTTGTTGTCATGGATCGCTTTTCCAAAATGGCACACTTCATACCATACCATAAGACCGACGATGCTTCAGATGTTGCAAATCTGTTTTTCTGGGAAATCGTCCATCTTCATGGTGTGCCAAGAACAATCGTCTCCGACCGCAACATCAAATTCATGAGCTACATATGGAAGACACTCATGGACAAGCTCGACGTCAAGCTCCTCTTTTCTTTCTTGTCGCATCCTCAAACCGATGGACAAACCAAGGTTGTCAACCGAAGCCTCGAAACTCTCCTACGTGAGTTGATCAAGAAGAATTTTGAGGATTGGGAGGAATGCATTCCCCACGCCGAGTTAGCCTACAACCGTGCCAAGCACTCAACAACCAAGATGAGTTCATTCATGATCGTCTATGGTTTCGAGCCCCTCACCGCGCTTGATATCCTACCAGTACCTCTCCATGAGAGCGAACCAACATGAACATCAAGAAGCACGCACAAGCTATGAAGAAGCTTCGTGAAGAAACAAGAGCTACTATCGAACAAGTCCTTCACCAAGCTTCAAGGTTAAACAAGGAAAAAATGCAGATGATCTTTGAAGAAGGTGACCTTGTGTGGATACACCTAAGCAAAGACCTCTTCCCCAAGGAACGTGACTCCAAGCTAAAGCCAAGAGGAGATGGTCCCTTCAAGGTCCTCAAAAGAATCAACAACAACGCCTACATCATCGACCTCCAAGTACCTTGCAAGCAATACATTCAATGTCAAGGATCTCTCACCCTACCATGGAGATGTTAAAGATGACAACAATGAAGAGTCGAGGACGACTCTTTCCCAAGGGGGGAGCTGATGCAACCCATCCTATGGATGCTCCTACATCTACACCAATATGTCCCCCAAGTTGACCCATGACTCGTGCCCGAGCCAAACTACTACAAGCTAGTGAACTCGCTCCTATCCTCATGCCAATATGATATATCCTTGGATTGTGTGCTACTTCATGCATCTACTCTATGCATCATCAGGTACGAAGACCCAACACATCACCAAGCACCCAAGGATGGAGAACAAGGAGAAGATTGTGAAGCAGAAGCCGCTGGAGCTGCTCAGACCAGGGTCTCCAGTCTGCGCACACCAGAGTCTCTGTCCTGCCAAAGTCTTCGGCCTGAAGACGCCGGAGATTCCGGCCCTACCTCCGGTCTGACCCCCGCACCAGGCTCCGGGACAATTTGAGTGCCCCTACGGAGGATGGTCCGGAGGCTACACCGGAATCTCTGCCCTAGACCGGAGTCTCCGGCCTGCACACCAGAGTCTCCGGTCCGACCGACGCCAGGCATGTAAAAGGCCTTTGGGCCTTTGGCCCATGTACCCCTTAGTCTGTCCAGAACTTGTCTTTTATTCCTAAAGTACCCCTGTTTAAGTGGCTGGCCTATATATAGTCCCCCACCTCCATTCTAAACCCTAGGCATGATATTTGGAATTAGTGGGAACCCCTTGTGGCCTATATCTAGTTCTTGCCTCATGCTCCTTTAACTAAGGAGCAACAAATATCCCAAACCTCGTTGGAGTTTGCATCGTGCCTCACGTTGTACAAGGCCTAGGCATCGGAATTCCTTTGCCTAGACGTCAAGATCTCACCGAGTCTCCCATCTCGCCGTCCCGATTCGAGACAGAGTCCTCCGCCCGTCACCGATCCTAGGGATTCCGTCGGACCAGTCACCGCTGGCATGAGCTATTGGTGTGTATCGTGGTTTTGCGTGTGTGTTCATCGCTTTCTTTGTGCGTGAGTTCGTCGTGTTCATCCTTCCCTCCTTCCCCCGCACTCCATCCTCGATTTGAGTGGGATTCGTGAAAGATTGGGCCACCCAAGAGGTTTGCCGTCAACAAATTCACTGGAAGACCTGTGACAACTTTGAGTGTGACAAAGACTTCACCCATAAACACTTACCTTTGGGATCCCTGTGGGATCGATATCTGTACTTTGAAACTAGCTACAAATGATCTATGCACTTGCAGACATCAAGCTATTTTCTAGCGCTGTTGCTAGGGAGCTAAGCGCTAAGTATTTGTATCTTGACATTTCAGGTGTTACTACAAAATGGACTCCCTAGGAGACAAAGGGTCTACACGCTCTGGTAGGACTTACTTACCAGATTGTTTTGAGCGCGTGCCTATTCAAACTCTGCTTTCCTTAAACAACCAATAGAATTTCCTAACCCTAGAGTTAGAGAATATCGATTTGATGGTGGAATTATTAAAATTTTGTAGGAAAAATCTTTCAGTGGAAGGGAAGATGAAGACCCAAGAAGACATATTAGAGAGTTTGCCGATTTGATGACAACACTTGGACCAAAAGGTTTGCCAAGAGATTTCCCTCCTCTAATTTTTTTCCGTTGGTCTCTTAAAGTTAAAGCTCAAGACTGGCTATATTCTCTCCCTCGCCATTACATTAAATGGTGGGAAAACTGTATTGTCAAATTTATAAACAGGTTTAATCCTTTTAAAAAGGTAACTGAAACTAGAAACAGCGTAGGTAACTTTAGTCAGAACATGTGAGAAAACTACCCACAAGCCTGGGATAGATTCTTTGGAATGATCATGAAAGTTCCTAATCATGGCTTTCTGAATCAACTATTTGCCATTTATTTTACCACGGTCTTCATACTCAAAGCAGAGAGTTGCTTGCTTTATCAGCAGGAGGATGGATGCATACTTTAACTGTTAAAGCAAGTTTGGAATTGATGTCTACTAGGGCTAAGACTGATTCTTTATACAATCCCGATTTCGACACTAAGAAATAAAAAGGGATTGTTCGTATAAATCGTGATCTTATGCATGGACTATGCAAAACCATGAAAGAAAAAGGTATACCTTCTAAACTTGTTAAGGAAAAGAAAGTAGACTTGTTACAAGTCTTTACTAAAGAAGATGAGACTAGAAAAGTTTTTCAAGAATTAAAACATCGACAAGCAAAATCTCACAATAACCTACATAAACATTTTAAAAAACATAAAAAGATCTTGGCAGAACTCACGGAAAATTCTGATGACATTGGCCAAGAAATAAAATTATTTCACAAGTATCTTAGTATGATTGAAACTCAATCCGAACAAATAGCATCTGGTTAGCAAATTTTCCTTCAGATGATATAGATATTCCTATTTCTACTAATGTTGTTACAAGAAGAGGTGCAGTTGTTACAGGACCATTAGGACCACCCAAATATGAAGCTGAGAAAGAGCAAAAAGAAAAATCCTTGCTCAAAACAAGCCAAGAAGAAGATACACCGGTGGATCCTCAAAATGAAACTGCTCAAGAAACACAAGATCAAACCAAGGAGGACTAAAATGATGCACAAGATGACCATTGTGACTCTGATGCAGAGACGGTTGATCCAAGAGAAGAAAAAGAGACAAACAATGAAGATGAACTTGTTGTAGTAGAGAAGAAGAAAAGCGACAGGAAACAACAAATGAAAGTAACAAAAGAGCTTGATCCCCCACAAAAGGTGAAAGACAAAAGTAAGAAAGGTGAGCAAAAGCTTCCTTATCCAGATCGAAAAAATAAAGCACCAGACCAGGTAATCTATGATTCTTTCAAAAAATCACTTGGTGATCTTAAATTCCATTTGCAGATGCAATAAAAGTTCCCACCTATTCTAAATTCCTCCATTATATTCTTAGTAGAGAGAAAGAAATAACTGAAACCATTGCCATGGTGACTAGTTATCCTGCTAATGGGAAGCTATTGTCTAAATCGCGAGATCCCGGAATACTAACTATTTCATGCTCAATTGGAAAAACTAATATTCACAATGCCTTGTGTTATTTAGGTGCAGGAGTTAGTGCAATGCTATATTCCCTCTATAAAAGGTTAGGATTAGGGGAGTATTCCCCGACTACTATCACTTTACAGATGGCTAACAAGTCCACAAAACAACCCATTGGTATGATTGAGGATGTTCTATTTAGAATAGATGAGCATGTTATTCCCACTGATTTTATTATTCTTGAAATGCCAAAGGATGAAAAATTATCTATAATACTTGGAAGACCTTTCCTTAGTACTGTAGGAGCATCAGTTGACTGTGTTGAAGGAAAAAAATCTTCAATGTTTATGATGCTGAAATCATCCGGTATTTTCCAAAGAAGTTAGCAGCGGGAGAAAGATATATTCCACCAGCAAAACGAGTTCATGTAGTAACTTCTCTTAAGGGGGCAGCCCAAGGTAAGAATTCGAGAACAGAGAAGGGGTTGAGTTATTCAACCATCCTTAATAAAATGCTTAATGGGAGTCAACCCATCACATTAATAAAATAAACTATAGAATATAGTGTTCATCGCGTTCCTACAACTTTTTCATAGACATTTTTGCGGAAGCGCACCCGTGAAGATGGAGCTGTTAAAAAGTAGTAGAAATATCGATTGAACAGTGTAGAATAAGTATAAAAATAAAAGTTTGAGTTTTATCTACAAAAACTAGCTTAATCATTTTCGTCAAGATCAAAAAGTGAACCTCCAGTTGAGGAGAAAAAGATAGTTAGATCTAGAAATTCTGCTCTATACATGCTGTTTTTGGTCGATAATTTCAACTATCATTTTTCTGTCAAAAACAAGGTGTTTTGCTAAGTTTTAGGAAAAGAAGGTATTCTTGAAGAAACAGAAAATTCTTGATGAGTACTGATGGTTTAACGACCAACTATATGGAGGGAATAAAAAATTCCGGCCGTATAGTTTGGCTGTATAGGTATCTTTGCCATCAACAATTTTCTTGCGTAGGCACAGAGAATTTAATGACCAACTATACGGTGGGAATAAAAATTCTGGCCGTATAGTTTCGATCGTATGGATATCGATGCCTCCGTACAAACTCTTCTAAAAACTATTGATGGTTTAATGAGCAACTATACGGCGGGAATAAAAATTCCGGCCGTATAGTTCCGGTCGTATAGATATTGATGCCTATTTTAGAAAATTTATCTCGAGGATACAGATGGTTTGACGACCAACTATACGGAGGGATCATTATGATCCGACCATATAGTTGCATCCGTATAGCCGTATTGTGCATAAAGAAACCCTAGTTGGCAACGCCACCGCAACTATACGGCGGGAACAACATATCCCGCATGTATAGGTGCGGCCGTATAGTTCGGCGCGACCTCAAAATCGCGCTGGGACTTCTAGGTTTTCCTCCCTCCTCAAGTTTTCTCTCATATTTTCTCTCCAAACCTCTCCAAACCCACCTAGAACTCTTGATTCTTTGTGGATTTCGTTCGTTTGAGTGGGGGAATCAACAAATCGGTATGTTTCTCTCCCTATACATGGTTTATTTTCAGATTTCCATGGTTGAAACTCTCACATTGATCTAGTGGATGAACTCAAGCTTATTTTCCTTTTCCTCTTAATTTCTCACGTTAGGATTAAAATTTTCCACGTAGAATCATTCATATATCATGTAGAAACTATATGCCTAAGGTTTTATGGTGAATTTTTTTAGTGCATCAAGATGAACAAAATCTGTAATATTTTTCGCAAGAGCAAGCGCCAAAGTGACGAGAGATAGAGGCAAACGACTGAGCTCAACCCAAAGTTGGCCACAGTCTCATCAAGGAGGGTGCTTCCCAGATGTTGGGCCAACCATAGCTTTCGCACCGCGGCGGGGTTGAAGGCGGACTTCTACCTCATGTGTAACAAGGCCAGGCTAACAGTACTCGGCTACACAAGCCACGACACCTACGCCGAGCTTACCTATGAGTTCGTTGCCTCCTTCTACGACAACCACAGGGAGAAAGGTAATGCATGCACGGTAAGCTTCAACAGGAACCGGAAGCACTATGAAATAACTTTTGAACAATTTTGTGATCCTTTCGGCCTCCCTCACATTGGGGAGTCAACTATTACTAACCTCTATAGCGTCACAAGTGGAGAAACTTGGGAGGTTATTTATGTTAATGGTGGCACCGAATTCTACCAGAAGAACATGTCCACCATTCAGAACCCAACAATTTGCTACTACGCCTTGTTCCTCGCCAACACACTGCTAGGAAGAGGAGATACCGGTTCCATGGCCAATGTGGACATGGAAATGATCACCAAAGGCTTTGTTCCCCGATGCACCGCGAAGCCCCAATCCTACAGCTCTACTGATCCAGCACTTTCATCACCAAAGCAACAGGACAAAAGTTGAGATTCACATTGGTGGATTGGTAACCCATCTTTCCCATTCATTAAATATTACATTACCTATTATGCAATCTGTTGACGGCTCCAAACTTATGGACATCAAGTATTTGACTGCTTGTGACTTCCTCGGTGTTTACCAAGCTAGTTGGAGGCTTCGAGCATATTAGTTTAGTTATCTTGGTGATGCAAAGGGTGAGCAAGTTTTGTTGCCATGTCCCCAAGTGACATAGGTATGATTACTCAGGTGCTTATGATTTGTTACCTTGACTGGACAAAAGGCTTACAACCTATGAAGATTTCAGATTATAGCCCAAGGAAGCAGCCGGCAAAGACTTTCATTGTATTCGGAAAGAGACTATGAACCGACATTGTGTTGGTATTGTAATTACGCGTATGTAAAACCTATCTGCATATAGCTTTGAGACCCGACCTATTATATATAGGATGGGAGAAGCCTAGGCGAGGGTACGAAAATCTCCCAGGAAACTTGTAATAGTGTGATTTCCCAATGTTCAGGAGACTTTGACTCCATTGTTTTCCTGACATCCGACGAAATCCCCATCATTCTCTTTTCCGCGAAACGCTAAGTCCTTCACCATGGACATTACCGAGGTTACCCCTCGTCAATTGGTGCCATCTCTGGGAAACCTGAATGCTGGAAACATGTATTTGGTGGACCGTTCTCCACCAAGCATCAACCCGACAAAAGCAGATCCACACACGCCCACCCCTGTATTGGTACCCACCAATTTCAACGGCGGATCTGATCTAATCATCAGAAGCTTCCACTTCCAAGTAGAAGACCCGCAAGAATCGCACCCTTCGGCCCTGATCATATCAGAACCGTCGGTGGAAAAACCTACGCCTATGGCGGGTACTAGCATCATCCATCGGATCCTCCATGGATGCCAAAGCACAGATCAAAGCAGGCAAAGAAAACAAGCAAATCGATACGGATCTAGGTGACCTTGATTATCTGTACAACAATCTCTCCCTTGGATCAGGTCCTCAGCCAACTCCACCACGTGAAACAAGCCCGGCAAATTCAAAACCCGAAAAAAGTAGCAAAAACATAAACTTCGGAAAAAGGATGGCGAAGATCTACCCAGAACTACAATCCCAAAATATTACAAGTACATCCTTGAAGCAGAAGACAACATCATCAGCCCATGCATAACACGACACCAACTGTGCATGGTCAACGGAAGTACCTCAACATCAGATGACTCTAGCAGTAATCCTATACTCAACCCCAATGATAATTTATCGAATGAAAGTGCAGGAAATCACAACAATGAAGGGGACCATGTAAACAGAGGAGAGACGGGGGATAACCGCATAGTCCAAGGAAGAGGCAGAGAACCGCATGGAGGGGAGAGGAAAACTCTTCAGCTACCAGCAACGGCATGGCAAAAAGCAAGGGAAGACGTTTTGGGAGAAGTACCTATCACACCGGATGCTTCACGCGAGGATCTATTAGCATACCAATATTTGGTTCATCACAAGAAGAGATACCTACTCAGGATGCAGAGGAAACTCGGCGAAACAAAGAGATTAGCCGACGAATCTAGCTTACGACAGGCACAGTTAAGATCTACCCGAGGATCAAAGAGAATAATAGGAGGAGCACCACCAAGAAGGGGAACATCTCGACTGCAGAATATCCCCGAAGCAGAAAGTAGCGGACTCATTTGAGATCTTGATTTATCGTTCATGTCGATTGACCAAGCAGGAAACATTATAGAAAAAACAGCCTAGGCAGCCATTATGGCCGCGCAAACATATCTGATCACAACTCAGCCCGCAACTGATGATCCCCATGCAGCCCTCCACCGCTCCACCCTGATGAAGCTTGTTATGGTGGGAGCCTCTCTCGCTGAAGCAGAGCAAGGAACCAGGAAACAACACGATAGATCCCCACGCCATCGCAGCAGCCCTTGGCAAGTGGGAAACACCCGACGATATCGATTGCCACACCATGCACACCTTCTAGGACGCGAGCCGTGAAGCAACAGAATAAACGACAACACGCAACACAGGAACGATGGATCAAGAGATGAAAACAGCAGCCGACGATGCCATGGTGGATACAACGAAGACGATTAGAAGCTATGCGGGGCCAGCTGTTTCACTCAAGCAAATTCACAAAACCTCAGTACCCAAGGACTTCAAACTTCTGCATGACCGCCACAAGTACGATTGACTCCAGGAACCCGAAGCATGGTTAGCAGATTATTGGCCACTATCAAGTTACAAGGCGGCTACACAACTACCGCAATGCAAAGCTTAAAACTACACCTCACCGGTGCCGCAAGATCATGTCTCAAACATTTACCCGAAGATTCCATCGGTAGTTGGAACAAACTGGAAGACAAGTTCATCCGGCACTTCCAATCCACATTTAAACGACCTACATCCTTGGAGCAATTGCAGGCATGCAAACAAAAATCGGGGAATCAATAAGAGCATTCATCCAACGATGGAATATCATAAAAACTCAGCTGAGTCCATATCTGACGAAAGGGCCATCGATGCCTTCAACGACGGCTCCGTCGTCAAGAATTCATAGAAGAGCTGGGATGGGTTAAACCCAAAACAATCTCACACTTAATGGAAATAGCAAATCGCTAGGCTGATGGAGAAGACACACTACATAATAAGCATACGCGATCACCCGGGGAAGACAGGGATAAACGCGACAACGATAGAACAAGAAGGAACAACGACAGAAACACGGGACCAAGTTACGTCACAGCTAGTTTCTCGGGTGAAGGTAACAACAGAAGCAACGACTACAACGGCGCATACCGCCATAACAGGGATGATGTTGGAGGAAGCCAGTCAACATAGCGGTACCAGCCAAGAGCTCGAGACCCACCCATGTCCGCAGTGCAAATGCTGGAAGGACCCTGTAATATGCATTTTTACATCGACTCATCAGGAAGACACAATCTAACCATCTCATGAAAGACTGCCAAACATTCTTCAAGATCTAGGCGCTATGTAATGCAAAGGCAACTGAAGCGACAAACCGAGGATACACATCTACGCCTGGCACATTAGCCATTGGCACACCACCGCCAACACTAGCAGCACCAGGACAAAACACAATAGAACCCAGAAGGGCGTCCATCCAATAGAACCCAGAAGCTCATCACAAGACAAATTAATATGGTGGAAATAGAAACATCAACCACACCCGGATATCTCCACTAGTCAGAGCAAGAAATCACATTCAGCAGAGCCGATCACCTGCTTCGGGTCCGACGAACGGGTCGCTCAGCCTTGATAGTCGAAGCACAAATTTGCTGGTTCGATATGAGCAAGGTCTTCATGGATGCATGAAGCAGCATAAATTTGATCCACGCAAAAACGCTAAGAGAAATGGGCTATCCTCTAGACAATCTCGCGCCAACAGAAACATCTTTCCATGGAATAGTACCAGGTAAAGCCGAAATTCCTTTAGGAAAAGTATTTCTTGATGTTATTTTTGGATCCAAAATAAATTTTAGGCGAGAAAAACTCCAATCCGAAGTCATGGACTAGCCATCACAATATCATGCGATCCTGGGACGACTAGTGATGTAGCTCATCCTACATACGCTCCTACATCTACACCACCAAGTTCCCCAAGTGGAAAAATGACTCGAGCCTGAGCTAAACTACTAGAAGCTAAGGTTAACTCGCTCCTCTCCTCGTGTGACTTTGATACATCCTTGGATGGTTTGCTACTTCCTGCCACTACGTTGTGCATTATCAGCTATGAAGCCTCCACGGATGAAGTACAAGGAGAAGGACGTGCAGAATAAGCTACTGGAACTGAAGCCCTGGAGTCTCCGTCCCTGAAGACCAGAGTCTCCGGCCACCATGACCGGAGTCTCCGAACTGGACTCTAGACCAGTCTCTAGGCCCCCACCAGGAACCTTCTGTATGGCTCCGCGGAGTCTTCACCGGAGAGCTTCGCCAACCCTGGAGCGTCTACGCACGCCGGAGTATCCGACCCATCTACCCCGGAGTCTCCGGCCTACTACCCCGGAGTTTCCCACCATGGAATCTGGCATCGACTCCGTACCCCTCGAGCACACTCTCTGTATGCCACCCAGGAGTCCACCCTGGAGTCTCCGACCCTCTGACCCCGGAGTCTCTAGTGTAAGTGGATCACGTGTGTGAAAAGCCTTTTGGGCCTTCGACCGATGTACCCTTTAATCCGTCTAGACTTTACCTTTTATTACCTAAACTACACTTGAACTAGTGGATCCCATATATATAGTCCCCCAACTCTATTGTAAACCCTAGGCTTGATATTTGGAATTAGTGGAAACCTCGTGTGGATATCTAGTTCTTGCCTCATGCTCCTTTGATAGAGGAGCACCAAATATCACAAACCTCGTTGGAGTTTTCTTTGTGCCTCCGCGTTCTAACAGGCCTAGGCATCGAAGTCCCTTTGCCTAGACGTCAAGACTTCACCGAGCCTCCCTACTCGCCGTGCCGGTTCGAGAGAGAGTCCTCCGCCTGACGCCGATCCTAGGGATTGCGCTAGACCGGTCACCGCCGGCGTGAGCTATTGGTGTGTATCGTGGTTTTGCGTGAGTGTGTTCATCGTGTTCTTTGTGCATGAGTTCGTCGTGTTCATCCGTCCCTCCTTTCTCCCACACTCCACCCTCGATTTGAAGGGGATTCGTGAAAGATCAGGCCACCCTAGAGGTTTGCCCTCAACAACCAGCTTTCGCACGGTTCATGGCAGTTCCGCATTATGCGTACCTGGTCATGAAAATGCCAGCACCAAAAGGAATCATCACTGTAAAAGGAAGCTTCACACGTGCCGACAATTGTGATCGAGAGTTCAACAAAATTTCTGAATCTTTTGGGATGGCAACAGAGTTCAAACAACTCAAAACTTTCACAATCGCAGAACCACAAGAAGTAGCGCGTGTCAATCCCGATCAGGCATTTGACACTGCAAAGGATACAAAAGAAGTACAGATCCACCCCGTCGACCCGACAAAAACAACATTTGTGGCTTCTAATCTTGGTCCCGCATAGGAAAGTGCATTCATCGGGTTCCTCCGTGAGCACTAGGAGATCTTCACATGGCTACCTTCTGACATGTCGCGAATTCCCAGGGAACTCACTGAGCACGCATTAAATTTGGATCCAAAGGTGAAGCCAGTAAAACAACCGCTTCGTCGCTTCGCAGAACCAAAGTGTAAAGCCATTGGAAAGGAGCTTCATCGCCTTACTGACTCCAACTTTATCAAAGAACTAACAAAAGCAGAGTGGGTCGCAAACCCAGTATGTGTTCCAAACAAAAATACTACAGAACTTTGGATGTGCATCGACTTTACTGCAATGAACAAACATTTTCCAAAATATCACTTCCCACTGTCACGAATGGACCAAATAATTGATGAAACCGCGGGATGCGAACATCTTTCTTTCTTGGATGCTTACTCAGGATACCACCAGATTAGGATGAAAGAAGAAGATCAGGAGAAAATGGTGTTTATCACCCTTATGTTGTATTCTGCTACACAACAATTCCCTTTGGCCTCAAGAACACTGAAGCAACATATCAGCAGATGATGCAGAAATATTTGGGAAGCCAAGTAGGCGCAAACGTACAAGTATATATTGATGACGTTATAGTTATAACAAGACAAGGATCTGCACACATCAAGGACCTCAAAGAAACATTCGAAAATCTCGACAAGTTTAGCATCAAACTGAACCCAAAGAAATGTTCCTTTGGAGTCCCGGTAGGGTAACTCCTCAGATATTTGGTGTTCGCAAGAGGAATCGAGGCTAATCCCGAGAAAATACAAGCAATTTTAACAATGAAAAAGCCAACAAATCTACATGGCATACATCAGCTGGCGGGGCGAGTAGAGGCAGTTGGTCGTTTCATTGCATGATTAGGAGAAAACGCGTTCCCATTTTACGCCCTCATGAGGAAATCGGAGAAATTCGAATGGACGGAAGAAGCTCAACGCGCCTTTGAAGATCTTAAAAGGACACTTTCGACATCTCCCGTCGTCGTGTCACCAAAGGAGAAAGAGCCTTTACTGCTTTACATTGATGCCACAAATCATCTGGTCAGCACGCTCTTGGTCGTGGAACGACCCGAAGAAGGAAAAACCCATGGTGTACAGAGGCCAGTTTACTTCCTGAGCAAGGTCTTATCGCCATCCAAACAAAGGTACACACATTACCAAAAAATAGCATATGGGGTATTTATGACAGCATGAAAACTATGCCATTATTTTTCGGAACATCCGATCATAGTGTTAATGAAGCACCTTTGTCAAGCATCCTCAACAATCCAGAAGCAACTGGGTATGTCTCTCTATGGGGAATCGAATTATCCCCTCGAGACATCACGTATGAGAAGCGCAAGGCAATCAAGTCACAAGTTCTGCCGAATTTCATCATAGAATGGACATAGTTGCAATGTGCGGGTCCACTTGATCTTTCTAGTGCCTAGACAATGTACTTTGATGGATCAAAAAGAACGGAAGGAGCAGGGGTAGGAGTAATACTAGTATCACCACAAGGTGACAAAATGCGCTATATACTTTGGATGAACTTTGTAAACGCATCTAATAATGAAGTTGATTACGAGGCCTTGTTGTACGGCATGCGAATGGCCAAAGCTTGCGGTGCAACTCGCCTCAAAATCTTCGGCAATTCCAATCTTGTGGCAGAGCAAGCAATGAACAAGTGCGACGCCATCAACGATAACATGATTGCTACCGCGATCTATATGGCATTTTGGAAGATCAATTTTATGGATGCGAAGTATCGCACATAGGAAGAGCAAGCAATGAAGAAGCCGTCAATCTAGCACACATTAGATCCTTGTGCTTACCAATCTAGCAAGAAATAATGGAACGATCGATCAAAGCTAAAAGTGCCTCCAAGGTCGTAGCACCAAAAATAGGAAAAAAGAGTCACCCGCAAAAAGACTCGGGGGCTCCATCAGCGACCAAGAGTATAGAAGAGGCCATCAAAGAAGAAGAACAGGAAATTGGAGAGGTCATGCTAATTGAACCTACCTGGATGCAGCCGTATTTAGCATACATGATTAAGGGCGAGCTACCCAAAGATGTGACAGAATCCCGGCGAATAACCCGAAGATGGAAGGCCTTCAGAATAATCAAAGGGGAACTGTATAAGAGAAGTATTTCGGGTGTGTTGCAGCGCTAGTGACACCTGAAGAAGGAAAAATCATACTCAAACATATACATGAAGGAGTTTGTGATCATCATGCCAGTAGTCGAGCGATTTCTGCCGAAGCATTCAGGGCAGGATTCTACTTGCTGACTGCAGTTCAAGATGCAAAAGATATCGTCAGAACATGTGAAGCATGCCAACAGTTCGCAATAGAGCCTGGAGCACCCGCCGCTGAGTTAAATCCTATACCTCTGGCTTAGCCCTTCGCTCAGTGGGGACTCGATATGGTGGGAAAACTTCACAAATCATCGCTCGGAGGACACGTCTTTCTGCTAGTAGGAGTCGAAAAATTTACTAAATGGATCGATGCAATGCCTATCACCACCCAAGACTGAACTTCGGTTGTGAATTTCATTAAATCCATAGTATTTCGGTTCGGCATACTGAACAACATCATTACAGACAATGGAACTAACTTCACTTCCAAAGAGTTCAAGGAGTACTGCCAGGAGATGGGTATCAAAGTAAGCTACGCCTTGGTAGCTGACCCACAAACAAATGGACAAGTAGAAAAAGCCAATGGACTAGTTACTGCTGGACTCAAGAAAAGACTACTAGCGCCACTTTATAGAGCAAAAGGAGCATGGGTTGATGAATTACCATCTGTCTTATGGATTTTAAACCCCAAACAATTCGACACAAGAGACACCTTTCTTTCAGGTCCACGGTGCAGAAGCCGTGCTTCCCGTTGAAGTGTCACATGAATCCCCAGGAGTAGCTGCATACGATAAAGAGGAATCAAGAGAAGCACTTGAAGATGATGTAGATGCACTTGATGAAGCTCGAGATGAAGCCTTACAAAGAGCAACTATGTACCAGCAAAACTTGCGCAATTACCACAGGAAACGATTGCGGCCTAGGTCCTTCATGGTAGGGGACCTAGTTCTTTGCCTCAAGGAATATGGACACCGAAAGTTAGAATCCCCATGGGAAGGACCATACATCGTCACAAAAGTTATTCCCAAGGGAGCATATCAACTACAAGGCAAGAAGACAGGATTCAAATACTCCAATCCATGGAATGTAGCGCAGCTACGACGCTTTGACGCATAAGATTACTTACAATACGATAAGATTTATGGTTCGACTTCTTAAGCCAGAATATCCAGGTCAATGGCTAGGTGCCATCCGCCAAAAATAATGTATCATCGGTTTTTCGCCTTGTGTATAAAACATAAGTTTTTCATACCTTAAGTTCTATATTATTTACATCTATTCAAGAGATCTATGTTTTCCATCAAGCTAACAACAACTATGAGCCTATGTCCAGATACATGCATCCGAACATAGCCTCGGGGGCTACTCCCATAGGGAGCACTGGCACACACCCGATATAAATCCAATTATGTATGATTAAAACAAAAATATTCATGATTGAAAATACCTATGAGTTTACATCAATGTATCCTCCAAAAGGTTACTCCCATCGGGAGCCAACATAAAGCATTAAACTATCTGATAAAAGTCAGAAATATTGGCAGCCCAGCAGGCTAACCGCCAAAAAACCAAAATCTCGGATCACGCTCAAACGCGACAAAAATAGAAATGCCATGTTCAGAAACATGATGGTAAGACCCTAGGATCCATCATGTGTGGCCTGGTAATCGCACAAGCCCTCCCAGTAAAATATTCATATCAACGATACAATGCAAAATCCCGACGGACGTGTTGGGTACCCGATAAAATGAAACTGGGATTCCGTATTCGATAAGACCTCAGCGACCCAAACTGAATTACTCTAGTAATAAATTCTAAGTTCAGGCTCGGGGACTTAAATTTGATGTAGGACAACCTTGTTTTTGCCCAGGAGCAATTAACTGATTCCCGATCCATCGGAAGCATCACACTTGTTGTACCAATTCCCTACGGAAAATAATAAGGAAAAAAATAAGGAAAAGAAGGAAAAATGAAACTTTGAGACTCAACCTGAAACTGTGATTCAAGTAGTCTCAAGGGATACTAACACATGTATGATTACTCGTGTGGTTATGATTTGTTACCCTGGACTGGACAAAAGGCTTACGGCCTATGAAGATTTCAGATGATAGCCCAAGGAAGCAGCCGACAAAGACTTTGATTGTATTAGGAAGGGGACTATGAACCGACATTGTGTTGGTATTGTAATTACGAGTATGTAAAACCTATCCGCATATTGCTTTGAGACTCGTCCTAATATATATAGGACGGGATAAGCCCAGGCGAGGGTACCGAAATCTCCTAGGCAACTTGTAATAGTGCGATTTCCCAATATTTAGGCGACTTTGACTCCATTGTTTTCCTGACATCTGACGAAATCCCCAGCATTCTATTTTCCGCGAAACCCTAAGTCCTTCACCATGGACATTGCCAAGGTTACCCTTCATCACCAACCTTCTCGGTTCTGGAGAAGGACACTTGGATCTTTACCAAGGACCAAGTGATGGAGATCATGGCTGACCTCCAGCCTAATCAAGAGGAAGATGAAGAAGGAGAGTAGCAGGATGAGGATGAGCAGGGATACAACCCTGCTTGGGAGGGACAACAACAGTAGTAGCAAGGGGTAGCCTGGGACCCATGGCCCAATCAGCCGCAGCAGGGGTACAACTATGTCCCCTATCAAGAAGTCCAGCAGCTTAACCAACGCGTTGGGGAGATTGACCACACTATACAAGTTGTGAATGAAGATGTGAGTGCCTTAAATCAAAACTTTAGTCACTTCATGACCAACTCCCCAACTATTACCATCAGTATCCGCAGCAGCCGCCGAATGATGGCAACAACTGAACTTGGCAATAACCTAAGCTTGGGGGAGGTTTGAAAACCTCCAAACTTGCATTCATATTTTTATTTTCTTCTTTTGATTTATTTTACTTCTTCAAAATTACATCTTTAATTTAAGTTTGAATTCCTAAACCAAAAATACAAAAAAATAGTTGTAACCTTTATTGCAAATTCGTTTCCTTGTTTCTCTCGAAGATTTCTCAATTTCAGGTGACTTGGCAATAGGGAAATGTAGAGGGGGTTCGACTCAAGTACGAGAACGAAGAAAGCAATAGGAGGTATCATATTCCTTTCATAACCTTTTGTGCAACCTTGAATTGATCCTACAATTATTTACTCGCTTGCACTAGAGTCACTCCCCACATAGCATGATATCCTATAAATTATATTCCTTTGCTAGTGTCTCCTTTTGAGCTTTGAAACAATGAGCAACGAACTTGGTTAAAAATACTTCCTACATTTTTACAACAAGAAAAAGCATCTAAAAGATGAATTGAGTCCATGTTTAGCCAAAGGATTTGATTTTAGAACTACTTCATCACATTCGAGCTTAATGTAAATACACTCGATAGTACCCTTAAATGAAATTGTCTGATAAAATGGATACTTCGAAGTAGTAGCGATTATGCAACTGCTTTTTCTAATAATTACCATAAGATATTGATTTACGCGTGTCATTACAACACTGTCGTGCTCCACGGGGGAACTATCAACTCCGCTGGCCATCGAACAATCTAAATGTGAGAAACCACTTGATTTCGGCTATTGAGTTATGTAAATGTCTGTAGCAGCAATGCTATTCTAAGTGAAGTCGTAGTACTCCTCTGACCCACTATTGCTCAACAATTATTTATTGGCATGGTCACGAGTGCACAACACAGTCACAATTAATATGTTAAAAATAGTGGCATGATTTCTCTATGAAAGAGCTGAAGTTTTTGAAAGGCAAGAAAAGGAAAAAGGTCCTTTGAGAGTCTTGAAATTTTGACATGAGAGTACATGAGTTTTTCTTAAATTGAATGTTTTGGTGCTAACTTGCGTACACTTAATTGATTAAAGAAATAAAAGAAAAAAGTTCATCTCTTAACAAAGAGAGACACCAAAAGAATTTGTCTCACCTTCCTAGCTAAACTTTTGACACTTACTCGGGCATATGATTTATTTGCTAGCAAGATATACGTGGTTAGGAAGTGGACTTAGCGCAATCTTGTGAATACTTGTATGATCATGTTTAAGATTGCAGGAATTGTGAAGAAAACAATTTGACACCAATTCAAGCTTGTAAGTTCTTTTATTTCAGTCTCAAATCTCCCCTATTCTTCGTTATTTCCTTGTCACTCGAGGGCGAACAATATCTAAGCTTGGGGGAGTTGATAGCTGTGAGATTCGACACATTTTTTATGGTTTTTATCGATGGTTTTCTCCCGGATTTGATCGTTTTCTAGCTTTACCTAACGCTAATACTTCGGTAGCGAAGGAAACTTGGTTTTTAATGTGTGTTTTGGGTTCTGAATGTCAACAAAAGGTTTTAACAAGAGAAACATGATATTCAGGCGAAAACAAGCAAGTCTCTCTTTGGAAGCAATCGATGGAAGCACACAGAGGCTTTAACGGGCAACTATACGGTGGGATATTTTTTCTGACCATATAGTTCCCGCCGTATAGCTGCCATCGCCTCCATCTTGTCAAAAGGGACAACTTCCGTGAAGAGTCCAGAAGCAAAATCATAACACAACAGCCACCATCACATCCAGAAAGGAGATAGAGGTGATCCAGAGAAGAAGGGGGAGACGTTCTTCATCTCGCTCCATGATCTTCAACCTCCTAGCCATCACACCCCCATAGACATTACTTGTACTTGAGAGAGAGAGATCTTCACCTTGCAAGATTAGTGTTTGAGATTTTTTCTTCCTATCTTGAATTGTGTTGGATTAATTTTCAATTCTTATTGTGGATCTCCACGGTAATATCGAGACAAACTCCCTTTATTTGATTATATCGATGATGCTTTCTTCTCTCATGTGTGAGTAAGTTCCTTGGGCGTGGCAGATGTAAGCGATTGGTGAGATGTGATGTCCCTCCATATATTTTCCATTAGTTTGTGATTGATTTTAATTACTATATTATGTGTGCTTGACTATATGTGGGATGCCTAATACTTGTTGTCCAATTAAGGGCCCAAACAACATTATGGTTTGTTCTACATAGATAGGATCTTGTTCGCTAGCAGACCAGCGACCCTCGTTTGACACGGGGATATCAATGGGAAACTAATTGACTTGAGGATAACAAGGAACCCCTGTTCTTATTGCATTAGTCCGATCCAAGGAGCTTAATTGCTAAGCAACCTAAAGGGTCTTAATCGTCTAGTTGCTGACCATGGTTTTGGTAACATGCTAGTAGGATTATTGATGTTGGGATGAAATTTACCAAGAGGAGTTCTAGCTAATTATGGTTTGCTCACCTACACATATACTTCTAAGATTACAATTGTTACATTTATCACTAGTCCACCTAGCACAGCCACTATCACCATGAACTGTATCTCCCCGCGCCTTCTTCGTCATGTGCAGAAAACAACAAAAAACCGAATCGTTCTTTACTTTTATGCTTTTTATTTCTGAAGTTTACATTTTAGTTGTATTCAAATACATCCAGTTTAATCCAAATCTCATACTTATTTACACTTCCAGTCAATTCACTCGAAGACATGTGACAACTTTGAGTGTGACAGAGACTTAACCGATAAACACTTACCTTTGGGCTCCCTGTGGGATCGATATCTATACTTCGAAGCTAGATACAGATGATATGTGCACTTGCAGACATCACCTCTTCCAATACCACATTTATCCATATGAGCACACACACTCCAAAGGATTTTGTGATGCAACTCTACCACACTGGTGGAACATGCAATGTGGAAGCTGCTTCTGTCATGCAACTCTACCACACACTCCAGAGTCATTGCATTTATTCTTTTCCCAAACCACATGATCTACTAGTGACATTGCATGTGCTCTCTTCCCAAACCACAATGATCCAGATGACCACACGCACTCTAGTGGACTCTGTGATGCAATTTCTACCACATTGGTGCAACATGCAATGTGAAAGCTGCTTCCCTATGTGTTTTTGGTCTCTGTGATCATCTCTTGACACGTGGAGTCCCTATAGTCATTGAATTTGTTCTATTCCCAAACCACATGGATCCACTGGTGTCATTGCATGTGCTCTCTTACAATACCACATTGATCCACATGACCACACACACTCCAGCGGATTCTATGATGCCACTTCTACCACAATGGTGCAACATGCAACGTGGAAGCTGCTGCCCTATGTGTTTTTGGTCTCTGTGACCATGGCTTGACAAATGGAGTCCCTAGAGTCATTGCATTTGTTCTTTCCCGAACCACATGGATCTAGTTGGGTCATTGTATATGGTCTCTTCCAAAACCACATTGATTCACATAACCACACACACTCTAGTGGATTCTGTGATCCAACTTGTGCCACACTGGTGCAACATGTAATGTGGAAGCTGCTTCTCTATATGTTTTTGGTCTATGTTACGATTGCTTTCCACATGGAGTCCCTAGAGACAATGAATTTTTTATTTTCCAAGACACATGGATCCACTAGTGGCATTGCATGTGCTCTCTTCCAATACCACATTAATCCACATGACCACACACACTCCAGTTGATTATGTGATGCAACTTCTGCTATCATTGGTCTAAAATGCAATGTGGAAGCTGCTTCCCTATGTGTTTTTGGCCTATGTGACCATGGCTTGACACATGTAGTGCCCAGAGTCATTGCATTTGTTCTTTACCAAACCACATGGATCCAATGGTGTCATTGCATGTGCTCTCTTCGAAAGCAACATTGATCCACATGACCACACCCACTCAAGTGGATTCTGTGATGCAACTTCTGTCACACTACTGTAACATGCAGTGTGGAAGCTGCTTCCCTATGTGTTTGGTTTCTATGACCATGGCTTGACACATGGAGTCCCTAGAGTCATTGCATTTGTTCTTTTCCCAAACCAGATGATCCACTGGTGTCATTTCATGTGCTCTCTTACAAAACCACATTGATCCACCTGGACACACACACACTCCAGTGGATTCTATGATGCAACTTCTGCCACACTAGTGCAACATGCAATGTGGATGCTTCTTCCCGTTGTGTTTTTGGTCTCTATGACCATGGCTTGACACATGGCCTCCCTAGAGTCATTGCATTTGTTCTTTCCCCAAACCACATGGATCCACTTGTGTCATTACATGTGCTCTCTTACAAAAACACATTGATCCACATGACCACACACACTCTAGTGGATTCAGTGATGCAACTTCTGCCAAACTGGTGCAACATGCAATGTGGAAGCTGCTTCCCTATGTGTTTTTGGTCTCTGCGGCCATGAATTGACACATGGGGTCCCTAGAGTCATTACATTTGTTTTTCCCAAACCACATGGATCCACTAGTGTCATTGCACGCGCTCTCTTCAAAATCACATTGATCCACATGACCACACACACTCCAGTGGATTCTATGATGCAACTTCTGTCACACTGCTGCAACATGCAATCTAGAGTGGATTCCCTATGTGTTTTTGGTCTCTGTGACCATGGCTTGACACATGGAGTCCCTAGAGTCATTGCATTTGTTCTTTTCCCAAACCACATGATGCACTAGTGTCATTTCATGTGCTCTCTTCCAAAACCACATTGATCCACCTGGCCACACACACTCTAGTGGATTCTGTGATGCAACTTATGCCGCACTAGTGCAACATGCAATGTGGATGCTTTGTGTTTTTGGTATCTATGACCATGGCTTCACACATGGAGTCCCTAGAGTCATTGCATTTGTTCCTTTCCCAAACCACATGGATCCACTAGTGTCATTGCATGTGCTCTCTTCCAAATCCACATTGATCCACATGACCACACACACTCGAGTGGATTCTGTGATGCAACTTATGCACACTGCTGCAACATGCAATGTGGAAGCTGCTTCCCTATGTGTTTTTGGTCTTTGTGACCACAACTTGACACATGGGGTCCCTAGAGTCATTGCATTTGTTTTTCCCAAACCACATGGATCCACTAGTGACATTGCATGTGCTCTCTTCCAAAACCATATTGATCCACATGACCACACACACTCTAGTGGATTCTGTGATGCAACTTCTGCCACACTGCTGCAACATGCAATCTAGAAGCTGCTTCCCTATGTGTTTTTCGTCTTTGTGGCCATGGCTTGACACATGGAGTCCCTAGAGTGATTACATTTGTTCTTTCCCAAACCAAATGATCCACTAGTATCATTTCCTATGCTCTCTTCCAACACCACACTGATCAACCTGACCACACACACTCCAGTGGATTCTGTGATGCAAGTTCTACCACACTTGTGCAACATGCAATGTGGATGCTGCTTCCCGTTGTGTTTTTGGTCTCTATGACCATGGATTGACACATGGAGACCCTAAAGTCATTGCATTTCTTCTTTTGCCAAACCACATGACTCTACTGGGTCATTGCATGTGGTATCTTCCAAAACCACATTGATCCACATAACCACGTGCACTCTAGTGGATTCTGTGTTGCAACTTCTGCTAAGCTAGTGCAACATGGAATGTTGAAACTGCTTCCCTATTTGTTTTTTGTCTGTCTGACCATGGCTTGACACATGGAGTCCCTAGAGACAATGAATTTTTTCTTTTCCCCAACCACGTGGATCGACTAGTGTCGTTGCTTGTTGTCTCTTCCAAAACCATATTGATCCACATGACCGCACACACTCTAGAGGATGTTGTGATGCAACTGCTGCCACACTGGTGCAATATGCAATGTGGAAGCTGCTTCCCTATGTATTTTTGGTCTCTATGACCATGGCTTGACACATGGAGTACCTAGAGTCATTGCATTTGTTCTTTCCCAAACCACATGGATCCACTGGTGTCATTGCATGTGCTCTCTCCCAAAACCACATTAGTCCACATGACCACACACACTCTAGTGGATTCAGTATGCAACATCTGCCACACTTGTGCAACATGCAATGTGGAAGTTGCTTACCTATGTGTTTTTTGTCTCTGTGACCATGACTTGACACATGGGGTCCCTAGAGTCATTGCATTTGTTTTTTCCCAAACCCTTGGGATCAAGTGGTGTCATTGCGTGTGCTCTCTTCCAAAACCACATTAATGCACGTGAGCACACACACTCAAGTGGATTCTGTGATGCAACTTCTTTCACACTACTACAACATGTAGTGTGGAAGCTGCTTCCCTATGTGTTTTTTGTTTCTATGACCATGGCTTGACACATGGAGTCCCTAGAGTCATTGCATTTGTTCTTTTACCAAACCACATGATCTACGGGTGTAATTTCATGTGCTCTCTTCCAAAACCACATTGATCCACCTGAACACACACACTCCAGCGGATTCTGTGATGCAACTTCTGCCAAACTAGTGAAACATGCAATGTGGATGTTTCTTCCTATTGTGTTTTGGTCTCTATGACCATGGCTTGACACATCGAGTCCCTAGAATCATTGCATTTGTTATTTTCCCAAACCACATGGATCCACTTGTGTCATTGCATGTGCTCTCTTCCAAAAACACATTGATCCACATAACCACACACACTCTAGTGGATTCTGTGATGCAACTTCTGCTACGCTAGTGCAACATAAATGTTGAATATGCTTCCCTATTTATTTTTGGTCTGTCTGACCATGGCTTGACATATGGAGTCCCTAGAGACAATGAATTTTTTCTTTTCCCAAACCACATGGATACACTAGTGTTATTGCTTGTGGTCTCTTCCAAAACCATATTGATCCACATGACCGCACACACTCTAGAGGATTCTGTGATGCAACTTCTGCCACACTAGTGCAATATGCAATGTGGAAGCTGCTTCCCTATGTATTTTTGGTCTCTATGACCATTGCTTGACACATGGAGTCCCTAGAGTCATTGCATTTGTTCTTTCCCAAATCACATGGATCCACTGGTGTCATTGCATGTGCTCTCTCCCAAAACCACATTAATCCACATGACCACACACACTCGAGTGGATTTAGTATGCAACTTGTACCACACTTGTGCAACATGCAATGTGCAAGTTGCTTTCCTATGTGTTTTTGGTCTCCGTGACCATGGCTTGACACATGGGGTCCCTAGAGTCATTGCATTTGTTTTTTCCCAAACCACATGGATCCAGTGGTGTCATTGCGTGTGCTCTCTTCCAAAACCACATTAATGCACGTGACCACACACTCTCAAGTGGATTCTGTGATGCAACTTCTGTCACACTACTACAACATGAAGTGTGGAAGCTGCTTCCTATGTGTTTTTGGTTTCTATGACCATGGCTTGACACATGGAGTGCCTAGAGTCATTGCATTTGTTCTTTTCCCAAACCACATGAATCTACTGGGTCATTGCATGTGGTGTCTTCCAAAACCACACTGATCCACCTGAACACACACACTCCAGTGGATTCTGTGATGCAACTTTTGCCACACTAGTGAAACATGCAATGTGGATGCTGCTTCCTATTTTGTTTTGGTCTCTATGACCATGGCCTGACACATGGAGTCCCTAGAGTCATTGCATTTGTTCTTTTCCCAAACCACATGGATCCACTTGTGTCATTGCATGTGCTCTCTTCCAAAAACACATTAATCCACATAACCACACACACTCTAGTCGATTATGTGATGCAACTTCTGCTACGCTAGTGCACCATGGAATGTTGAAACTGCTTCCCTATTTTTTTGGTCTGTCTGACCATGGCTTGACACATGGAGTCCCTAGAGACAATGATTTTTTTCTTTTCCCAAACCACATGGATCCACTAGTGTCATTGGTTGTGGTCTCTTCCAAAACCATATTTATCCCCATGATCGCACACACTCTAGAGGATTCTATGACGCAACTTCTGCCACAATGGTGCAACATGCAATGTGGAAGCTGCTTCACTATGTATTTTTGGTCTTTGTGACCATGGCTTGACACATGGAGTCCCTAGAGTCATTGCATTTATTCTTTCCCAAACCACATGGATCCACTAGTGTCATTGCATGTGCTCTCTCCCAAAACAACATTGATCCACATAACCACACACACTCAAGTGGATTGTATGATGCAACTTCTACTACGCTAATGCAACATGGAATGTTGAAACTTCTTCCCTATTTGTTTTTGGTCGTCTGACCATGGCTTGACACATGGAGTCCCTAGACACAATGAATTTTTTCTTTTCCCAAACCACATGGATCCACTAGTGTCATTGCTTGTGGTATCTTCCAAAACCATATTGATCCACATGACCGCACACACTCTAGAGGATTATGTGATGCAACTTCTGCCACACTGGTGCAACATGCAATGTGGAAGTTGCCTCCCTATGTGTTTTTTGTCTCTGTGACCATGGCTTGAGATATGGAGTACCTACAGTCATTGCATTTGTTCTTTTCCCAAACCACATGATCCACTGGTGTCATTTCATGTGCTCTCTTCCAAAACCACATTGATCCACCTGGACACACACACTCAAGTGGATTCTATGATGCAACTTCTGCCACACTACTACAACAAGCAATGTGGATGCTTCCTCCCGTTGTGTTTTTGATCTCTATGACCATGGCTTGACGCATAGACTCCCTAGAGTCATTGCATTTGTTCTTCCGCAAACCACATGGATCCACTTGTGTCATTGCATGTGCTCTCTTCCTAAAACACATTGATCCACATGACCACACACACTCTAGTGGATTCAGTGATGCAACTTCTGCCAAACTGGTGCAACATGCAATGTGGCAGCTGCTTCCCTATGTGTTTTTGGCCTGTGTGGCCATGAATTGACACATGGGGTCCCTAGAGTCATTGCATTTGTTTTTCCCAAACCACATGGATCCACTAGTGTCATTGCATGAGCTCTCTTCAAAATCGCATTGATCCACATGACCACACACACTCCAGTGGATTCGGTGATGCAACTTCTGCCACACTGCTCCAACATGCAATCTGGAAGCTGCTTCCCTATGTGTTTTTGGTGTTTGTGACCATGGTTTGACACATGGAGTCCGTAGAGTCATTGCATTTGTTCTTTCCCAAACCACATGATCCACTAGTGTCATTTCATGTACTCTCTTCCAAAACCACATTGATCCACCTAACCACACACACTCCAGTGGATTCTGTAATGCAACTTCTACCACACTGGTGCAACATGCAAGGTGGATGCTGCTTCCCATTGTGTTTTTGGTCTCTATGACCATGGATTGACACATGGAGTCCCTAGAGTCATTGCATTTGTTCTTTCCCAAACCACATGACTCTACTGGGTCATTGCATGTGGTATCTTCCAAAACCACATTGATCCACATAACCACACACACTCTAGTGGATTCTGTGATGCAACTTCTGCTACGCTAGTGCAACATGGAATGTTCAAACTGCTTCCCTATTTGTTTTTTGTCTGTCTGACCATGGCTTGACACATGGAGTCCCTAGAGACAATGAATTTTTTCTTTTCCCAAACCACATGGATCGACTTGTGTCGTTGCTTGTTGTCTCTTCCAAAACCATATTGATCCACATGACCGCACACACTCTAGAGGATTTTGTGATGCAACTGCTGCCACACTGTTGCAACATGCAATGTGGAAGCTACTTCCCTATGTGTTTTTGGTCTCTATGACCATGGCTTGACACATGGAGTACCTAGAGTCATTGCATTTGTTCTTTACCAAACCACATGGATCCACTGGTGGCATTGCATGTGCTCTCTTCCAAAACCGCATTAATCCACATGACCACACACACTCTAGTGGATTCAGTGATTCAACTTATGCGACACTTGTGCAACATGCAATGTGGAAGCTGCTTCCCTATGTGTTTTTGGTCTCTGTGACCATGGCTTGACACATGGGGTTCCTAGAGTCATTGCATTTGTTTTTTCCCAAACCACATGGATCTAGTGGTGTCATTGCGTGTGCTCTCTTCCAAAACCATATTAATGCACGTGACCACACACACTCAAGTGGATTCTGTGATGCAACTTCTGTCACAGTACGCCAACATGCAGGGTGGAAGCTGCTTCCATATGTGTTTTTGGTTTCGATGACCATGGCTTGACACATGGAGTGCCTAGAGTCATTGCATTTGTTCTTTTCCCAAACAACATGACCCACTGGTGTAATTTCATGTGCTCTCTTCCAAAACCACATTGATCCACCTGAACACACACACTCTAGTGGATTCTGTGATGCAACTTCTGCTACACTAGTGAAACGTGCAATGTGGATGCTGCTTCCTATTGTGTTTTGGTCTCTATGACCATTGCTTGACACATGGAGTCCATAGAGTCATTGCATTTGTTCATTTCCCAAACCACATGGATCCACTTGTGTCATTGCACGTGCTCTTTTCCAAAAACACAATGATCCAAATAACCACACACACTCTAGTGGATTCTGTGATGCAACTTCTGCTACGCTAGTGCAACATGGAATGTTGAAACTGCTTCCCTATTTTTTGGTCTGTCTGACCATGGCTTGAGCCGTGGAGTCCCTAGAGACAATGAATTTTTTCTTTTCCCAAACCACATGGATACACTAGTGTCATTGCTTGTGGTCTCTTCCAAAATCATATTGATCCACATGACCGCACACACTCTAGAGGATTCTGTGATGCAACTTGTGCCACACTGGTGCACCATGCAATGTGGAAGCTGCTTCCCTATGTATTTTTGGTCTCTATGACCATGACTTGACACATGGACTCCCTAGAGTCATTGCATTAGTTATTTTCCCAAACCACATGATCCTCTGGTGTCATTTCATGTGCTCTCTTCCAAAACCACATTGATCAACATGACCACACACACTCAAGTGGATTTAGCATGCAACTTCTGCCACACTTGTGCAACATGCAATGTGGAAGTTGCTTCCCTATCTGTTTTTGGTCTCTGTGACCATGGCTTGACACATGGGGTCCCTAGAGTCATTGCATTTGTTTTTTCCAAACCCTTTGGATCCAGTGGTGTCATTGCGTGTGCTCTCTTCCAAAACCACATTAATGCACGTGACCACACACACTAAGTGGATTCTGTGATGCAACTTCTATCACACTACTCCAACATGCAGTGTGGAAGCTGCTTCCATATGTGTTTTTGGTTTCTATGACCATGGCTTGACACATGGAGTCCCTAGAGTCATTGCATTTGTTCTTTTCCCAAACCACATGATCCACTGGTGTTATTTCATGTGCTCTCTTCCAAAACCACATTGATCCACCTGAACACACACACTCAAGTGGATTTTGTGATGCAACTTCTGCCACACTAGTGAAACATGCAATTTGGATGCTGCTTCCTGTTGTGTTTTGGTCTCTATGACCATGGCTTGACACATGGAGTCCATAGAGTCATTGCATTTGTTCATTTCCCAAACCACATGGATCCACTTGTGTCATTGCATGTGCTCCTTTCCAAAAACACAATGATCCAAATAACCACACACACTCTAGTGGATTCTGTGATGCAAATTCTGCTACGCTAGTGCAACATGGAATGTTGAAAATGCTTCCCTATTTTTTGGGTCTGTCTGACCATGGCTTGAGACGTCGAGTCCCTAGAGACAATGAATTTTTTCTTTTCCCAAACCACATGGTTACACTAGTGTCATTGCTTGTGGTCTCTTCCAAAACCATATTGATCCACATGACCGCACACACTCTAGAGGATTCTGTGATGCAACTTGTGCCACACTGGTGCAACATGCAATGTGGAAGTTGCTTCCCTATGTATTTTTGGTCTCTATGACGATGGCTTGACACATGGAGTCCCTAGATTCAATGCATTTGTTCTTTCCCAAACCACATGGATCCACTGGTGTCATTACATGTGCTCTCTCCCAAAACCACATTAATCCAAATGACCACACACACTTCAGTGGATTCAGTATGCAACTTCTGCCACACTTGTGCAACATGCAATGTGGAAGTTGCTTCCCTATCTGTTTTTGGTCTCTATGACCATGGCTTGACACATGGGGTCCCTAGAGTCATTGCATTTTTTTTTCACAAACCCTTTGGATCAAGTGGTGTCATTGCGTGTGCTCTCTTCCAAAACCACATTAATGCACGTGACCACACACACTCAAGTTGATTCTGTGATGCAACTTCTGTCACACTACTCCAACATGAAGTGTGGAAGCTGCTTCCATATGTGTTTTAGGTTTCTATGACCATGGCTTGACACATGGACTCCCTAGAGTCATTGCATTTGTTCTTTTCCCAAACCACATGATCCACTGGTGTTATTTCATGTGCTCTCTTCCAAAACCACATTGATCCACCTGAACAAACACACTCTAGTGGATTCTATGATGCAACTTCTGCCACACTAGGGAAACATGCAATGTGGATGCTACTTCCTATTGTGTTTTGGTCTCTATGACCATTGCTTGACACATAGAGTCCCTAGAGTCATTGCATTTGTTCTTTTCCCAAACCACATGGATCCACTTGTGTCATTGCATGTGCTCTCTTCCAAAAACACATTGATCCACATAACCACACACACTCTAGTGGATTCTGTGATGCAACTTCTGCTACGCTAGTGCAACATGGAATGTTGAAACTGCTTCCCTATTTTTGGTCTGTCTGACCATGGCTTGACACATGGAGTCCCTAGAGACAATGAATTTTTTTCTTTCCCCAAACCACATGGATCCAATAGTGTCATTTCTTGTAGTCTCTTCCAAAACCATATTGATCCACATGACCGCACACACTCTAGAGGATTATGTGACGCAACTTCGGCCACAC
The DNA here is from genome assembly GCA_910589775.1 of Avena eriantha. Lineage (NCBI taxonomy): Eukaryota > Viridiplantae > Streptophyta > Magnoliopsida > Poales > Poaceae > Avena > Avena eriantha. Next base: position 380,131,042 of record OU342743.1, read on the forward strand.
TGGTGCAACATGAAATGTGGAAGCTGCTTCCCCATGTATTTTTGGTCTCTGTGACCATGGCTTGACGCATGGAGTCCCTAGAGCTATTGCATTTGTTCTTTCCCAAACCACATGGATCCTATGGTGTCATTGCATGTGCTCTCTCCCAAAACAACATTAATCCACATGACCACACACACTCCAGTGGATTCAGTATGCAACTTCTGCCACACTTGTGCAAAATGCAATGTGGAAGGTGCTTCCCTATGTGTTTTAGGTCTGTGTGACCATGGCTTGACACATGGGGTCCCTAGAGTCATTGCATTTATTTTTTCTCAAACCACATGAATCTACTGGGTCATTGCATGTGGTGTCTTCCAAAACCACATTGATCCACATAACCACACACACTCCAATGGATTCTATGATGCAACTTCTGCTACACTAGTGCAACATGGAATGTTGAAACTGCTTCCCTATTTGTTTTTTGTTTCTATGACCATGGATTAACACATGGAGTCCCTATAGTCATTGCACTTGTTCTTTTCCCAAACCACATGATCCACTGGTGTCATTGCATGTGCTCTCTTCCAAAACCACATTGATCAACCTGAACACACACACACAAGTGGATTCTGTGATGCAACTTCTGCCACACTAGTGCAACATGCAATGTGGATGCTGCTTCCCGTTGTGTTTTTGGTCTCTATGACCATGGCTTGACGCATGGAGTCCCTAGAGTCATTGCATTTGTTCTTTTCCCACACCACATGGATCTGATACATTGCAAATGTATCTATATTTTTTGATGTTCCATGCTTGGTTTTATCCACTTTGTTGTGTTTTGTCCACAATTTGGAGTACTTTTCATATGATTTCTTGGACTAACCTATTAACAAGAGCCACAGTGCCAGCTGCCTGTTTTCTACTGTTTTTGGTTCCAGGAAAGTCAGAAAATGAATATTCTCGCAATTGGACGGGACAAAAACCAAAGTGCATATTTTTTTGGAAGTCATCAGATGCCAGGGTACGAGACGAAGAGGGGCCAGGGGGCCACCATGCCACCTGGCCGTGCGGCACAGCCTGGCCCGCGCCAGGGGGTGGTCTGGCCGCCTCTGGCACCCCCTCGGCCTCTCCTTCCGCCTATAAGATGCCCTCGGGACGAAAACCCTAAGTGCCCGATCAAAAAATCCACGAAAGAGTCTCTAGCCACCGTCATCTCCATCCCTAGATTGGGAGGGATGTAAAGCTCTTCCCGGCACCCTGTTAGTGAGGGGAATTCACCCTGGAGGCCTTCTTCATCACCATGCAAGCCTCTGGTGTGATGCGTGAGTAGTTCATCCTTGGACTACGGATCCATGTAGTAGCTAGATGGCTGGTTCTCCTCCTTTGTGCTTTCATGATCAAGATCATCTATTTGTAATTCTGCATGTTGTGTTTGCGGGGATCCGATGGATATTGAGATGCTATTTCAGATTGATTATTGATTCTATCATGTCTTTGTTATTTGTGATCTTGCATGCTTTCCGTTGTTAGTAGCTATCTTGGCCAAGTAGATGCTAGCAACTCTAAGAGTTAGTATTTATGCTCGATAGTGGGTTCATGCCTCTAGTAATCTGGGGAAGTGACAGAAATCGTATTGTTTACTTTACATGCAGTTCGTAAAGCAATAATCTGTTGCTTGCAACTTAATACTAGAGGGGGTTCGGAGGATGACGTGAAGGTGGATTATTAGTCATAGATGTAGTTGGATGGTGGTCTATGTATAATGTTGTAATGCCCAATCAAGTCTCAAAGGATTCAAGATGATTAGTATATGCATGTATTGATTTCTCGATATTTGTCAATTGCCTCGCTGTAATTTGTTCACCCAGCATGTTATCTATCTTAAGGAGAACCACCTCTAGTGAACTATGGATCCCAGTCCTCTTTTCTTTTACATACAATCTACAAACTGTTTACTGCTTTGTGTTTACTTTCTGCAAACTTTTAATTCTTTCCATTCGATACGCCTAATCCTTTGTTTTCAGCAAAACACGGTGAGATTGACAACCTCATCGCAAGTCGGGGATAGAGTTATGTGGTTGTCTTGTGTAGGTCTCCACGTTGCTACTAGCACCGGTAGTGCGCCCTGCCAAGTCTTAGCTAGCAACACATTTGGGGTGTTTCATTGCTCCTGCTAGTTCGATTAAACCTTGGTTTCATAACTGAGGGTAACTTTCTACTCTGCTCATCATACCTTCCTCTTGGGGTTCCCAACGAGCTCTACATCAACACCGCACCAGCATTTTTCTAGCGCCAACACTGAGCCATCAAGAATTTTTCTAGCGCCATTGCCGGGGAGTCAAGGACATCTTCACAAGGGGAGTCCCTCATAACCAATCTCTTTACTTTGTTATTTTTGTTTTTCTTAGTTTCTTTTTGTTTTTTTGCTTGTTTCTTTATCAAAAACACACAAAAAAATAGTTTTACTAGTTTGCTTTCTTATTTCAAAAACACAAAAAAATTAGTTCCTACTATAGTTGTTGTCTTCACTGGTCTATGATTGTCTTGCTTTATCATGCTCTCTATCAATGGTTGGTTTCTTTGAAACTGAATCTTATTGGCAAGGTGGGTTGACGAAACAACAAAAATATTATTATAAGGAACACCGCTTGTCACAAAAAGGGAAACACTTATGGGAACAAATTGATAAATTATATACCATTGCTATAAACGTGTGCTCTACTTATAATGTTACTTATTGCTTTGATAAATCTTGTTGCTGTAGGAGGTATAAACACCTCCCTTTTCAATGTGAGTATAATGATAATGTTACCATATCTTCTTATGTTAAAGGGAATTATGACTTTTATGATGTGGAACAAATTTAAGAATTTATTGCTTGGAAGGGTGCATTTGAACTTGCTAGTTTGCTTGAAATTAATGATGATGCACCTTATAAATATGAGGTTTATGATATACTTCAATTTTTCTTTGAAAATTACAAGGAAGAAAATGGCTATATTCTTGAATATCTTAATAGATGCTCTCCACTGGCGGAAGAGACTAATGCCTTGCAGGAGCCTATGAAGAAGAAATTGCTAAAACTAGAAGCTCATTGGATGAAAAAGAGGAGGAGAGTGATGATCAAGAGGAGGAAGAGTTGATCAACCCATTCGTACCTTCTATTGAGAGTAACTCTTTACCCCTTACATTATTTGATTGTCCCCCATGCTTACCAAAGGAGGATGAATGTTATGTTCTTGTGGATTCTTTTGAAAATGTTTATAATAAAGCTCTAGTGCTTGTAGATCATGAAAATAATGTTTTATGTGATAGTTATATTGTTGAGTTTAGTCATAGGCTACTGAAAATTATTATGAGAGAGGAAATATGGTTGTAAAAGTCTTCATGGTATTGAAACACCTCTATATGTGCTGAAAGTTTTGAAGTTATTCTCGTTTTATCTTCCTATGTATGTCACTTTGTTCTTTGTGAATTAATTTGCATACAAGATTCCTATGCATAGGAAGCGGGTTAGACTTAAATGTGTTTTGAATTTTCTTCTTGATGCTCTCTTTTATTTCAATTCATATTTCTTATGTGAGCATCTTCTCAAACTATCATGCCTAACTTAAAGGCGTTAAAGAAAAGTACTTATTGGGAGATAACCCAAAAGGTTTAGATGAGTCTTGGAAGTTATTACCTCTGTAATAACCGCTCCTTATCCTTTTTATCTGCTTTTTGTGCTAAGAATAACCTCTAATGAGAGAGAAGTAATGATTGGGAAAGTTGCTGTCCCGAAACAGATTTCTGTGCTTCACCGTAAAACTTCCTGTAAACTCTCTGAACGTCTTTTTGAGGTGTGAATTTTTGTGCTTCTGCCCCAGGTTGTTATCGAACTTTCGTTAGTTCTACACGTTTTTATTTGAGCAACATAAAGGCTTCGAAAAAATTTGTCTTTACCTGCTGGTCTGTTTTGACAGATTTCGGCCATTTTCTGCATTTGCTTCTTGTTGGTTCCTTTTTGAGTTCTTTTGGGGAATTAAGCTTTTTTAGGGAAGTGTTACAGTAGCTAGTGTTTTAATGGAAGTTTATTTGGTGTTAGAACTGAACCTTAAGACCTTTTATCTTAAGTGCACTAATGTTGCTAATAAAGATTGTGTGAAGTTTTGTATGAAGGAAAAATTTCAGGTGTATGGACGGAATGAGTAATGAGATGAATGATGGACTAAAGCTCAAGCTTGGGGATGCCATGCGTGTCACCCCAAGAAATATCCAAGAAGTACAAGAGTCAAAGCTTGGGGATGCCCAAGGCATCCCCTTCTTCATCAATAAAAATCCCAGGTTTCTTCCAAACGCTTCATTTTTATTGTTTCATGGACAGTTGTGTTGTTCTTGGAGCGTCTTCTTTTTCATTTTCGTTTTGTTTTTTCGTTTGCTTTGGTTTTCTTAGTTTTCTGAATAAATTGGTTGGACCCCCTCTTTCATACATTGGTTTGGTTTGGAAAAGAGTAGGAAAGTTCATACTTATGTGGTAAAAAGAGCTCGTTTTTGACTGTGGCCTATGCTTTGTCATGCCATGCTTGATATTGTTTTGGCTTTATGATTAGTATTATTTTCTGTAGCATGACTTTTTATAAACAATTGAGATTACTTAATGTGCCTTGGATGAATCATGCGTTGTTTTAGCATATTAAAGCATAGTATAGTGGTATTCTCCTTTGATGCTTAATTTGGGTTGACTTGGCGCATGCTCACACCATGTTATGACTATCTCAAGTCACCATAGCCTTTATGATCCTTTAGTTTTAAACTTGTAGTATCACTTTATGCTTTGATCAATGATGTTTTGTCGCTCTGCATGATTATGGCCATTATTGCTCTCTTAGTTTGTCGCTCCTAGTCTTTTGCTAGCCTCCACAACCAAGTATGAGTTCCACTCATGCATCCAACTCCCTAAACCAAGTTATTCCAAAGAGTCCACCATACCTACCTACTATCTTATGCTATTCCAAGTATATTCATGCTTTTGTTTACCTTCCAAATTAAACTTGTTATGAGAAAACCAGTGATTAAAGCTCTCACGAACTTGATGGCACAATTTACTTTTTTGCATCTAATAAACTTGAACCATTGGGTCCTTCTTTGTTGCATATATGCTTGCGCTTTATATGTTGAAATTCGCATAACCATGTATCATGGGGAACGCTTTCAACATTGCACTTGTACTTTGTACCCCGTTGATATCATGTTGTTTTGCTTATGGATCCCGGCGGTATGAAATAAAAGTGGAATTTGTAAGATCATGGAGTTTGTATGTGTGTTAGAGAAACACCTGGGCCGCTAGCCTAAGCCATGCATAATCATGGTGGAAACTTGCAGCATCACCATAATGAGCACTCTATGAAGCATCCTCAATAAAAACCTATGCAAATAGCAAACAAAAAGATCGCTGAGATGCTCATTGTCTGCTTGCCTTGTCATTTTGATTATGGGATAGCTCATGTATCATGTGCAAGGGGTACCCTGTTGGCGGTTCTTGATGATACACATGTACTTAAAATGACAAGAGCTTACTCGTGACTAAAGTTGAGTAGCATGAGGTTTAGTCTTCGTAAGTAAGGGGCATGAGATTTCGGTTTATAACTTGTCAATCATATCCTCTTAGTTGTGTCACTTTAACCTTAATCACCTTCAAGATTCTTATGATTGGGGCAATGAGAGCTGAAAGCTATAAGTACCATAATTTTTGGAAGCTCTTTATGAGACTTGAATCCCTACTTCCTTTTATAAAGACCTTTCTTCCACCATTATATTGAGTCTCCACCTTCTACCTTTATGCACCTACTTTGAGAGCATAGTGGCCATTCTTAGTTCTATGTGCATTGTCCCAAGCCTAGTTGATTGATGCATAACTTGATATTGCTTGTTTTAAACTATTTGTATCTAGTCACTCTTATGAACTTTGAAGGTGTCCTATGCATTTATATTTGCTACTCTATGAGGGACAAGCTGAATACTATTATGCTATGTTTTCTTTATGTGAAACAAACAAACGTCTTGCAAAGCATTGTTATTCATGAATATTTTGTTTGTGCCTTTTCATGTTGCATCATAGTTTCTTTATCTTATCGCTAGAACTTTGTCTTTCATATTATGATTGAAGTACTATGATCCCAGCTTTGAATGTTTTACAAATACTTTGATCAAGTCTTTGATGGTGCATGTCACCTCAAAAATTATTCTTTCTTTTTATCACTCACCTACTCGAGGACGAGCAGGAGTTAAGCTTGGGGATGTTGTTACATTGCAAATGTATCTATAATTTTTATGTTCCATGCTTGGTTTTATCCACTTTCTTGTGTTTTGTCCACACTTTGGAGTACTTTTCATATGATTTCTTGGACTAACCTATTAACAAGAGCCACAGTGCCAGTTGCCTGTTTTCTGCTGTTTTTGGTTCCAGGAAAGTCAGAAAATGAATATTCTTGGAATTTGTCGGGACAAAAGTCAAAGTGCCTATTTTTTCGGAAGTCATCAGATGCCAGAGTACGAGACGGAGAGGGGCCAGGGGGCCACCACACCACCTGGTCACGGCCCAGCCTGGCCTGCACCAGGGGGTGGTCTGGCTGCCTCTGGCACCCCCTCGGCCTCTCCTTCCGCCTATAAGATGCCCTCGGGACGAAAACCCTAAGTGCCTGATCAAAAATCTACGAAAGAGTCTGTAGCCGCCATCATCTCCATCCCTAGATCGTGAGGGATCTGAAGCTCTTCCCGGCACCCTGCCGGAGAGGGGAATTCACCCTAGAGGCCTTCTTGATCACCATGCAAGCCTCCGGTGTGATGCGTGAGTAGTTCATCCTTGGACTACGGATCCATGTAGTATCTAGATGGCTGGTTCTCCTCCTTTGTGCTTTCATGTCTAGATCTTGTGAGCTCCGTTCATGATCAAGATCATCTATTTGTAATTCTGCATGTTGTGTTTGCGGGGATCCGATGGATATTGAGATGCTATTTCAGATTGATTATTGATTCTATCATGTCTTTGTTATTTGTAATCTTGCATGCTTTCCATTGTTAGTAGCTATCTTGGCCAAGTAGATGCTAGCAACTCCAAGAGTTAGTATTTATGCTCGATAGTGGGTGCATGCCTCTGGTAACCTGGGGAAGTGATAGAAATCTCTAAGGTACTAGATGTGTTTTTGCTACTAGGGAGAAAACAACAATCCTTTGTTCATAGAATAATCGTATTGTTTACTTTACACACAGTTCGTAAAGCAATAATCTGTTGCTTGCAACTTAATACTGGAGGGGGCTCAGATCATAACCTGAAGGTGGATTATTAGTCATAGATGCAGTTGGATGGCGTTCTATGTATAATTTTGTAATGCCCAATCAAGTCTCAAAGGAGTCAAGATGATTAGTATATGCATGTATTGATTTCTCGATGTTTGTCAATTGCCTCGTTGTAATTTGTTCACCCAACATCTTATCTATCTTAAGGAGAGCCACCTCTAGTGAACTATGGATCCCGGTCCTCTTTGCTTTTACATACAATCTACAAACTGTTTACTGCTTTGTGTTTACTTTCTGCAAACTTTTACTTCTTTCCATTCGATACTTTTAATCCTTTGTTTTCAGCAAAACACGGTGAGATTAACAACCTCATCACAAGTTTGGGACAGAGTTCTATGGTTGTGTTGTGCAGGTCTCCACGTTGCTACTAGCACCGGTAGTGCGCCCTGCCAAGGCTTAGCTAGAAACACCTTTGGGGTGTTTCCTTGCTCCTTTTGGTTCAATTAAACCTTGGTTTCATAACTGAGGGAAACTTGCTGCTTTGCTCATCATACCTTCCTCTTGGGGTTCCCAAAGTGCTCTACATCAACACCGCACCAGCATTTTTCTGGCGCCGACACTGAGCCATCAGGATCCACTTGTGTCATTACATGTGCTCTCTTCCAAAAACACATTGATCCACATAACCACACACACTCCAGTGGATTCTTTGATGCAACTTCTGCTACGCTTGTGCAACATGGAATGTTGAAACTAATTCCCTATTTGTTTTTGGTCTGTGTGACCATGGATTGACACATGTAGTCCCTAGAGACAATGAATTTTTTCTTTTCACAAACCACATGGTTCCACTAGTGTCATTGCTTGTGGTATCTTACAAAACCATATTGATCCACATGACTGCACACACTCTAGAGGATTCGGTGATGCAACTTCTGCCACACTGGTGCAACATGCAATGTGGTAGCTGCTTCCCTATGTATTTTTGGTCTCTGTGATCATGGCTTGACACATGGAGTCCCTAGAGTCATTGCGTTTGTTCTTTCCCAAACCACATGGATCCACTAGTGTCATTGCATGTGCTCTCTCCCTAAACCACATTAATCCACATGACCACACACACTCTAGTGGATTCTGTGATGCAACTTCTGCCATCACTTCTGCAACATGCAATGTGGAAGCTGCTACCCTATGTGTTTTTGGTCTACCATGGCTTGAAAGATGGAGTCCCTAGAGTAATTGCAAGTGTTCTATTCCCAAGCCACATGGATCCATTGGTGTCATTGCATGTGCTCTCTTCCAAAACCACATTGATCCACATGACCACACACACTCTAGCGGATTCGGTGATCTAAGTTCTGCCACACTAGTGCAACATGTAGTGTGGAAGCTGCTTCTCTATGTGTTTTTGTTCTATGTGACCATGGCTTCATAAATGGAGTCCCTAGAGTCATTGCATTTGTTCTTTTCCCAAACCACATGGATCCACTAGTGTCATTGCATGTGCTATCTTCAATACCACATTGATCCACATGACCACACACACTCAAGTGGATTCTGTGATGCAACTTTTGCCATCGCTGGTGCAACATGTGCAATGTGGAAGCTACTTCCCTATATTTTTTTGGTCTCTGTGACCCTGGCTTGGCACATGGACTCTATAGAGTCATTACATTTGTTCTTTTACCAAACCACATGGATCCACTGGTGTCATTGCATGTGCTTTCTTCCAAAAGAAAATTGATCCACATGACCACAGACACTCCCGTGGATTATGTGATGCAACTTCCGCCACACTGGTGCAACATGCAATGTGGAAGCTGCTTCCTATGTGTTGTTGGTATTTGTGACCATGGCTTGACACATGGAGTCCCTAGAGTCATTTCATTTGTTCTTTTCCCAATCCACATGGATCCATTGGTGTCATTGCATGTGCTATCTTCCAAAACTGCATTGATCCACATGACCACACACACTATAGTGGATTATGTGATGCATCTTCTTCCACACTCGTGGAACATGCAATGTGGAAGCTGCTTCCCTATGTGTTTTTGTTCTATGTGACCATGGCTTGACAGATGGAGTCCCTAGAGTCATTTCATTTGTTCTTTTCCCAAGCCACATGGATCCACTGGTGTTATTGCATGTGCTCTCTTCCAAAACCACATTGGTCCACATGACCACACACTCTAGTGGATTCTGTGATCCAACTTCAGCCACACTAGTGCAATTTGCAATGTGGAAGCTGCTTCCCTATGTGTTTTTGTTATATGTGACCATGTCTTGACAAAAGGATTCCCTAGAGTCATTGCATTTGTTCTTTTCCCAAACCGCATGGATCCACTGGTGTCATTGCATGTGGAATCTTCCAAAACCACATTGATCCACATGACCACACATATTCCAGTGGATTCTGTGATGCAACTTCTGCCACACTAGTGCAACATGCAATGTAGAAGCTACTTCCCAATGTGTTTTTGGTCTCTATGACCATGGCTTGTCACATGGAGTCCCTAGAGTCATTGCATTTGTTCTTTTCCCAAACCATATGGATCCACTAGGGTCATGGCATGTGGTCTCTTTCAAAACCACATTGATTCGCAAGACCACACATACTCTAGTGGATTCTGGGATGCAACTTCTGCCACACTGGTGGAACATGCGATGTGAAAGCTGCTTCCCTATGTGTTTTTTCTCTCTCTGAGCATGGCTTGACACTTGGAGTCCCTAGAGTAATTTCATTTGTTCTTGTCTCGAACCACATGGATCCGCTGGTGTCATTGCATGTGCTCTCTTCCAATACCACATTGATCCACATGACCACACACACTCTAGTGGATTCTATGATGCAACTTTTGCCACATTGGTGCAACATGCAATGTGAAAGCTGCTTCCCTATGTGTTTTTCGTCTCTGTGACCATGGATTGAGACATGGATTCCATAGAGTCATTATATTTGTTATTTTCCCAAACCACATGGATCCACTTGGGTCATTGTATGTGGTCTCTTAAAAAACCACATTGATCCACATTACCACACACACTCTAGTGGATTCTGTGATGCAACTTGTGCCATCACTTGTGCAACATGCAATGTGGAAGCTACTTCCCTATGTGTTTTGTGCCTACCATAGCTTGACAGATTGAGTCCCTAGAGTCATTGCATGTGTTCTTTTCCCAAGCCACATGGATCGACTAGTGTCATTGCATGTGCTCACTTCCAAAACCGCATTGATCCACATGACCACACACACTTTAGTGGATTCTGTGATGCAACTTCTGCCATCACTGGTGCACCATGCAATGTGAAAGTTGCTTCCCTATATGTTTTTGGACTCTGTCACCATGGCTTGGCACATGGACTCCCTCGAGCCATTGCATTTGTTCTTTTCCCAAACCATATAGATCCATTGGTGTCATTGCATGTGCTCTCTTCGAAAACCACATTGATCCACATGACCACACACACTCTAGTGGATTCTGTGATGCAACTTCTACATGCCATCACTAGTGCAACATGCAATGTGGAAGCTGCTTCCCTATATGTTTTTGGTCTCTCTAACCCTGGCTTGGCACATGGACTCCCTAGAGTCATTAAATTTGTTCTTTTACCAAACCACATGGATTCACTGGTATCATTGCATGTGCTTGCTTCCAAAAGAAAATTGATCCACATGACCACAGACACTCCCATGGATTATGTGATGCAACTTCTGCCACACTAGTGCAACATGCAATGTAGAAGCTGCTTCCCTATGTGTTGTTGGTATTTGTGATCATGGCTTGACACATGGAGTCCCTAGAGTCATTGCATTTGTTCTTTTCCCAAACCACATGGATCCACTAGTGTCATTGCTTGTGATATCTTCCAAAACAGCATTGATCCACATGACCACACGCACTCTAGTGGATTATGTGATGCAACTTCTGCCACACTGGTGCAACATGCAATGTGGAAGCTGCTTCCCTATCTGTTTTTGTTCTATGTGACCATGGCTTGACAGATGTAGTCCCTAGAGTCATTTCATTTGTTCTTTTCCCAAGCCACATGGATCCACTAGTGTCATTGCATGTGCTCTCTTCCAAAACCACATTGGTCCACATGACCACACACACACTCTAGTGGATTCTATGATCCAACTTATGCCACACTAGTGCAATTTGCAATGTGGAAGCTGCTTCCCTATGTGTTTTTGTTCTATGTGACCATGTCTTGACAAATGGAGTCCCTAGAGTCATTGCATTTGTTCTTTTCCCAAACCTCATGTGTGGGCTCCCTGGATTATACATCCGAGAAATCCTTGTTATGCATACATCCACGTTCCCATGATCAGTGAGCCATGGAGCATAACCGACAGGTATCATTACAACATCCGAAACATAACGAATTTCAAGACTTACATAATTGCCATTCTGGATACAACATCCTTAGCAGTGGAATATCATCTTGCGCTGAGCCTAGTCGTGCATCCACCTACAGGCAGCTGACTGGGGAGATGGCCTAGCTCGCTGGACGTCACCAGAATCTTCCGAAGTCGAACCTCTGAAAGTCTGGCCAACTAAATAGCCAGGGACAAAGCCATGAGTACTTTTCAATGTACTCGCAAACCACCAGGATAATGACATAAGGAAATGCAAGTCTGGCTGTGGCGAGATAGCTCTATCTGTGGTTGTTTTCGAAATACCTAGGTTAACTCTTGAAGTTATGGCATCTCCATATCTTTGTTGAAATTGAGTTTTGAAAACATGGCTTTGTTTTATAAGTCAAGACATCTCCATATCTTTGTTGAAAAAGAGTGTTGAATACAGTTTTGGGAGTAAAAACCCTTTTTTAAACCTCTTCGACCTCATCGGGTCAAATCAAAGCTTTCGAACTTGGGTTTCCCCGGAACCTTCGTCCTCTTCGTCCTTATTTCCCAAACAAGCACAGTTTGGGTACTCCTCGCCAACACCTTATACAACCGTCCTTGACCATGGACACGGCTATTCGAATAGGTTATCCTGTGCAGATTTTGCGCACTTTCCCCACAAGAATCAATACATCCGCCGGGATACAACCATGGCCCACTACCACTTTAGATGGGGGTCTAGATAATCAAACCTAACCTTTCTCTTGTCGACCCTAGCAAAGGCATGCTTTTCCTTTTGGGTTTGTTCTCCCCGGCAACGAGTATGTGGCTCCCATCCATAGGCCTGCCTTCCATACAGGTGCATATCCAAGCCGCAACTTGGCGTATACCTTAAATCTGGTGACTCCACTTCCTTCCATACTCCAAATCATACCGTCCGTGGGAGACCCAATTATTGCGCCGGCCTCCTGCCAGTACAGGCTCACTCTTGCCGAAGCAAGCAACAGGCTTCATATCCGTGATCTGGTGGCGCCTGCCTGGAATTCCAGGGATCTCTCCCTATAAGCATGGTAGAAGCTGCCTCGGCTAATGCGGATAAACTACGAGTTAAGCCCCAACACCTGGGGTAATGTGGTTGCACTGATAAAAATTGTTCCGGTAAAGGCATAGAACCTCCCATCACATTCTCATTGCTCATCATCACCATTTCTTTCTTTAAAACATCCGCTTGGGGAATTTATTTAGTGGAAAGTATACTTGGCAGTAAAATAAATACCAGCAAATAATGGAATTTATTTAGGTCTTGGGGTTGCCTCTGCATGTTTGAGAAAACATCATAGAACCATCAGAGATTTATATTTTGGCATTTGGATTTTATTTCCATTTTCAAAAGGATTTAATCCTACTGGCACTTTTCTGGATCTAGAGTAAAAAGAAAAGAAACAGAGCCGGCTAGGCTGGCTTCTAGAGCTACTAGGCCGGCTGGGAGGGAAATCGACCCACACCGCACGGAGCGACGCATGAGAGGGCGCGGTACGAACCTGACTGGTGGGGGCCGCCAATCAGTGAGAAGGGGCAGCAGAAACCGCACCGGTGGATCTCAGCCGTCGGTTTAAGTGGGGATGGACGGCGTAGCGTCATCGTCCACCAGGGCTCGCCGACGACGAGAGCTAACCCTAGAAAAGGGTGGCGCAGCGCGGGAAGCTCACCTGAGGGCTCGAGGAAGGTCAGGGATGTTGCGAGGCGACGCGGTCGACGATGCTGAGCAGATCGATGGGCATCACGGCAGCAGTTGCCCATTGGAAGCAGCTTTCACGACGGCGGTAGAGAGGGACCTCGTCGGAGCTCACTAGCAAGGGAGAAGGGGTTGGTCCTGGAAAGAAAGAAGAGCATGGTCAGATAGAGGAGGAGGAGGGGAACTCGTGAGCGGACATGCAGAGGAAATGGAGCAGGGGAGGAGGGGCCTTGCTCGTTTCGGTGAGGAGGCCAAGATCTCCTATTCTTCTTCCTCTGGTCAGCACAAGGCAGGGGAGTGGGAGTGGAGCCTGGGAAGGGTGAGTGGAGGTGAGAGGGGGCAAATGAGGGGCAGAGGCTCACTAGGGGAGGCCTCTGGCCATATATACTAGGGAGGAAGGATAGATTAGGTAAATTACCCATTTGGACATGGTGGAGAGGGGATGCTAGCCAGGGATTGGTCTAGGGGTCGGTGGAGAGGGGTAAGAAGGGTAGGTGGTCGTGCTAGATCAGAGAGGGAGGGTGGTGGCAGCTGTGGTAATTACATGGAGTAAATCTTGTAAGATTAGCTTGTCTCTCTCTCAATTTCTACTAGTACAAGGGCAAAATGGGAAGGGCTGAGGTGGTGCTACAGTGCTTGTCGACCAGGGGTGTGTCCTGGTGTTGAGGATAAGCATTGAGCAAGTTTTGATGAATTTTGGAAGTGGTTTGAGTAATAGATTTGCTTAATTGGCAATTTTGATCCAATTGAGGGTTATGGAGAAAGTCCAAAAACTTGCATTGGACCAGAGGAGGAAATGGTACTGGTAGATAGATGAGGTCAAGGTAGACTCCTAGGATTTAATTAAGATTTTTTTAAGGGGTTTTAGTCCTTATAAATCCAATTATTCAAAAGGGGCAGAAGTGGATTCTAGAAGATCATTTGATAAATTTGCATTGGACAAGGATGGTTTCTGGTTTGAGAGGGTTCCAAATGTGATTACACACTTAGGGGAATTTTCCCAATATTTATTGGGGACTAGAAGTATTTAAATGAATCATTATTCCAAATCAGCCATTTAAGGAAATGGGAAAAAAGAAATAATAAATATTCTCAAAAATAATTATTGTTGAGGTGGAAAGATAGGGTATGGTATATGGAACTCACATGAGCCAAAACTTAGAGCAGTGTTTTGGCAAAAACCAAACTTTCCTTTATGGAGGGAGTTTTGGAGATTTTGACTATTAAAGGAATTAATTAGATTGGAGCCATAATAATTATGGGTAATATTTGAGAAATCCTGATGATCAAGGTAGATGATTTAGACAAGGAGTAGCAAGCATTTTCAACCTTGTGGAAAGAAAATCCAACTTGAATAAGATGGAAAACAAGGAGTTGATGATCTAGGGTGATGTTATTTTTTATACCACCAAAACATGTTTGCATCTTGGAGCTCAGAGCTCACCTTGGTGCAAGGGATAGATGGCTGGGTAGACCAAGTCATAAATATGATCATGGCAGGAGGAGTTTGAATTAAATGTATGTGAGGTGATCTAGCAATGATAGCAAACTTTGTTGAAATTAAGGCTGTCATCCAAAATGATTCATGATGCCTTATAAACCAAGTGGGTTTAAGCAACACAGGGATCCACTTGGAACAAGTGAAGTAGATCTTGGTAGACCGATATTAGTAGATCACAAACATGCAGAGAGTTGGTCCATAGAAGGTTGTATGAGGAGGTGAGCTTCTACCAAAGTAGGCATGATGACTAGTTTTGCAGGAAATAATATTTTTCTTGTCTGCAAAACCATCAAGGACATGTTGGAGGAGGATATAACCAGGGGGAATTGTGGGCCTTGGTAGTCCTTAGGATGATTAACAAGATGGTTCAGGTGCATTTCCAAAAATGCACATGGTTTGAGGAAAGGAGGCATTCAAAAAGGTGATGTTGAAACTGTTTCCAAACTAGTCAAATTTGGCAGTTTTGAGGATTTTGACTAGAGTAAGAGAGGGAATGTTCTTGTAGGAGTTTCAAGGTATTAGAGCATTAGAAAGTGAATGATATTGAGGTGTGGATTGAGTAGAAGAGATCCATGCTTGCTATTAGTCTTCATAGACTTGGAAACTTCTAGAAAGGGGAATCTTCAGCGTGCATCTGGTTAAGAGCTTTAGATGATCACCTAGTGGTTAGGTATTATAACTAGGTTTGTATTCTTGCTTAGGGATTGATGATTTGGAAAACTCTTGATCCTAGTAATGAGCTCCTAGAGTAGCTCATTCTACTTCCTAAGCAAACAAGTCAATCAGTAGATCAAGGCAACTCATTAGACATCAGATCAAGGAAACTCATCTTATAAACTATCCAACTACTACTAGGGTTACCATCAAGCTTAGCTTGAGGTAAGGTTGGGGCATTTTGAAGAGGTTAAGTTTTGAATAAGATGAGAGTCCTTGGTATCTCTACCAAGAGTAGAATACAAATGCTTTGAGAAGAGGTTTTGGGGGAACTAGAGATAAGATTAGTTGAGTGTTCTATCTTGAAAACATAAGGAGATTATTATATACCTCTCTAGAGTTTTGTTAATAGGAGCTACCAAAAATGGTTTTACTTGCACAAGCTTCTTGGCTCTGGTTTTGAAATGCCAGAACGTTTGAGAATATGTAAAATGTGCCAGGATAGTTTTGGTAAATAGCTTTTGTCAACTGAGGGTGAGGTAAGGAGTATCAGAAGATACACTCACATGCACAAGCATAAGAAAACAACAGACAAACACTGCACCAATGAGCAGGAAAAAGTTTTTGTTCCCCTGATTTTTGCATTCTGGACAACTAATCAGGGTTACTGAAATTGCGATGTTACAGATCTTTCCCCCTTAAAAGAATATCGTCCCTAGATTTAGGAGAGTAAGATTAGGGGATTTGTCTCGGAGTTAGTGCTATTTATTTCTCGCGTCCTAACTTGGCGACTTTTTCTTCGAACACAAACACTTTGACCGTGAGGTTGGACTTCAATCTTCTTGAAACTCGAGTGTGGAGCAGGCTTCCACCAGGATTGTGGGGAGGGGTCGTCCTTCTGTAAGGGTTGATGGCGTTTCTCTTAAGTGGGTTATTGTATCAAAGTCTGTGTCTTCAGGTCCAGTGGTTGGATTTCTTCTGGCAGAGGGGTAATCTATTTTGCGGGAAAGACGCAGTATTTCCCCCTTAGGGCTAGATTGGGGTGGATCGGAGAGTTACCTGTCGGGGGCATTTTTATAAGGGTGGCGAAAGATAGTTCTCATGGTAGAGTAAGGCAGCATAAGGGAGGGTGGCATCATAGGTGTCTTTCCAGGGGGACATGGGCTAGGTTTATTACAAGCTGCACTTGTTGACGTTCAGGGAGTCCTAGGGTGAGTTAAGGAGCTTCTCTTTTGATCTTTACTTCCACGGGGTGCTGTCGCCTAGGGAAGCACGGGAAATCTTCAGTCTTGAGTTGTGGGGCAGCGAGCGGTAAGGTGACCATCTTTTCTGAAGGTAAGAGTCCTGGGAGCTTTCGGGCTTCTCTTTTTCGGAGGTCTTGACGGGTTTACCCTCAGGGCATTCTCGGCTGAAGTGACCGGGTAGACCACACGTGAAGCAGGTACCTATCCTTTGGCGTAACTGAGTTGACGGCTTGCCTTTGCTGGTGCTGGGAGGTTGACGGGCCTTGTTAATGAGGGGATATATTGGACAATTTATGGGGACATGGTCTTGGCCTTCACAGAGGAAACAAGTGATAAGCCGAGTTGGGCAAATTTTGGTCGAATGCGGTTCTCCGCAGTTTGGGCAGTTGCCGGGACATCGGCTGGCTTGGTGTCTTCCGTCTCTGCAACGGCTACATGCCTTCTTCGACCTTCTTGTCTTCACGGCCATCCTAGGGGTTTGCGGTTGGTGGTATGCGTTCCGGGTTGGGTCTGATGCAATGTCTTGGGTAAAACACGCAAGAAGAGAATAGTCGAGCAAGCATAGAAATTCAAGGCAGTTATTACAAACCAACCAGTATGCACCCGAGGGTGCCCATAGTACTTAAGCATTACAAAACGCGTTCAGGGACGATACATGACTCCACCCTATTGCTAAACGGGCGAGTACCGCGACGCGGGTGATTACTCGGAGGGTGCATCAGTGGAGTTGTGGCTGCCTTCTGGCAGATCAGTGGATGTTTCCTGCGCCTTCTTGAGGGGCTTGAACCTACAGAGGTATTGACTGGCGGTGGTGCACTTCCTGCTTCTCTTGGGAGAGACTACACTCGACGTTCCTTCAGCGGTGGTAGTTTGCGCTTGATTCCTTTGCAGGGTTTCTAGAGCTTCCTTACGAGTGAGAATGGCTTGTAGGCGATGGAGTTCCATCTGCGAGTGGCGGTATTCATCAAGGACTGCTGTTAACAACTCATTGCTAGAGTATCTATAACAGGTCTAAATGGAGAGAGCAGGGCACGCCAGGCTGGGGTCTTGAGTTCCTCCGGTGCAGTCGACATTTCCCTTTATGGGGAGGTAGAAGGTGGTGGGTTGTCTCATCTGTGGGAGGGAACTACGGATGCGCATCAATGCTTCTCTGGCTACCAAGTCAATAGCAAGTACAGGACTAGGCATCCGAGGTCCTGTGGAGTAGATAGGGCTTCCATTGGTTCCTGGCTTGGCTAGTATGACAATCTATCCCACATAATCTCCTGATTCTAGTCCCTTGTGGAGGGTGTAGGTACGTTTCTGATGGTAACCGCACAGTTGCATCGAGTCCCATAGGATTTGGGGAAATCCAATCTTCAGCCACTCATCAATAGGTTCCATCTACAGAAGGGTTTAGGTTAGGTTGGGTTAGTAACAGGTGTGCATGATTTTAGGATTATGAAATCATATTGGTTCAAGTAGTTTTCAAAATTGAGGGGAGAGACATAAGCATTTTTGCAATTAATCATCTTTTCTCCCTTGTCCCTTTAGAAAATAGGTTTGTCGTTTCCTGTCTAACGTCCATGCTAACTAAGGTCTCACAGTGAAGAAGGCTCTGATACCAAGTCTGTGGGCTCCCCGGATTATCCATCCGAGAAATCCCTGTTATGCATACATCCACGTTCTCATGATCAATGAGCCATGGAGCATAACCGACAGGTATCATTACAACATCCGAAATATAACGAATTTCAAGACTTACATAATTGCCATTCTGGCTACAACATCCTTAGCGGCGGAATATCATCTTCCGCTGAGCCCAATCGTGACTCCACCTACAAGCAGCTGATTGGGGAGACGGCCTAGCTCGCTGGACGTCACCTGAATCTTCCGAAGTCGAACCTCTGAAAATCTAGCCAAGTAAATAGGCAGGGAAAAAGCCGTGAGTACTTTTGAATGTACTCGCAAACCACTAGGATAATGACATAAGGAAATGCAAGTCTGGCTGTGGCGAGATAGGTCTATCTGGGGTTGTTTTCGAAATACCTAGGCTAACTCTTGAAGTTATGGCATCTCCATATATTTGTTGAAAAAGAGTTTTGAAAACATGGCTTTGTTTTATAAGTCAAGACATCTCCATATCTTTGTTGAAAAAGAGTGTTGAAAACAGTTTTGGGA
Source organism: Avena eriantha (assembly GCA_910589775.1). Lineage (NCBI taxonomy): Eukaryota > Viridiplantae > Streptophyta > Magnoliopsida > Poales > Poaceae > Avena > Avena eriantha. The sequence goes on from OU342743.1 coordinate 380,149,945, forward strand.
GTAAAAACCCTTTTTTAAACCTCTTCGACCACATCGGGTCAAAACAAAGCTTTCGAACTTGGGTTCCCCATGAACCTTCGTCCTCTTCGTCCTTGTTTCCCCAACAAGCACAGTTTGGGTACTCCTAGCCAAGACCTTTACAACCGTCCTTGACCGTGGACACGGCTATTTGAATAGGTTATCCTCTTCAGAATTTGCGCACTTTCCCCACAAGAATCAATACATCCACCGGGATACAACCACGGCCCACTACCACTGTAGATGGGGGTCCGGATAATCAATTCTAACCTTTCGCTTGTCGAACCTAGCAAAGGCATGCCTTTCCTTTTGGGTTTGTTCTCCCCGGCAACGAGTATGTGGCTCCTAGCCATAACCCTGCCTTCCGTACACGCGGATACCCAAGCCGCCACTTGGCGTATACCTTAAATCTGGTGACTCCACTTCCTTCCATACTCCAAATCATACCGTCCGCGGGACATCCAATTGTTGCGCCAGCCTCCTGCCAGTACAGGCTCACTCTTGCCGAAGCAAGCAACAGGCTTCACATCCGTGATCTGGTGGCGCCTGCTAGGAATTATAGGGATCTCTCCCTATAAGCATGGTAGAAGCTGCCTCGGCTAATGCGGACAAACTACGAGTTAAGCCCCAGCACCTGGGGTAATGTGGTTGCACTGATAAAAATTGTTCCGGTAAAGGCGTAGAACATCCCATCACATTCTGATTGCTCATCATCACCATTTCTTTCTTTAAAACATCCGCTTGGGATGATGCCTCTTCCCAAGGGTTTTATAAAGTAGTTTAAAACCTTTGTAGTGGGGTAAATCCCCAAAATAGTTTATTTTCTCAAAACCGGGGGTTTCCAAGGAGGTAGGATGCTAACCATCATACTCTCGATCTACAAGGATAAAATGGTAGGTACATCGGGGTGGTGCCACGAAGGACACAAAGTCATAACTTGGAGGAGCCAAGTTATCATCGCAATATTTGTAAAACAAGACATGGAGGTAAGTAATGCAATTTATAAGGAGGACACAAAACAGGTAAAATAGAGTAGGATATATATCAGAGTTCAGGAATGGTGGCTTGCCTGTGGTCAGCAATAAGTCCCTGGACTTTTTTAGAAAACCAAGAATACTCAATAATTAGTAATAAGAAGTCCCTTCCTTCTTGTCATCAAACACTCACACTATCGTCGTCATCGGGTACACATGCAAACAGACAATACCACAATCAATACAAGGCATACAAACATCAAACCATACAGCAAACAAACATAGGGATTACTACTAAACTTGGTAGGTGTTGGAGAAGTTGGGTTCTATTGGTGGAATTTACTAGATTGCCACTGTAGTGTTTTCTCTTAGAAGATAGATGTCTGGGATAAATACTTTGGACTTGGAGTGGGGTTCTGAGGTCAGTAGGCTACCAATGGGCATCAGTGACATCCTCAGATAGGTCTTGACAAAACAAAACCAACACAAGTGGTTTCACTTGATTATCAAATTTCTAGATTTAGTTCTGCTTTTTATAGTGGGTTAAGCTCTAGTTTGAGGAAATAATTCACCAGAAATTATCTGCAGTTCCAAAACTTATTTCCTTGGACAGGTGGGTGTTTTGTTTTTGGTGTACTGAACCACCTAGAGTTGGAATCATGTCAAAAGAATTACTAGAATGCCCTCAGGAAATTCCTAAAGGCAGTTCTGTATGGTTTTTCTCTTTTCCACCAGATTAAATCTACAAAAGCTATTGAGTTGGTTCCAAGGGAATGTGATAGGAATTTAGAATATCTTTTTGTAGAAATTGGTTTCACCCTTTTTGGAGTTGCCAAACTCCTGGAGTGATTTATTTAGTGAAAATACCCATTGCAGAAGTAATTAATTCACTAAAATTTAGCCAGAGTTCAATAAATTATGAGCTGCTAGGATTTGATAGATACTGATTCTAGGAGGTACTGGGAGGTGGAATCAGATCAATAACACATTTGGTTTGACCTAAAGAATTTATCCAAGGCAGAAAGTTGTTGTTTTTGTTAGTTTTCTCAAGGCACACTTGTGTTCACCTTGGCATAGGACCTATGCTAGATGATTGGTATGTCAAATACCTCTCAGTAGGATTTTGATTCATCTCAAATCGAGATGTGAAACTCTCTGAGGAATTTCTTTAGTGCAAAGTATACTTGTAGTAAAATAAATACTAGCAAATAATGGAATTTATTTTGGTCTTGGGGTTGCCTCTGCATGTTTGAGAAAACATCAGAGAACCATCTGAGATTTATATTTTGGAATTTGGATTTTATTTCCATTTTCAAAAGGATTTAATCCTACTGGCACTTTTCTGGATCTGGAGTAAAAAGAAAAGAAACAGAGCCAGCTGGGCTGGCTTCTGGGGCTACTGGGTCGGCCGGGAGGGAAATCGGCCCATGGAGCACGGAGCGAAGCGCGGGAGGAAGCGGTTCAAACCTGACTGGCGGGGCCCACCAATCAGCGAGAAGGGGCGGCCAAAACAGTGCCGGCGGATCTCGGCCGTTGGTTTAAGTGGGGATGGACGGTGCATCGTCGTCGTCCACCAGGGCTCGCCCATGACGAGAGCTAACCTTAGCAAAGGGTGGCGTAGGGCGGGAAGCTCACCTAAGGGCTCGATGAAGGTCAGGGAGGCTGTGGGGCAACGCGATCGACGATGCTGAGCAGATCGATGGGCGGCACGGCGCCAGTGGCCCACTAGAAGTAGCTTTCATGACGGTGGGTGAGAGGGACCTCGTCGGAGCTCACTAGCGAGGGAGAAGGGGTTGGTCCTGGACAGAAAGAAGAGCATGGTCAGATAGAGGAGGAGGAGGGGAACTCGTGAGCGGACATGCAGAGGAAATGGAGTAGGGGAGGAGGGGCCTTGCTCGTTTCGGTGAGGAGGCCGAGAGCTCCTCTTCTTCTTCCTCTAGTCAGCATAGGGCAGGGAGTGGGAGTGGAGCCTGGGAAGGGTGAGTGGAGGTGAGAGGGGGAAAATGAGGGGCAGAGGCTCACTTGGGGAGGCCTCTGGCCATATATACTTGGGAGGAGGGGTAGATGAGGTAAATGACCCATTTGGACATGGTGGAGAGGGGATGCTGGCCAGGGATTGGTCTAGGGGTTGGTGGAGAGGGGTAAGAAGGGTAGGTGGTCGTGCTGGATCAGAGAGGGAGGGGGTGGCAGCTATGGTAATTACTTGGAGTAAATCTTGTAAGATTAGCTTGTCTCTCTCTTTCTACTAGTACAAGGGCAAAATGGGAAGGGTTGAGGTGGTGCTATAGTGCTGGTCGACCAGGGGTGTGTCCTGGTGTTGAGGATAAGCATTGAGCAAGTTTTGATGAATTTTGGAAGTGGTTTGAGTAATGGATTTGCTTAACTGGCAATTTTGATCCAATTTAGGGTTATGGAGAAAGTCCAAAAACTTGCATTGGACCAGAGGAGGAAATGGTACTGGTAGATAGATGAGGTCAAGGAAGACACCTTGGATTTAATTGAGATTTTTCTAAGGGGTTTTAGTCCTTATAAATCCAATTATTCAAAAGGGGAACATGTGGATTCTAGAAGATCATTTGATAAATTTGCATTGGACAAGGGTGGTCTCTGGTTTGAGAAGGTCCCAAATGTGATTACACACTTAGGGTAATTTTCCCAAGATTTATTGGGGACTAGAAGTATTTAAATCAATCATTATTCAATTCAGCTATTTAAGGAAATGGGCAAAAAGAAATAATAAAGATTCTCAAAAATAATTATTTTTGAGGTGGAAAGATAGGGTATGGTATATGGAACTCACATGAGCCAAAAATTAGATCAGTGTTTTGGCAAAAACCAAACTTTCCTTTATGGAGGGAGTTTTGGAGATTTTAACTATTAAAGGAATTAATTAGATTTGGAGCCATAATAATTATGGGTAATATTTGAGAAATCCTGATGGTCAAGGTAGATGATTTATACAAGGATTAGCAAGCATTTGCAACCTTGTGGAAAGAAAATCCAACTTGAATAAGATGGAAAACAAGGAGTTGATGATATAGGGTGATGTTATTTTTTATACCACCAAAACATGTTTGCATCTAGGAGCTCAGAGCTCACCTTGGTGCAAGGGATAGATGGCTGGGTAGACCAAGTCATAAAGATGATCATGGCAGGAGGAGTTTAAATTAAATGCATGTGAGGTGATCTAGGAATGATAGCAAACTTTGTTGAAATTAAGGCTATCATGCAAAATGTGTCATGATGCCTTATAAACCAAGTGGGTTTAAGAAGCACAGGGATCCACTTGGAACAAGTGAAGTAGATCTTGGTAGACCTATATTAGTAGATCACAAGCATGCAGATAGTTGGTCCATAGAAGGTTGTATGAGGAGGTGAGGTTCTACCAAAGTAGGCATGATGACTAGTTTTGCAGGAAATAATATTTTCCTTGTCTACAAAACCATCAAGTACAAGTGGGTTGGAGGAGGATCTAACCAGGGGCAATTGTGGTCCTTGTTATTCCTTAGGATGGTTAACAAGATGGTTCAGGTGCATTTCCAAAAATGCACATGGTTTGAGGAAAGGAGGCATTCAAAAAGGTAATGTTGAAACTGTTTCCAGACTAGTCAAATTTGGCAGTTTTGAGGATTTTGACTAGAGTAAGAGAGGGAATGTTCTTGGAGGAGTTTCAAGGTATTAGAGCATTAGCAAGTGAATGATATTGAGGTGTGCATTTAGTACAAGAGATCCATGCTTGGTATTAGTCTTCATGGACTTGGAAACTTCCAGAAAGGGGAATCTTCAGAGTGGATCTGGTTAAGGGCTTTAGATGATCACCTAGTGGTTAGGGATTATAACTAGGTTTGTATTCTTGCTTATGGATTGATGATTTGGAAACCTCTTGATCCTAGTAATGAGCTCCTAGAGTATCTCATACTACTTCCTAAGCAAACAAGTCAATCAGCAGATCAAGGCAACTCATCAGACAGCAGATCAAGGCAACTCATCTTATAAACTATCCAACTACTACTAGGGTTACCATCAAGCTTAGCTTGAGGTAAGGTTGGGGAATTTTGAAGAGGTTAAGTTTTGAATAAGATGAGAGTCCTTGGTATCTCTACCAAGAGTAGAATACAAATTCTTTGAGAAGAGGTTTTGGGGGAACTAGAGATAAGATTAGTTGAGTGTTCTGTCTTGAAAACATAAGGAGATTATTATATACCTCTCCATAGTTTTGTTAATAGGAGCTACCAAAAATGGTTTTAGTTGCACAAGCTTCTTGGATCTGGTTTTGAAATGCCAGAACATTTGAGAATATGTAAAATGTGCCAGGATAGTTTTGGTAAATAGCTTTTGTCAACTGAGGGTGAGGTAAGGAGTATCAGAAGATACACTCACATGCACAAGCATAAGCAAACAAAAGACAAACACTGCACCAATGAGCAAGAAAAAGTTTCTGTTCCCCCTAATTTTTGCATTCTGGACAACTAATCAGGGTTACTGAAATTGGGATGTTACATCATGGATCCACTAGTGTCATTGCATGTGTTATATTCCAAAACCACATTGATCCACATGACCACACACACTTCAGTGGATTCTGCAATCTGGCAGCTGCTTCTCAATGTGTTTTTGGTCTGTGTGACCATGGCTTGACACCTGGAGTCCGTATAGTCGTTTTATTTGTTCTTGCCCCAAACCACACAGATCTACTGGCATCATTGCATATGCTCTCTTCCAATACCACATTGATCCACATGACCACACACACTCCAGTGGATTCTATGATGCAACTTCTATCACATTTGCGCAACATGCAATGTGGAAGCTGCTTCCCTATGTGTTTTTGGTTTATGTGACCATGGCTTGACAGATGGAGTCCTTAGAGTATTTGTGTGTGTTCTTTTCTCAAGCCACATTGATCCAATTGGGTCATTGCATGTGCTCTCTTCCAAAACCACATTGATCAACATGACCACACACACTCTAGTGGATTTTGTGATCCAACTTCTGCCACACTAGTGCAACAGGCAGTGTGGAAGCTACTTCCCTATGTGTTTTTGGTCTATGTGACCATGGCTTGACAAATGGAGTCCCTAGATTCATTGCATTTGTTCTTTTCCTAAACCACATGGATCCACTAGTGTCATTGAATATGCTATCTTCCAATACCACATTGATCCACATGACCACACACACTCTAGTGGATTCTGTGATGCAATTTCTGCCATCACTCGTGAAACATGCAATGTGGAAGTTGCTTCCCTATATGTTTTTGGTCTCTGTCACCATGACTTGACACATGGAGTCCCTAGAGTCACAACATTTGTTCTTTTCCCAAACCACATGGATTCACTAGTGTCATTGCATGTGCTCTCTTCGAATACCACTGTGATGCAACTTCTGCCATCACTGGTGCAACATGCAATGTGGAAGCTGCTTCCCTATATGTTTTTGGACTCTCTCACCATGGCTAGGCACATGGACTCCCTAGAGCCATTGCATTTGTTATTTTCCCAAACCACATAGATCCATTGGTGTCATTTCATGTGTTCTTTTCGAAAACCACATTGATCCACATCACCAAAACACTCCCGTGGATTCTGCGATGCAACTTCTGCCACACTGGTGCAACATGCAATGTGAAAGCTGTTTACCTATGTGTTTTTGGTCTCTATGACCATGGGTTGACACCTAGAGTCCCTAGAGTCTTTTCATTTGTTCTTGTCCCAAATCACATGGATCCACAGGTGTCATTTCATGTGCTCTCTTCCGATACCAGAATTATCCACATGACCACACACACTCCAGTGGATTCTATGATACAACTTCTGCCATCACTGGTGCAACATGAAATGTGGAAGGTTCTTCCCTATGTGTTATTGGTATTTGTGACCACAGCTTGACACATGGAATCCCTAGAGTCATTGCATTTGTTCTTTTCCCAAACCACATGGATCTACTGGTGTCATTGCATGTGCTCTCTTCCAAAACCACATTGGTCCACATAACTACACACACTCCAGTGGATTCTATGATGCAACTTCTACGATGCTAGTGTAACATGCAATGTTGAAGCTACTTGGCCATATGTTTTTGGTCTCTCTGACCATGGCTTGACACATGGAGTCCCTAGAGTCACTGCATTTGTTCTTTTCCCAAACCACATGGATTCACTAGTGTCATTCCATGTGCTCTCTTCCAATATGACCACACACACTCCAGTGGATTATGTGATGCAACTTCTGCCATCACTGGTGCAACATGCAATGTGGAAGCTGCTTCCCTATATGTTTTTGGTCTCTGTAACCCTGGCTTGGCACATGGACTCCCTAGAGTCATTGCATTTGTTCTTTTTCCAAAACCACATTACATCGACATGACCAGACACACCCTAGTGGATTCTATGATGCAACTTCTTCCACACTACTGCAACATGCAATGTGGATGCTTCCTCCCGTTGTGTTTTTGGTCTCTATGACCATGGCTTGACGCATGGACTCCCTAGAGTCATTGCATTTGTTCTTTCCCCAAACCACATGGATCCACTTGTGTCATTGCATGTGCTCTCTTCCAAAAACACATTGATCCACATGACCACACAAACTCTAGTGGATTCGGTGATGCAACTTCTGCCAAACTGGTGCAACATGCAATGTGGAAGCTGCTTCCCTATGTGTTTTTGGTATCTGTGGCCATGAATTGACACATGGGGTCCCTAGAGTCATTGCATTTGTTTTTCCCAAACCACATGGATCCACTGGTGTCATTGCATGTGCTTTCTTCCAAAAGCAAATTGATCCACATGACCACACACACTCCCGTGGATTCTGTGATGCAACTTTCGCCATACTATTGCAACGTGCAATGTGGAAGGTGTTTCCCTATATGTGTTGTTGGTATTTGTGATCATGGCTTCACACATGGAGTCCCTAGAGTCATTGCATTTGTTCTTTTCCCAAACCATATGGATCCACTAGTGTCATTGCATGTGATATATTCCAAAACAACATTGATCCACATGACCACACACACTGTAGTGGATTATGTGATGCAACTTCTGCCACACTGGTGCAACATGCAATGTGGAAGCTGCTTCCTAGTGTGTTTTTGTTCTATGTGACCATGGCTTGACAAATGGAGTCCCGAGATTCATTTCATTTGTTCTTTTACCAAACCACATCGATCCACTCGTGTCATTGCATGTGCTCTCTTCCAAAACCACATTGGTCCACATGACCACACACACTCTAGTGGATTCTGTGATCCAACTTCTGCCACACTGGTGCAATTTGCAAGTGGAAGCTGCTTCCCTATGTGTTTTTGTTCTATGTGACCATGTCTTGACAAATGGAGTCCCTAGAGTCATTGCATTTGTTCTTTTCCCAAACCTCATGGACCCACTAATGTCATTGCATGTGTTATCTTCCAAAACCACATTGATCCACATGTCCACACACACTCTAGTGGATTCTGTGATGCAACTATGCCGCACTGGTGAAACATGCAATCTAGAAGCTGCTTCTCTATGTGTTTTTGGTCTCTGTGACCATGGCTTGACACCTGGAGTCCCTATAATCGTTTTATTTGTTCTTGCCCCATACCACATGGATCTGCTGGAGTCACTGCATGTTCTCTCTTCCAATACCACATTGATCCACATGACCACACACACTCCAGTGGATCCTATGATGCAGCTTCTGCCACACTAGCGCACCATGCAATGTGGAAGCTGGTTCCCTATGTGTTTTTGGTCTATGTGACCATGGCTTGACACATGGAGCCCCTAGAGGCATTGCATTTTGATCTTTTCTCAAACCACATGGATCCACTAGTGTCATTGCATGTGCTCTCTTCCAAAAATGCATTGATCCACATGACCACACACACTCTAGTGGATTATGTGATGCAACTTTTGCCACACTGGTGCAACATGCAGTGTGGAAGCTGCTTCCCTATGTGTTTTGGTCTATGTGACCATGGCTTGACAAATGGAGTCCCTAGAGTCATTGCATTTGTTGTTTTCCTAAACCACACGGATCCACTAGTGTCATTGAATGTGCCATCTTCCAATACCACATTGATCCACATGACCACACACACTCTAGTGGATTCTGTGATGCAATTTCTGCCATCACTGGTGAAACATGCAATGTGGAAGCTGCTTCCCTATATGTTTTTGGTCTTATTGACCATGACTTGACACATGGAGTCCCTAGAGTCACTGCATTTGTTCTTTTCCCAAACCACATGGATTCACTAGTGTCATTGCATGTGCTCTCTTCCAATACCACATGGATCCACATGACCACACACACTCCAGTGGATTCTGTGATGCAACTTCTTCCATCACTGGTGCAACATGCAATGTGGAAGCTGCTTCCCTATATGTTTTTGGACTGTGTCACCATGGCTTGGCACATGGACTCCCTAGAGCCATTGCATTTGTTCTTTTCCCAAACCACATAGATCCATTGGTGTCATTGCATCTGCTCTCTTTGAAAACTACACTGATCCACGTGACCACAAACACTCCCGTGGATTCTGTGATGCAACTTCTGCCACACTGGTGCAACATGCAATGTGAAAGCTTCTTACCTGTGTGTTTTTTGTCTCTGTGACCATGGGTTGACACCTAGAGTCCCTAGAGTCTTTTCATCTGTTCTTGTCCCAAACCACATGGATCCACTAGTGTCATTTCATGTGCTCTCTTCCAATACCAGATTGATCCACATGACCACACACACTCAAGCGGATTCTATGATGCAACTTCTGCCATCATTGGTGCAACATGCAATGTGGAAGGTGCTTCCCTATGTGTTGTTGGTATTTGTGACCATGGCTTGACACACGGAGTCCCTAGAGTCATTGCATTTGTTCTTTTCCCAAACCACATGGATCTACTGGTGTCATTGCATGTGCTCTCTTCCAAAACCACATTGATCCAGATAACCACACACACTTAGAGGATTCATGGAGTGCCTAGAGACATTGAATTGTTTCTTTTCCCAAACCACATGGACCCACTAGTGACATTGAATTGTTTTGGTCTCTCTGACCATGGCTTGATACATGGAGTGCCTAGAGACATTGAATTGTTTCTTTTCCCAAACCACATGGACCCACTAGTGTCATTGCATGTGGTCTCTTCAAAAATCACATTGGTCCACATGACGACACACACTTAGAGGATTCTGTGATGCAACTTCTGCCACACTTGTGCAACATGCAATGTGGAAGCTACTTCTCTTTCTGTTTTTGTTCTCTATGACTGATACGTCATAAACGTATCTATAAGTTTTGATGCTCCATGCTTGTTTTGTATCAACTTTCTTATGTTTTGTTTACACTTTGAGGTATTTTAATACATTTTCTAGAACTAACCTATTGACAAGATGCCGTAGTGCTAGTTGCCTGTTTTCTGCTATTTTTGGTTTCAGAAAAGCTAGTAAAGAAATATTCTCAGAATGGGACAGAACCAAAGACGAAGTTCCTATTTTACCAGAAGACTAATGGAGCCAGAAGACGAGACGGAGAGGGGCCCCAAGGGGCCCACACCACCTGGTGGCGTGGGCCAGGCCAGGCCGCACCAGGGGTGGTGTGGCCGCCTCGGTCTCCACCTCGACCTCTCCTTTCTCCTATATAAACCCCCGAGAAGAAAACCCTAAGTTGAGATAAGAATTCCACGAAAAGTTCCGCAGCGCTGCCGCCACCGAAGAGGAGATTCGGGGGACAAAAGTCTCTGTTCCGGCACCCTGGCGGGACGGGGAAGTGCCCTCGGAGCCATCTCCATCGACTCCACCGCCATCTCCATCGCCGTATATGACTCTCATGATGAGGATGGAGTAGTTCTCTCTCGAGGCTAAGGGCTCTACCGGTAGCTATGTGTTCATCTCTCTCTCTATGCGTGATCTTATTGAGATCATGAGCTTTGTAATCTAGTTGAATAAGTAGATCTATTCTACTACTCAAGTGCTTTAATTAATCTCTGCTTAACCCCACGTGTGTGAAGTTCATAGTGTGCACACCGTGTGGCACTTAGGCTAAGGTTACAGAAATACTTATCATGATTATAATTTGAGTTGGATGTGTCTATGAGATTGTGGTGTTTGTTGGAACCATCTAGCGCTCAAGGTGACAGTGATGGGTTATCTAGATGGGGAATGCGAACTTGAAGGTGTGTTGTTATAGCCCTACATCATCCAGCCAGAGAGTAGTTCAAGGTAGCATAATGAAGAGAAGATATTTATATGATAGTGTCCACTAGTGAAAGTATGATCCCTAGGCCTTGTTTCTAATCATTGAAACACCGTTTACAATCAATCATGTTACATGTTTGCTTGCTACCACTCTTATTTCAGATTGCAATTACTACTTATAATCATCCATATTACTTGTATTTCACTATCTCTTCGCTGAACTAGTGCACCTATACACCTGACAAGTGGACTGGGTGTGTTAGGGACACAAGAGACTTCTTGTATCTTGATTATAGGGTTGCTTGTAAGGGATACCTTTGACCACTTCCTCCCTGAGTTTGATAAACCTTGGGTGAACCACTTAAGGGAAACTTGATGTTGTTCTACAAACCTCTACACTTGGAGGCCCAACAATGTCTACAAGAATAGAAGCGTGCGTAGACATCAAGCTATTTTCGGGCGCTGTTATCGGGGAGGTAAGGTAAAAGGTACTCACATCCTCTGGCTACTAAGATATCTTCTAGTACTGTTGCTGATGTGTGAGTGCTCGAAGTTATTTCCTTTAGATTCTACAATTATATCTTTTTGTTTTTTGTTTTTGTTTTCACTAGTTAGGCTTCATGGAGAACAACAACAAAATTAGAGAGCTTTTTAGAATTTTCCCGAGGTAGAACATGAATGGTTTGAAAAGAAAATTAAAAAACCCATGGAACTTCTTTGCATGCTAATAGCAATGTTATTAGTATGAATTATTTGAACACCTTTGTTACTAATGCTATGGAAACGTCTAAGCTTGGGGAAGTCAGTTTTATAAAAATGATATTTTTAGTTCCCCAGCTTTAGAGGAGAAAATTTTCTCTGATGATACATTATCTCCCATATGTGGTAATTCTAATGATACTTGTGATATTTTATATCCACATACTGAAAGCATCCCTTTTAAAATACCTATGGAAATTATTGAACGTGTTATGAATAACTGTTATTTTGGAGATGGAACTGTCTATCCTGGTGATCATTTACTATTTATACATGAATTATGCGAGTTGTTCAAGTGTGTAGGTATTTCAATGAACCAAGTTAAGAGGAAGCTATTCTCTTTATCACTTAAGGGCAAATCAAGGGAGTGGTATGAGCTACTAGACGATCCTTATCATTTGGAGTGGAAGGAACTTGAATCTCTCTTTTACTGTCAATTTTATCCTCCTCATGAAATTCATAAAGATAGTAATCATATTTATAATTTTCATCCTCGTGATGGAGAAAGTATTGCCTGAGCATGGGGAGATTGAAGTCACTAATGCTCAAATGTCCCATTCATGAGCTCCCAAGTAATATTGTTATTAATAATTTTTATGCAAGGATTTCAGAACATTACAAGGACTACCTAGATACCTATTTAGAGGAATCCTTCACAAGGAAGGAGGTCAAAGGTAAGTGGGATGTTCTTGAAACAATTCAAAGCAATACTGAAGATTGGGATAATGACAAAGGTAAAGAACCAGGTATGAACTATGAGTATGATTGCATTAAATCTTTCGCTGGAACTGCTGATTTTCAAGAGGTTAGTGCTAAATATGGTCTTGATCCTCAAATTCTTATTGATTGTTGTAGAGCCTTTTCTTCTCATATTAATGCTCCTAAAGAAAAATGGGACATGTATCATGAGCCTTTTAAAGACATTTGCATGAAAAATGAAATTGTTATTAATGCTAGCAATAAACATGCTCAAACCTCTGAAAGTACTATTTCTTATAAGCATGTTAACTTTTGTGAAGTACACTGACCTTGTGAAAAAAATCAAATTGAAGAATAATATTGTATCACCCACGGGAATGAAAAAATAGAACGTGGTATAGTTCTCTAAATGATCTTGGTACAAAAGTGTGTGCCCTCTATCCTTTTATTTGTAAACTTTGCTTTGAAGTGGGACATTTCAATTTTCAAAGCTTAGGCCATAACAATAGCCCTTCCAATCCAATGAGTACTGTAAGTTTGTATTGTGATAACATTATCACTCCTAATCAGCATGATGAACTTACATTATTTTTGGGGTGTGAAGACTTATCAAGAAAAACTTCTTTCGTAGATATGAGTGTTTTGATATGAATAGCGTCCTGCATGGTTATCATCTTTATTCTGTTGATGATTGCCACACAAATACTTACATACAAAATATTATAAAAGATATGATTTTAACAAAATATGACAGGACTAATATGTGTTTTGTTCTTATTAATGAAAAGGAGGAATCCTACAAAGTTTCTTCTATTGTCTCTAACAATAAACCAGGGTATATGGAGAAGCTTCCTTTCAAGCCTCTCCCTCCTAAAGAGAAGAATAAAAAGAAGAAGAGGAGGAGTAAAAGGAAGGAGGAAATGGTATTTCCCCTAAGCATGTTGGTCCTATTATAGTTTTTGATGAGTCTGAAATCGATGATGTTCCTATGCCTGTTACCTATAGTAGTGATTATGATTGGGAAAAGCAGACTACTTTTGATATTGAAAATCTCTTTGTTACAAATTCTGAAAATGATGATGTTAATAATTGGTGTACTATTAGTACTATCCATGTTCCTTCCAATGATGATTTGATTACAAACGAACACACTTTGGAAGATAACTATTCTATTGCTTATGATGATACTATACCTCTAATATATGATGATTACAATGATGAGTATGATATTTTCAGTCCACCTACTATAGAGGAGAAAATTGACAATATGCCTACTAAATTTGATGATTATGGTGATGAGAATAATAATGATAGATATTTTGTTGAATTTGCTCCCACTACGATTAATAAGAATGACTACGCTTGTAGAGAGAGTAATAATTATTCTATGCATGTGGCTCACGATAAGAATGTTTTATGTGATATTTATTTTGTTAATTTTATTCATGATGCTACTGAAAGTTATTATGAGAGAGGGAAACATGGTTTTATGTATCTCAACAATAATAAGTTTCCCCTCTTTATGTTGAAATTTTTTAAGTTGCACTTGTTTTGGTTTCCTATGCTTGTTGCTTTGTGCTTTCATGACTTGTTTCTTTACAAGATTATTTTTCATAGGAAGTGGGTTAGACTTCAATTCGTTCCATATTTTCTTATTGATGCTCTCTTTTACTTCAATTCATATTTCTTATGTGAGCATCATCGAAATTATCATGCTTATCTTAATGGCTATGAAGAAAGAGCTTTTCGGAGATAACCCATTATATTTTTACTTTCAGTTTATTTTTGTTTTGTTGAGTCTTGGAAGTTATTGCCTCAGTAATAACCTCTCCTTATCCCTTTTTATGTGGTTTTTGTGCGAAGAATAACCTCCAATGAGAGAGAAGTAAGACTTGGGAAAGTTGCTGTCTCGAAATAGATTTTTGTGCTTTACTGAAAACAATCGTGAAAAATCCTAGTACGTCGGATTGAGCTGTAATTTTCTGTGCTGATGACCCAAGTTATTATCTAAGTTTCGTTAGTTTATCACTTTTCGATTTGAGCAACACAAGGTCTTCAAAAAATCGGTTTTTACCTTCTGGTCTGTTTTGACAGATTTCTGCCATTATTTGCATTTGCCTCTTAATATCTTTCTATTTGATTTCTGTTTGATCACTTGATCTTTTACAAGTAATTGCTATAGTATCTTGTATTTTAATGGAAGTTTTACTTGTTGAAACTAAACCCAAAGACTTATTATCTTGAATACACTAATGTTGCTAATGAAGATTGTGTGAAGTTTTGTATGAAGGAAATTTTCAAGTGTAGGGAAGAATAATGTGATGAGATGAAGTATGGAAAAAATCTCAAGCTTGGAGATGCCACCCGTGTAACCCCAAGAAATATTCAAGAAGTACAAATGTCAAAGCTTGGGGATGCCCAAGGCATCACCTTCTTCATCAATAAAAATCTCAGGTTTTCTTCCAAAACACTACATTTTTATTGTTTCATGCATAATTGTGTTGTTCTTGGAGCGTATTTGTTTTTGTTTTTAGTTTTATTTTGTTTGGTTTTCTTAAATAAATTGGTTGGACCCCTGCATTCGTATGTGGTTTCATATAAGTTTATTGGTGTTGGAAAAGAGTAGGAAGCTTCATGCTTATAAGTGGTACAAAAGGAGCTTTTTTTGACTGTGGCCTAGACTTTATCATGTCATGTTTGATGTTTCTTTGACTTTATGCTTAGTGATTATTGCAGTAGAATGACTTGTTCAAAACAGTTGAGATTGCCTAATGTGCATTGAAAGAATCATGCGTTGTTTTAGCATACAAAAGAATAATATTGTGGTATTCTCCTTTGATGCTTTATTTGGGTTGACTTGGCACATGCTTACGCCATGTTAAGACTATGAGCCAGTCACCTTAGCCTCTATGATCATTTAGTTTTTGACTTGTAATATCACTTTATGCTTTAATTAATAATGTTTTGTCGCTTTGCATGATTATGGCCATTATTGCCCTCTTAGTTGGTCGCCCCAGTCTTTTGCTAGCCTCAACCTATACCATGTTTCAGTTCCACTCAAGCATCCAACCTCCAAGAAAACCAAGTTATTCCAAAGAGTCCACTATAAATTCCTATGCATGGTGTGTTACACCATTCCAAGAATATTCATGCTTTTATCTACCTTCAAAATTAAACTTGTTATGTGAAAATTAGTGATTAAAGCTCTCACAAACTTGATGGCACACTTTACTTTCTTGCACTTAATAAACTTGAACCATTGTGTTCATCTATGTTTCTTATATGCTTGCACTTTATAAGTTGTGAATTACCTGAACCATGTAACATGGGGAACGCTTTCAACATTGCACTTATTATTCAGTTGATATCATGTTCTTTTGTTTATGGATCTCGACGGTGTGAAATAAAAGGGGAGCTTGTAAGCTCATGGAGTTTGTATGTGTGTTAGAGAAACGCTTGGGCGGATAGCCTAAGCCATGGCTAATCATGGTGGAAACTTGCAGCATAACCATAGTGAGCATTATGTGAAGCATCCTCAATAAAAACCTATGTGAATAGCAAATAAAAAGATCACTGAGATGCTCATTGTCTGTTGCCTTGTCATTTTGATATGGGATAGCTCCTGTGTCATGGGGCAAGGGGTACCCCGTTGGTGGTTCTCCATGATACACATGTACTTAGAATGACAAGAACTTACTTGTGACTAAAGTTGACTAGCATGAGGTTCGGTACTCGTAAGCAAGGGGCATGATATTTTGAACTTATAACTTGTCAAGCATATCCTCATATTTGTGTCACTTTAACCTTAATCATCTCAAGATGCTTATGATAGGAGCAATGAGAGCTGAAAGCTAATAAGTACCATAATTTTTGGAAGCTCTTTATGAAACTTGAAATCCCTGCTTCCCTCTATGAAGGGCCTTTATTTTTACTTTTATGTTGAGTCTCCATCTTCTATCTTTATGCACCAATTAAGAGAGTATAGTTGTCATTCTTAGTTCAATGTGCATTGTCCCAAAACTTGTTGATTGATTCATTACTTTGATATTACTTGTTCTTAAATTATTTGTATCTAGTCACCCTTATGAACTTTGAAGGTGTCCTATGCATTTATGTTTTGCTATACCATGAGGGACAAGCTGAATACCACTCTTATTATGTTTTCTATATGTGAAACAAACAAACATATTTCAAAGCATTGGTATCCATGATCTTTTGTTTGTACCTTTTCATGTTACAACATAGTTGTTATGTCTTATTGTTAGAACTATATCTTTCATGTTTATGTTAGAGTACTATGATCCTAGCTATCAATGTTTTAAAATACCTTGATCAAGATTGTTATGGTGCATGTCACCTCAAAAATTATTCTTTTTATCACTTACCTACTTGAGGACGAGAAGGAGTTAAGCTTAGGGATGCTTGATACGTCATAAACATATCTATAGTTTTTGATGCTCCATGCTTTTTTTGTATCGACTTTCTTATGTTTTATTTACACTTTGAGGTATTTTTATATATTTTCTAGAACTAACCTATTTACAAAATGTCGCGTGCCAGTTGCCTGTTTTCTGCTGTTTTTGGTTTCAGAAAAGCTAGTAATGAAATATTCTCGAAATTGGACAAAACAAAAGACGAAGTTCCTATTTTACTAGAAGAATCACGAAGCCAGAAGATGAGACGGAGAGGGGCCATGAGGGGCCCACACCACCTGGTGGCACAGACTAGGCCAGGCCACGCCAGGGGGTGGTGTGGTTGCCTCGGTCTCCACCTCGACCTCTCCTTTCGTCTATATAAACCCCCTAGACGAAAACCATAAGATGAGATCATAATTTCATGAAAATTTCTGTAGCGCTGCCGCCACCGAAGAGGAGATTCGAGGGACATAAGTCTCTGTTCCGGGACCCTGCCGGGACGGGGAAGTGCCCCCAGAGCCATCTCCATCGACTCCACCGCCGTCTCCATCGTCGTTGCTGACTCCCATGATGAGGAGGGAGTAGTTCTCTCTCGGAGCCAAGGGCTCTACCGGTAGCTATGTGTTCATCTCTCTGATATGGGGTGGCCCAATCTTCTCAGCAAGCACTTCTCGATGATGATGGTGGATAATAAATAACTAGTGTGTAGCTATGATCTCTCCCGCTCAAACCCTGATGTCAATGCAACAGCTCTCAAAACTTGTAGGATATTCACAACACCACACTCTTGCGCACGTAGCCGTCGACCACGAATGGTAGTTTGCAATCTTCTACTTCCTAGTGGAACAACATATCACACTCAATTATAGTTGGTAAAATCGATCACAGGGTAATCCCAGAGGTTCTCTGTAGTGTGTCCCATCTATTAAGGAGGTTTGGGGGCGGCGGACTAAGCTTGGGACGACTTGGTCCCATGTAACTAGGATACAAACCGACCCAAAGTTGGGTTCGGCTCAGGGTTCTGCCGTGGCAGAGTTTGGGCCTGTTTATCTGCCGCGGTAGCCTACCGTGACAGAAAGGTACTGTTTTTCTGTGCCGCGGCAGCCTGCAGTGGCAGGAAAACGCGTTGTTTATCTACCGCAGCAGATATCCTGCCATGTGTTGATCTTCTTCTTGGTAGCTCCTTGCGCTTCCTCCCTGTCCTCCCTCGTGCATCCTTCATTGATCAACACGCCATGCTTCATATGCTTCAACTCCTCGCTCCGTGCTACGCCTTCTTCTTGATATGGGGTGGTCTGATCTTCTCAGCAAGCACTTGTTGATGATGATGGTAGATGACGGATAACTAGCATGTAGCTATGAACTCTCCCGCTTGAACCCTGATGCCAATGCAACAGCTCTCAAACCTTGTAGGATATTCACAGCACCACACTCTTGCACACGTAACCGTCGACCACGAACGGTAGTTTGCAATCTACTAATTCCCAGTGGAACAACAGATCACACTCAATTATAGTTGGTAAAATCGATTTCAGGGTAATTCTAGAGGTTCTATGAAAGAAACAACTCCAAAATAATTTTAACGTGGTCTAAACCTAACTTGTGTGGCGCCCCATCTATTTAAGAGGTTTGGGGGGGGGTGCGGCCTAAGATTGTGACGACTTGGTCCCACCTAACTAGGATACAAGCCAACACAAAGTTGGGTTCTGCTAAGGGTTCTACCGTGGCAGAGTTTGGGCCTGTTTCTCTTCAGCGGCAGCCTGCCATGGCAAAAACAGACTCTGTTTTTGTGTCGCGGCAGCCTGCCATGGTAGGAAAACGCGTCGTTTCTCTATCGCGGCATAGATCCTCCCATGTGTTGATCTCCTTCTTGGTAGCTCCTTGCGCTTCCTCCCTCTCCTCCCTCGTGCATTCTTCATTGATCAACACACCATGCTCCATATTCTTCAGCTCCTCGCTTGTCTACGCCTTCTTCCCCCATGTACCTGATCATACAATAGCACAAAGACTTAGTTAAAATAAAGTTATTATAAATGAAAGCATCATGGTCAACTAGGAAAGAATTCACCTGATAGTCATTATTGATACGACTCAATATTTCCTTCCAGTTCAAGAAGTCATAATCATCACAATCCCTGTATATATCCTCATCATCCTACCTCTCTTCATGAAAATCCGTCCACGGCTTTGGGTTAACTGAAAGTGGAACAAACAAAATTAACAACGTGTACGCAAAGTATATGTATATATAACACGTTGTATTATTGTTGTTCACATGAAAAGTATTTCGAGTATACATCAAGCAACTTAAATTGCGGGTATAAGTGAAGTACAAATAATCATTATCATGGTGAAAAACAACTAAATAGATAGTCTTGCTCTTCAATATTAAATTCAGTTTTCTCAAAGAAGCTCTATGATCAAATTTGTGAACAAGATCAAACCAATTCAATATGTGTGAAAACCAAATTGATTTATGCCATGCTTCAACTACGCTACTCTGATTATTATGAACATGATCATGTTGTCCAGTATGTAAGATGCAACTTAATTTGCGAATATTTGTGAAGTCTAAAGTAGTAACATGACTAGACAAAGACTTTTGGGACAAACACAATGAATATTAAAACAATCCATCATAGGTAAAATTACTTGTGTTGGTTGCAATATGTCAACTAGACCAGAACATATTTCCATAATATCTCGAATATGAACTATTGTCCCATAGCAAACATTTTGCATATATGGATGAAAACAGCTTGTTTCAGTTCATCGATTCTATCACAAGTAACGCATATGTGATCCACAAGAATATTTGCATCCATGCTATATTCACCAATTAGATTGAAAGTGAAACAAGGAGAATATGTGCTAGAATTCAGAAATGAAATTTCAGAAATCTTACCATAGCACAACTCATACTCATAGGTTCATTTAGCATACACAATATCAGCAGGTGGTATTCGAACAAGTATTTCTTTATGTGTAATCAGAACCACATGATCAAAATTAAAATTGGGTGAACTATCACATGGTGTTGAAACATTAGAGCAAGGCTAATCACAAAGAGGCATCAACAAAGGAATAGACTCACAATATGGTGCGCTTGTTGACTGTAGCTCCAAATCAGTACCTATATCAATAGTGTTCTCCTCACATCTTGTAGGCACTGGACATCCTACGCAAGTGACAATGCACACTCCGACGATGCAGGTTGTAAAATAGATGGCTCCCTTTCTTCAAAAGCAACCTGCATATCACAAGAAACAATACCAGGAGTGGAGATGATTACATTAGTAGAAATATCCTCACATGTATTAGAATCTACTACATTGATGTTTTCTTTTTATCTCATACTCTTAGAATGGATGCTCTCAACCTCACATTTAGTGGAAACACACAGCTCACTTTTGATAACACTCTCACTCAGTTTGGCTATGTGGGTCTCATTCTCACATGGGTTGTAATGCACACCGTGTTCAAGATGACAAATAATAGAACTGTCACCATTCGTCATGACCTTGTACTTAGCAGACAAACTGAACTCTTCTGTCCTCTCCTTGTGAAGCAGATGATAATCGTGAAATTTTTCGGCTGAAATCTTGAGCATAGCACGCCTCTTCATGTTCCATTTGAAAGAAATCCTTCCAACATCAGGACATATTTGAGCATAAAACCTCCTTCTCCAAGGTTCTCCCAATAGTATGTGACAACACTCAAGTGGTATAGGAGATACATCACATCGCACAATCTCAGTATGGTCTTTAAAAGTCATCGGAACATCAGCGGTGTGTGAAATCAGCAATGTGCCATATGATGAATGCAAGAGATATGGCACCGCATGAGCACATGTGGGTAGATGCAGCTTTTGTACAACTTCAGCGCTCATCAAATTAAGAGTAGAGTTGTTATCAATGGTAATGGAAGCACATCGCTCACCAATTATCACACTATGGTGGAAAAGACCGTCACCATCAAAAATACTGCGTTCTTCCTTCCAAAAAGTTCCACTACAACGCCAATTGTGGAAGAATTTGTACCTATAGGTCTCCACATTATCTATACCATCATTGGCCTCCATTTTCTAAATCACATCAACACTACTAGAAGACATGATTAGTACATTAGTGCACAAAACAAAATCTAGTGGTGGAACTCTCGCAACTCACTCAAAACTGACCAGAAAGCAGATCTTACAGTTCCAAAGTGAATAGTGATGCTTTCTAATTCTAATCAACAACTTATACATAGATGTGATGAAGTGAATATCTAGGGTATAGAGAACGATCACAGGCACACAGGTTATGTATGGTGGATCTCTAGGTATTGTATCCTAACTACACCGCAAACAAGTCCTAGTGCTGATCGTACCAAACCCAAGAAACACACACGTGGAGATAAACGTGGCAATGCAACTATGAAAGGTGTTGCGCTATGCTGGAGAGATAGTAGAAAAGCTCAAAGTAAACAGGCACAAGATTTCTCAATCTACCGGTGCACAAAGATATCACTAGGCCTCTTGCTCAATTTATCCTTTTCTTTTATATAGCTTCTTTCTCTTATTTGCTTTTTCTTTTGCTATATTCTATTTCTCTCTTTTTTTAATATCACACACGGACAAAGTACAATGCACAGCACCAAAACCCTACGAGCAGCCTATAAGAGTGGAAACTAGTCTCAATGGGAAAGTTCCTACACTTATGAAATAGAAGGGCTGTAGCTAAGGTTTGGAAAATTGCAAAACTTTACAATTTATTTATATGGCTGCCATGGAAGAAAAACGGGGCAAAACTGTGTCATGGCAGAGAATCTGTACCTCGGGGCAGAACGCGTGCCACGCCAGAAAAACATCACAAAATCGTGCCGCTCCAGGAAATCGGATTCGTGGCAGACACGGACTCGCGCCAGAAAAACGTGCGTTTTCTGTGCCGCGGCAGAGTCGGCAGGATTTTTTTTAAGTCCGACTCGACCAAGTAGTAAACAACCAGGACTCTTTGCTTGGATCAGATCTGACTTGATGGTGGCGGAAACAATTGATGGGGAACTCGACTAGAACAACTAGAAAGCAAAAACAAATCTACGAAGAACAGATCTAAATCTAGACTAAAAGAGGAACACGACCAGCAACTATTACTCGAATATGATGTAATCTAGGCTATGGGGATTTTCCTGTATAGGACGAAACACACGAACTAATCTATGGAAGGATTTGTGGATGCTCACCGAGTAAACGAGGAAATCTGATACCAAGATGATATGGGGTGGCCCGATCTTCTCAGCAAGCACTTGTCGATGATGATGGTAGATGATAGATAACTAGCATGTGGCTATGACCTCTCGCGCTTGAAACCTGATGCCAATCCAACAACTTTCAAACCAGGTAGGATATTCAAAACACCACACTCTTGTGCACGTAGCTATCGACCACGAACGGTAGTTTGCAATCTACTAATTCCTAGTGGAACAACATATCACACTCAATTATAATTGGTAAAATCAATCACAGGGTAATTCTAGAGGTTCCATGAAAGAAACAACTCCAAAACAATTTTAACGTGGTCTAAACCTAACTTGTGTGGCACCCCATCTATTCAAGAGGTTTGGGGGGGGGGGGCTAAGCTTGGGATGCCTTTGTCCCACCTAACTAGGATACAAACCGACGCAAAGTTGGGTTCGGCTAAGAGTTCTGCCGTGGTAGAGTTTGGGCATGTTTCTCTGCCACAGAAGCCTGCCGTGGCAGAAAAGGACTCTGTTTGTGTGCCGCAGCAGCCTGCCATCTCAGGAAAATGCGTTGTTTCTTTGCCTCGGCAGAGATCCTGCCATGTGTTGATCTTCTTCTTGGTAGCTCCTTGCACTTCCTTCCTCTCCTCTCTCGCAAATTCTTCATTGATCAACACGCCATGCTCCATATGCTTCAGCTCCTCGCTCCGTGCTACGCCTTCTTCTCCCATGTACCAGATCATACAATAGCACAAAGACTTAGGCAATATAAAGTTCTTATAAATGAAAGCATCATGGTCAACTAGGAATGAATTCACCTGAAAGTCATTATTGATTTGACTCAATATTTCCTTCTAGTTCAAGCAGTCAGAATCATCATAATCCCTATATAGGTACTGATTTGGAACACTATTGATGCCTCCTCGTGATTTGCCTTGCATTAATGTTTCAACACCATGTGATAGTTTACCCAATTTTAATTTTGATCATGTGGTACTGGTTACACATAAAGAAATACTTGTTCAAATACCACCTGCTGGTATTGTGTATTCCATCATGCTAAATGAACCCATGAGTATGAGTTGTGCTATGGATAAGATTTCTGAAATTTCATTTCTGAATTCTAGGACATATTCTCCTTGTTTCACTTTCAATCTAATTGGTGAATATAGCATGGATGCAAATTTTCTTGTGGATCACATATGCGTTACTTGTGATAGAATCGATGAACTGAAACAAGCTGTTTCTAGCCATATATGCAATGTGTCACAAAATGTTTGCTATGGGACAATAGTTCATGTTCGAGATATTATGGAAATACGTTCTGGTCTAGTTGATATATTGCAACCAACACAAGTAATTTTACCTATGTTGGATTGTTTTAATCTTTCTAGGATAGAACCCAAGTTTTCATGTTCATTGTGTTTGTCCCAAAAGTCTTTGTCTATTTATGTTACTACTTTAGACTTCACTGATATTTGCAAATTAAGTTGCATCTTACATACTGGACAACATGATCATGTTAATAATAATCAGAGTAGCGTAGTTGAAGCATGGCATGAATCAATTTGGTTTTCACACATATTGAATTGGTTTGATCTTGTTCACAAATTTGATCATAGGTCTTCTTTGAGAAAACTGAATTTAATATTGAAGAATAAGATTATCTATTTAGTTGTTTTTCACCATGATCATGATTCTTTATACTTCACTTATACTTGCAATTTAAGTTGGTTGATGTATATTGGAAATACTTTTCATGTGAACAACAATAGTACAACATGTTATATATACATATACTTTGCATACACGTTGTTCTTTTTGTTTCTCCCACTTTCATCTTACCAAAAGCCCTGGACGGCTTTTCATGAAGAAAGGGAGGATGATGAGGATATATACATGGATTATGATGATTTTGACTGCTTGAACTGGAAGGAAATATTGAGTCAAATCAGTAATGACTATCAGGGAATTCATTCCTATTTGACCATGATGCTTTCATTTATAGGAACTTTATACTTCGTAAGTATTTGTGCTAATGTATGATCAGGTACATGGGAGAAGTGATATGGGCACGAAGGAGGAGGTGAAGCCTAATTTTAGCACTCCATCAAGCTAGGTGATGCAGGGCGCATCCCATTGATGATTGGCACGCCAGGATGACCTATGATATGTAATGATAAGTCTAAGGTTGTGTCAAATATTGTTGCTATGTTATTGAGTCCGAGACCAAGTTAGGTTCGAGTCTGTTTGTGTGTTCAGTTTGGGACTATCCAACCGACTAGTTGCAGGCCTCCTATATAAAGGAGCCAGCCGCCTAGGGTTTATGGGAGTTCAATTGTTTGGTATAAAAACTATATTATGCTCCACCGTGTATCATCCCTCCGGGGACAACGATACCATTTATCAGATTATTGTTGCGGAGGATCTTATGTTCATCAATGATTGTCGTGCCCAGGTATGAGGCGTGGTGATCTTCATCACGTTCCTTGCTGGATTCCTCTTCTTCAGGTTGCGTTCATCGCGTGATTGGGAGATTACCTACCTGGTGGACTCGCTGTGAAAGATCGAGACAAAACACAAGGATCATCGGCTTTGTCCGTATCATGTGGTATCAGAGGTCTTGTTGATCACAACGTGTTTTTGGATCATCTACGGAGTGTTTTTCTATACCGAGTTTATGGATCGGTTGTAGAGAAGAGATTGGAAATTGAAATTTTTAGAATTGATCGATTGGCAGCCAAGTCAGTTCGGTCCTGGTTCGTCATTAAAGTTTTGTCGGCGTCAAGTTCATCCAGATTGAGTTGTTTGTTCGCTGTGCATCGGCAATTTTTCTCAGATCCGATTGATTGGAAGAGTTCAGGCCGATCATTGCTAGATCCAATCGGTTCCATTTAAAAGAAAAGAGAGAAGGAAGTCCACCCGCCGTATGCCTCGCGTTTCCCAGGGCGATCGCACCCGCCTCCGTCTCGTGGATCAATCGCGATCCAGGGAAGTAGCACGTGTGCCTGGCGAACGAGGTCCCCGCGTGTGCCTGGCGATCGAGGCAGTACACACAAAAAAAGAGAAAACCGATCCCCTATGTGAGCTTCCTTCACATAAAAGAAAGAAGAAAAAAGGAGGAAAAAAATCCGGATCGGACTCTACCTGCGTGACTGACGAGGATTTAACTCATCAATGCCCATTGTTATTGACTTGGGTTTTGGAGAAGGAGGGAGCACTGGAGACATCTATCGGCTAGCAAACAAGCACACAAGGGACCCGAAGATTTACCCAGGTTCAGGCCTCGTAGAGGTCCCTACTCCTTCTTGTCTGCGCGTGGAATTAATGAAGGAATTGAAGATTACAATGGTGCACAGATGTAATCTGGCAAGGGTTGTGGAAACTAGGGTTGCGTGTGTCCTCCTCGCCACCCCCTCCTAGCCTTTATATAGATAGGCTAAGTCTCGGGTAGCAGGTCGAGTCGGTTACAGGTTAGGGTTTTCCCCTTTGAACTTTCTATCCTTAGCTTCTTCTTGTGCTTCAAGCAATCGAGAGTCCGTAGGTTACTCGAGTTCTTCATTTGGGCCTTGGCGACACCGTGGGCCTCTATGTATTCAGGCCTTATATACCAAGCTCGAGTACCTGTAGGGTATACCCATGTCAGTAGCCCCCGAGGGTCTAGTGGAATCACAGATTCGACTGGCGACTTTATGAAGCCTTTCGAGTGCATGAATGAGTATATTTTCGACTGCTCTGTTTTGTGTCATAGGGATTGTTGATGTGCGTGCCTGATTTAACCGATGTATCGGTATCAGTTAACTACCTTAGGGTAAAACGACGAAATCTACTCAGACTCGAGTCCCCGAACTCGAACCCGAAAAAATGCTGGTGTAATTCGACTCAAGCCGTGGAGGTCTTACAGGAGTGGAAATCCAGTATATGGGTGTGAGCACTCGACACGTCCGTCAAGGCATGTTCATCGTACCTGCTGGCACGGATATGTTTCTAGTAGTGCACAAGAAATGCGTTGCCAGGCCTTATTCAGGTCTTATCTTCACGCTGTAAGCGCGGCATCCGAATTTTGTCATCGCGGAGATGATTCGAGTGACCCATGAGACGCAATCTCTTTGCATGGAAAATATCAGGCGGTGTCGCCGTACGCTTCGAGTGTGGATGTTATCAACACACAGTACTTTGTACAAATAACCATAGGGTGCGCGACCAGCGCTCCCTATGGGAGTAGCCCCCGAGTGCCTGGTTGAGTCGAAGACTCAGACAGGGACTAAAGAACTTTTGTGACTACTGTCGTCTTTTTGTTTGCTTGTTTCAGTCGAATTTGCTTCCGGCGCTCCCTATGGGAGTAACCCATGTCCATAGTCAAATTGTGTTTCGAGTGGTTGGGTTTTCTTTGATTGTCCATGTTCCTGCAAAAAGAAGAAGAAACAATCGTAGGGTGCGCGACTACCGCTCCCTATGGGAGTAGCCCCCGAGTGCTTGGTGGAGTCAAATACTCGAGCAAGGACTAAAGTAGTAAAAATCTTCTGCTACGTAATTTTGTATGACGTCAGTGCTGACGATTCCATGACCTCAGTTGCCCGCGTGAGCAAGTTTGAAGGGACATGACGAGCGGTCCCATTTCCTGACTCTGATTTGACCGGACGTCCACAATCTTTAATTTAACTGCGCCTCCTTGATTTCTGCACATAATGGGAGTAGTAGGGGACGGTTCGCGCTTCAGGTCCTCCACATGTCGAGCGCGATGAATGACATGCGTCTGATAGGGTTTTTCTTAGCCATTGGATTGCATCTTACGGGGGGTTAAGTAGCGATGCGGCGACGGTAAATTTCACATCTACTTCTTTTCTGCCTTTGCCTCCATCGCCATTGCCGCTGCTACTCTGCTTCTTTGCGTTCCTTTCCTTCGCGGCGCTGGACCAGCTCCGCGTATTTCCCAGCTACTTCCTCCAGTCACACCGCCGCCGCGGAATGGGGAAGAAAAAGGGAGGTGTTGCGGCCGATTCCGCTGCTGCCGTGGCTGCTACGAAGAAGAAGGGCGGCTCCGCCGCTGCGGGCACCAGCACCGCCACCGGCGGAAAGAAGAAAGGCGCAGGCACTCGTGTCACAAATGGTGCATGGCGTGCATCTGTGATCAAGTCCTCAGAGCTTCGTCTTCTTCGCCAAGACGGAGTTTTGTCGTCCGCAGTCGCTGACGCGCGCGTCCCTGGCAGCGTGGTAATCCCCTCTCCTCCTGCCGGCTTTCGGGTGATGTTCCTAGTGTTCATCATCCACGGCCTCTCGTTGCCCCTGCATCCTTTCTTCAAAGGCCTTCTCTGGTTTTATGGGCTCAAGCTCCATCAGCTGTCCGCCAATTCTATCCTTCACGTAGCTTGCTACACTACACTCAGTGAGTGCTGGCTCTGAATCGAGCCGCACTTCGGCCTCTTCAAGTGCCTCTTCAAGTTGAAGCGCCAATCGGCGTCTGGCTCCGTAGTCTACGATGTAGGCGGCTGCGCTATCCATGTTGATCCCTCCGCCACATACTTCGACATCAAACTCATGGCGTCCGTCCAAGGGTGGAGGGACAAGTGGTTCTACATCCGCGACCTGAAGGCCGACGGAGACCACTACAAATTCGCACCCTTTGATCCTGGAAGAACGTGATTATGCCTAGGGAGTAAGCGGAGACAGATGTGCTATACGAGCGCGTCTGCGACCTCGAGAGTCGCATGGGCAAAGAGGAGGGAGGCTGCGCCCTCATTCGCACATGGCTGCGCCGTTGCGTCCAGCCCCTGCAGGCCAGAGTCCATCCTATGTTCAAGTGGACTGGCGCGGACGATGTCACTCGTGTGTCTGCCGATGGCTTGTCCGCGAGTGAGGTAGACGAAAGGGTGCGACTGGTCACTAAGTACACCGTCAAGGATGTGCTTCCCAATGAACCAGACGTTCCTCCGTTCGATGTTGTTAATCCTCCTCCTAAGGTACAATTGTGCTACGTAGTAGGTTTTTTGTCGACTGCTTCTTTGTTGTTTCTTGACTTTGTGCTGAATTGTTTTCTGTATGCATGATTGGGCGGTGTCACCCTGTATGCCCCCTCTTCCTGAGGGGGTTATCCCTCGTGAAGCCTTGGAAGAGGTCAAGTCAAAGTCGACCATCCCATCTGATATGGAGGAGGAAGCCCCCGAGTCGAGTGGTCCGGACACTCGCAAGCGTTCGCGCAACGAGGATTCGGATGCGTCGTCTCCTTCGACTCCGGAAGGTGCATGTGTTTGTGCAGAGTCGCCGATCCCTGCCGTTCATATGAGTACCATGGCGCCATCCTCTCGCAAGAAGATGCGACTGCCGAAGGAGTCGTCGTTAGAGTCAGGGGACCCTTCCTTCGATTTTGACAATTTTGATTGGTAAGTATATGAGTCTCCCTTTTGGTTCTTCCTTGGAGTTTCCTTTTCTTGATGTTGGTTTGGTCTTGCAGTCAGCAGGTGTCGTGATCTTCTGGCGATGTCCAATTTTTTAAAGAATCTAGAGTCGCGACCTCTAGGGCCAAGAAAGAGGTTGAGCGTGCTCCTTCCCCTCCATTGGCGGCCCACTCCGGGCATAATTCATCGAGATCTCCACACGATGGGGAGCATCGGATGGTTGCCCGGATGACTGCTCATCAATCGACTTCGGAGTCACTGGAGGATCATGTAAGTGTAGTATCTATTCTTCTGATGTTGCAGTCGATTTTATCTATGTCATCTGCTGATCCTTTGTTGTTTTCCTTTTATGACAGCTCCTTGTGAAGGAAGCCGCTCACTTGGCAGAGCAGGTGCTTGCGATGGGTCGTCAGCATGCAATGCTGGATAAACGCCATCGCGTGGTGAAAGGTAGGTGCCTTTTACTTCTTCTTCTTCTGCGTCGTTGATATGTATTCAACTGATAGTCTATCCTTTTTTTTGTTTTTCGGGTAAACATAATGCCCTTCTTCGCGACACCCCCACCCGGGAAAATACGCTCGCCGCGGCTGTGAAGAGTCGCGATGAGGCAATCGCAGTGCGTGAAGAGGCGTAAAAGCGCGAAGAGGATCTGCGTGCCTCCATCGCAGCCAGGGAGAAGTTGTTCAAAGAACAACTTTTTTCGATTGCCAAGGCTCTCTCAGGTGTTTGATGGTCTGCAATTTCACCAACTTCCTATTTTTCGATTTCCTTCGATGTTGCTATTTGCTGCTGACGTTGTGCCAATGCTTGATTCTTGTGTAGATGCCAGCGGTCTGAGCTTTGACGCACAGGCGCTCCGCCATGATGACGCATTGGCGGTTGCTGTCTCGGCAGTCGAAGATCCCAGCGTTGCCATGCAAGGTACGCTCGCCAAGGCTAAAGGCGTGCTCAGCCGTCTTCGGGAGGACATGACACCCAAGGCTGAATTGATCAAAAACCTTGATGAGCTGGTGGAATCTCTTGCCGAAGGCATTCCTGCGAGCTTCAAGAACTCACTCCGTGCGGTTGGTGCGTCAATGTCACTCGCAATGGTGCAAGCCCATGGAGTCGAAGTTGATCCTGCAGCAGTCTCAAGGGCAATGCCTGTCAGCACGGATGGCCAGCAGGTAGTCTTTGCCCCTTTCAAGACTGCTTGTGGCAAGTATGAGCCACAACTAATCAACATATTGGCAAAGTACTCTGAGGAGCTGCAGCGAGCCAAGAAGGCGACGAAGGCTATGGCGTGAGGGGTCGGCGGAAAGTCAGTGGCATCTGATACCGCCACGGACTCGATGAGGGCCCCAAAGGGAAAGTCCAAGTCAAAGAAACCAGTTGCTCCTTAGTAGTCTTGTAATAGTTAGATAGCTTATGTCTTTTGTCAAAAAACATGCCTTTTGGCGAGTGTGTCTGCTGATACTTTTGCTAATCTTGAATGCACTCGAATCTTTTGTCTGTGCATCGCTTTAGTCTTCTTATTGCTTCTTGCTTGACTTGTGATAGGGCACATCAAGTGAACCGTTGAGGGAACCTCAGGATTCGCCGCCCCTTGATGACACTTTGACACCGCCGCGCTCAAGGGTGGATGAGCTGTCTCTGCTCTCGCGACTCTGTCATCGGGTGAAGCAGTTGGAGCGTGAATTGCCCGTACTCCGCGGTAATGCAGATGTATGGAAATCAAAGGCAGAGAAGGTCACCGCCCGAGAACAATATCTATTGGGGGAGGTGACGCCGCTGGGCAACCAATTTAAATGTTAGCTTTCTTACTCTTATGTTTTCCTTGTAGTCACTCGCAGTAGTTTGTTGTCTTCATACTCCCGCTTTTGCTTTGTATAGTTGTCAGCATGCGCCATCCATAGGATGAGAAGGATCGAATTGCCATTCGCATGAATGACCTGACCAAAGAGCAGCTTCAGGCGAGTGGGTACTTCTAGGTAGATCATCATCGCGCAATCGCGTTGGCGACCCTACAGGATCGTTCATCGCGAGTGCTTCATTTTTTGAAGAAGTCGCAGTCATGCTTGAAGAATATTTACCGGACGAAGTTCCCGTTGGACGTCGTTCCATCGAGCCTACTGGCCCTTCTCGCTAAATTTCATGACTTGAGTGCGGTCCGCGAGTGTGTACGACAACAGTTAGTGGCTGGTGCCAAGGCTGCTCTGTCGCTGGTGGGACTGCATAGACCTGATGTAGACATTGCAACAATTGCGGCTGGACCACATGCGCCGCCAGCGTGTTCTGCTTGGAACATGGTGCTGCACTACCAGGAAGTGGATCGCCCAGCTGAGGAGATCGTCGACTTCTACAAGGAGCAAACCAATGTTCTCTGGCTGCAATAGTAGTTTAGTTTGTATCCTGGACATAATTGTACCAATGTTGTAAAGTTCGTATATATGCTGTGTATAATTGATTTTCGATGATGTATAAAGGAGCTTGTTAACGTGTATGTTTTGCGAGTGCATTGCACTATGCGACTCCTTTTCGTTAGCCTGGCTATGTGTTTATCTCAGTCCCTTGTCAACCTGCCAGGTTTGTTGCAACCGGGTTGATGTTTGTCAAGGGTTTCGATTGGTTTGCCAGCTACTCAGGGATATCGCATTTTAGTTCGTAGACCAGATGTGTGTAGGGTGGCGCAGCCCCCGAGTGGATAGTTTGCGAAAAATAAAGGAAAACACAGAGTTTTTGGGCACTTAGCTTTATTTATTCGTGGGATAGTACAAAGTACAATGTGTGGCTAAGTAGCCTTGGCTGAGTAGCCTTATTTGCAATGTAAAAGTAAAAAAGCGACTAAGGGTAGAAGCGTCGCAGCTACGTGACGTCCCAAGGTTTGGAGTATGCGACTCCTGTCTCTAAATATTGAAGGCGATAGGCGCCACCTGGGATTACTTCTCTAATCACGTATGGTCCCTCCCAGGGGGACTCGAGCTTGAGATGCCCTTGCCACTTCAGTCGCAGGACCAGGTCGTTGATCTGGGGCGTAGCCTCCTACTTTGGTAGTTGCGTAGGTTCTGCTGGTAGATCGTTGATCTTTCCAGGCGATTTCCCTCGCCTCGTCAAGGAGATCGAAGGAGTCTTCGAGTGCAAGAGTTCACTCATGCTCGTTGTAAGTGACCACTTCAGCCCCGCTTCAGCCCCGTGTACCATGAAGAACGGGATGTACCCTGTGGCGCTGTTTGGAGTTGCGCGCAGACTCCAAAGTACCGATTGTAGCTCGTCTGGCCAGCAACCCACGGCCTGTTCGAGTGGCCTGAGGAGTCGCTTCTTGATGCTGCCGCAGACAAGCCCGTTAGATTTTTCGACTTGACCGTTGGTCTGAGGATGTGCTACGGAGGCATAGCTGACATTCATTCCCAGATTCTCACAGAATTCTTGGAACTCCTTGGATGTGAAGTTTGTCCCATTGTCCGTGATGATGTTGTGTGGCACTCCGAAGTGGTAGACGATGGACTCGAAGAATTTGACTGCGATGTATCCTGACTAATTAGTCACTGGCATGGCCTCTATCTACTTGGTGAATTTTTCGACTACGACCAAGAGGTAGACGTAGCCTCCTCGTGACGACCTTGGGAGTTTGCCGACCATGTCGAGTCCCCATTGCGCAAAGGGCTAGGCCAATGGAATTGGCCGGAGCTCTACGCCAGGTGCGTGCGGCTTGTCCATGAATCGCTGGCAAGCGTTGCATTTTTGGACGATGTCCTTGGCGTCATGCATGGCCGTGGGCCAGTAGAATCCAGCTCGTTGAGCTTTGGCAACAAGGGCGTGACTGCCGGCGTGGTGCCGCAGGTCCCCTCATGGATGTCGAGGAGAACAGCTCTTCCATCGACCATGGAGATTCATCGTTGGATTACTCATGTGATGCTGCGCTTGTATAGTTCGCCGTCGATAACAGCAAATTCCTTGGAGCATCGTGCGATGTGCTGGGCGTCAGTCGGATCGTCCGGTAGCCTTTTGCTGAGGAGGTACGTAATGTACCGTTGGGTCCAGGATGGTTCGATCATCATGACGTTCATTGGTCCTTCGAGTCATGTGTCCAGCTCCATTTCATCGAGTGCCATTGGCTCATTGGGCGGCACAGCCCCCGAGTCCGTTGTTGCGCTTGTTTTCTTCTCTACGGCCTTTGGCTTGATGGAGCGTTCATAGATGCGCTCGAGAAATACCGCAGGTGGTATGGGGGTGCAAGTGGAGCCTATGTTGGCGAGTGCATCCGCCTCTTCATTGCTTTCATGTCCTATGTGTCGCAGCTCGCAACCATCGAAATCCCCTTCGAGTGTGTCGTAGAGGTCGCGGTAAGCGATCATGTTGTCATTCAATGCGTCGCACTCATGCATTGTTTGGTTGACGACCATCTTGGAGTCGACGTATATAATGAGCCTCTTGGCGCCGCAGGCTTTCGCCATCCTCATCCGTGTAGCAGGGCCTCGTATTCGGCTTTGTTGTTGCAGGCGGTGAACTGCATTCGCAGAATATATTTCAGCTTGTCTCCCTGGGGCGATGTCAGTATGACACCTGCACCAGCTTCGTCCTTCCGTTTGGATTCGTCAAAATGCATTGTCCAGAGGTAGGACATATTTGGTTTTTCAAGGAGCTGATTTGCCATCCAGTGCACGAGGGAGTCAGGGAGAACTTGCGACTTGATTGCGTCGCGCTTTTCGTATGTGATGTCTCCTGGAGACAATTCGATTCCCCAAAGCGCGACTCGCCTAGGGGTGTCGGAGTTATTGAGGATATGTCCCAGCGGGGCGTCGTTGACCACCACGATTGGGTGTTCCTGGAAGTAGTGGCGCAGTCGTCGGGCGGTCATGAAGACGCCATACGCCAGCTTCTGGTAGTGCGGGTACTGCTGTTTTTTGGCATAAGTACCTCGCTGAGGTAGTAGACTGGGCGCTGTACTCCGTGGACCTTGTTTTCCTCGGCTCGTTCGACTACGAGCACTGTTCTGACCACCTGGTTGGTGGCGGAGATGTACAACAACAATGGTTCCCTTTCATGTGGGATCACCAATACTGGCGAGGTGGATAGCAGGCGCTTGAGGTCATCGAATGGTTCCTGCGCCTCGTTGGTCCATTCGAACTTGTCAGCTTTGCGGAGGATTTCGTAGAAGGGTAGTGCCTTTTCGCCCATTCGGCTAATGAATCGGCTGAGCGCCACAATTCGCCCAGCCAGCTGCTGGACGCCTCTGATGTTCTTTGGCTTCTCCATGGCCAGTATAGCTTTTATTTTCTTCGGGTTTGCCTCGATCCCTCTCGCGGACATAAGATACCCGAGTAGTTTCCCAGATGGTACGCCGAAGGCGCATTTGTCCGGATTGAGCTTGATCCGGTAGCGGTCGAGGTTGGCGATGGTTTCGCACAAATCATCGATTAGTGACGCTTCCTCTTTGGTCTTGATTACTATGTCGTCGACATAGACTTGAATGTTGCGACCAAGTTGGTTCTTGAGGCAAGCCTGCATGCACCGCTGGTAGGTGGCTCCTGCATTCTTTAGCCTGAAGGGCATTGTGTTGTAGCAGAACACACCAAAGGGCGTTTTCTATTGATCTTCCTCCTTCATTCGAATCTGGTTATAGCATGAGTAGGCATCGAGGAAGCAAAGGAGCTCGCATCCCGCGGTGGAGTCGATGATCTGGACGATTCGTGGTAGCGGGAAGTGATCCTTTGGACAGTGCTTATTCAAAGAGGTGAAGTCCACGCACATCCGCAGGATATCCGTGTCCTTTTTTGGTACCAGCACCGTGTTGGCGAGCCAAGTGCTTTCTTTGATCTCGCGTATAAATTTGGTGTCGAGGAGTCTGTTGATCTCCAATCCAACTGCCTTTTCCCTTGGTTCAGACAATCGCCGAATTGTTTGTTTGACTGGCCTTGCATCTGGGTTGACGTTGAGTGCGTGCTCGGCGAATTCCCGTGGGAACTCCTGGCATGTCCGCTGGACACCAGGAGAAAATTTCCCAGTGCTCACGGAGGAATTCGACGAGCGTGAGTTCCTATGCCGGACACAAGTTATTGGCAATGAGGGCCGTCTTGGCGGGATCCGATGGGTGGACCTGAACTTTCTTTGTATGCACCGATGAGTCGAAAGATAGGTCAGGCAAACTTGGCCAGCTCAGGGGAGGCAGACTGTTGTCTGTCGACTCCTTTAGTCTCGCTAGTTCTTCCTGCATGCCAAAGGACTGGGAAATTCTGTTGAATTCCCTGTCGCAACTTTCGAATCTCTCGAAGCTCCCGTTGACTGTGATGACGCCGTTAGGACCTGGCATTTTCATTTGCAGGTAGGCATAGTGTGGTACCACCATGAACCTAGCAAACGTGACGCGTCCAAGGATGCAGTGGTACTGTGAGCGCCAGTCGACGGCCTCAAAGTCGATGCGCTCGCGCCGAAAGTTTTTCGGCGTGCCGAAGATGATGTCGAGGTTGATTTTGCCAAGGGGATATACGCCTTTGCCCGGGACGATGCCGTGGAATGTTGTGTCCGAGGCTTCTAAGAAAGTTAGAGGGATCCTCATTGCCCGCAAGGTACTCATGTATATAAGGTTGATGCCGCTTCCGCCGTCCATGAAGTTGCGGCTCATGTCGAAACCTCCAATTTGCCCCTCGAGTACGAGGGGGCAATGGCCTGGACGAGGTACTTGAGGAGGATGGTCGCGCTTTTCGAAGGTGATGCAGGACTCGCTTCTGCTGAGGTACTCAATGGTAGATGGTGGCGAGTTTGTGGCCAAGTTGACTTGGCAAGTGATGGCCTTCTGCACCCTATTCGAGGGGCGTCCCTTTTGGATCATCATGGTACCCATGCCCGTGGGTATGGTTCGCCTCCCTGGTGCTGGTCCGGCGCAGCTGCATTTCAGGGTAGTCCCGGTGGTGGTGGCGGAGCGCCATGTGCCACGGCGCATGGGGCGGCTCCGTAGCCCCTTTCGACTGCGTTGCGATTCATCTAAGCCAATCCCTCATGTAGTTTGAGGAACTCGCGGCAGTCCTTCAGGAGGTGGCTGGACTTCTTTTTTCTGTCGTGCTTGTCGATGTTGAAGTGCATAGTGCATGGCCCGGACAGCTTGTCTTCAATGGATGTTGCGGGTGCCTCATCGCGATTACGGTGCTGCCATACTTGCGTGGTTTTCCCGGAGTCACGGTATCCACCGCTGCGGTAGCCGTTGTTGCGGTTATCATCGCGTCTGTCGGCGTAGCCAGCTGCGACCATGTTGACGTCGTCGTGGTCATCGTAGATGCGCATGCGGCGTTTTCTTCGGTGGTCGCGTCTACGCTCGAGTTCTGCCTCCTCATCGGAGTGAACGTGATTCTTCACCGAATCTTCTCCGTCAGCCCACCGATTCGCGATTTCCATCAGGTGGTCGATGGTCTTGGGCTTCGAGCGGCCCAGTTCCTCCCTGAGCTCTATGCGGCAGACGACGCCGTTGAATGTGTCGATTGTGCGGTCCTCCGAAATGTTTTCTGTGGAGTTCTTGATAATGGACCACCTTTGGATGTACGAGCGTAGTGATTCGCCCGATCTTTGCTGGAAGCACCTCAGCTCTTCGATTGACACGGGCCTTTTGTAGGTGCCCTTGAAATTGCATACGAAGCTGTAGACCAGCTATTCCCAACTGCCAATGGATCTATGTGGGAGGTTGTTGAGCCATGCTCGGGCGGCGCCCTGCGGCTGCAGCTGCAGACATTGCATGGCCGTGCTTCAACTTCCTCCGTGGAGCCTGACGGAGGAGATGTGGTCCTCTAGCCAGATTTTTGGGTCCTGTAGACCGTCAAACTTTGGGTTCTCCGATGGGAGCTTGAACCCCTTGGGCATCCGCTTTTGCCTGATGGCCCTGCTGAAGCATCTGGCGCCACAAAGCTCCACATCTTCGTATTCTGAGTCAGTCAATCGGGCATGTCGTGCCCTTGACTTGTCAATCTTGCGTTGTGTGATGTCATCACGTGCATTGTAGTCGTGGTCATGTCGCCGTGGTCGGTGGCATCGAGACGGATCGTGACTGTCATCGCTGGAGGAGGGCGAGGAGTAGCACTTTGCCTTTTTTTGGCTCCGGTGTTGGCTCCTTGTTGAAGGCGGCCTCGATTAGTCCCAAGCCCGCGATTGTAGATTGGTGCATGGCGGCTCGGGGATCTCCAGCTGGCGGCTGGTTGTTGAGCAGGTACATGGTGGCTGCTGTCACTGCAGCCTGCGGCGTCTTTGGGACGACATTGCCCCGTGTGTCGACTGTCATAGAGCTAAAGTCGAGGACCTTTGCAGCTTCTATGCGTTCTTGCTCGGTGAGATGGGCCATCCGGGATCGCCTCTTGTTTGCGATGTGCTCGTTGCCCTTTGAGGAGGATCCTCCATGGGAGGAGAGCCCAGCACGACAAAGGCTCGACTCATCTGCCGCCTTTTTGCGCGCCTCGAGTTGCGTGATTGTTTGTACTTGGCGCTTGAATTCCTCCTTCAGGAGCCAATGGTAGCCCATTAGCAGTTCTTGCGGAGATCCAAAGGGTAGAGGGTTGCCTCATAGGGCATCGTGGTAGCGAGCCCACTATTGTTCGTTGAGCCTGATCACGACGCGTTCGCCGGTCTGCTCGTTTATTATAGTAGGAGGTTCGATTGCTCCTCCGTTGTTGACGGGGGTGCCGTTACTGCCATTGCCGCTGTTGGCTGGCGGTCCGCCATTCGTTGTGCCATCGTTAGCCGGGTCGGTTTCGTTGCCACGGTTGCACGTGTTGTCGCGGTTGGCGGAGGTGTCGCCCGCGTTGATGACGGCGCACATGAAGTGATTGGGGAGTCTGTTGCTCCCGCAACTTTAAGATCCGGAGCAGTAGGCCTCGTCTTCAGTTGCTAGATCGCCCAGATCGGATTCGCGACTGCTGTCACTAACCATATTCTCGACTGTTTCCGGGGCATTGAGCTCACTGAGGGTGCTGATCGATGGAGGGAACCACGATGCTAGAGCAATCGATGGTATCATCGGCTGGTCGGGCTTGCGAAGCGTGCCCACCTAACCAACTTGGAAGCGGAAGCTCCCAATCGCCAGACTAATTCCGTCGCCCACGGACTCGAAAGCCGGGAGAGTGGCCGGCGTATGGACGGTGAAGTCGAACGCATCGAAGAGCTGGCGAATCTCCGCTGTTGCGGAGTTGTAGATCACGATTGATGGGGCCGAAGCAGCCGCAACATCAGCACTCCCAATTCCCATAGACGGCGCCAATTGACGAGGGTTTAACTCATCAATGCCCATTGTTATGGACTTGGGTTTTGGAGAAGGAGGGAGCGCTGGAGACATCTATCGGCTAGTAAACAAGCACACAGGTGACTCGAAGATTTACCCAGGTTCAGGCCTCGTAGAGGTCCCTACTCCTGCTTGTCTGCTCGTGGAATTGATGAAGGAATCAAAGATTACAATGGTGTGCAGATGCAATCTGGCGAGGGTTGTGGAAACTAGGGTTGCGTGTGTCCTCCTTGCCGCCCCCTCCTAGCCTTTATATAGATAGGCTAGGTCTCGGGTAGCAGGTCGAGTCGGTTACAGGTTAGGGTTTTCCTCTTTGAACTTTCTATCCTTAGCTTCTTCTTGTTCTTCAAGCAATCGAGAGTCCGTAGGTTACTCGAGTTCTTCATTTGGGCCTTGGCGACACCGTGGGCCTCTATGTATTCAGGCCGTATATACCAAGCTCGAGTACGTGTAGGGTATACCCATGTCAGTGACCGTCCTACATACGTGCCAATCAGGAAGAAAAAAAGTATCGCTAGTACTTGTTTTGGATCAGAAAGGGATCCCTACTCCTGTGGAAAGTTTTCATCGTGAGCGGGCTGAGTACAAAAACATGTTGGAATTCATTGGTTTGGTTCCTTTGATCAGGTAGTTTTGCTTCCATGGTGGACAGCAAAAAAATCTGTAGACCGGTTATTAAAAAACGGTTCAACAGATAGCTTCCAACACAAATCGTTTGCTTTTGTCTCGTATTTCCTTTGATCGCTGGATTCTAGGAAAGGATTGGATCAGCAAAGACCAAGAAAGAATAGAAACACAAAATGGATTCTTTTCCAGGAGATACTTTGGGCTTGAGGTGTACATGTGGAAAAATGTCTATTGTTTTCAATGACTATCTCGATCTCCTGAATGGAGTGGCACGTGATGCATTCGAGCTTAGATGGTGCCTACATAGACTTGCGACAGTTGAGGAGTACCAAGATTGGGAAAGGCACATGGAACGCGGTTTCCATCGATGTCGCAAATACAATGGGAAGTTTAGTGGGTATGATGGGTATGTTCTTGCTCACCGGTGTGTGGACAAGGAGTTGGATAGTTGGTGGTCCGAGGCGGTTGATAAAAGTTTTCTCTGTAATAGTTTCGTATTACCGTATATGGAGGAAAACGAGCAGCCGCCCATGGTTGTGAATGTGATAGTGGATGTTGGCAAGAGTAGAGCTCTTATACGGAAGGTCGCGACGGATGTGACTACTCATGAGAAGTTGGCAGTTGTTCTAGTTCAAATGGTTAGTGTGGCAGTGACAAAACCTTCTGAAGAGAAGCAGCCTGTTTTTACCAAGATTGTTGTGTGCGCTGAAACTACAGTGGAGGATGTTGTACCATTGAGTGGGCTGAATTTGCAACTCAACAAGGTACAAGGCGATGCTTGCATGATAGTTGACAAGGGCTAGCATTGGAATTTATTTTAGGCGCAGTGTATGAGCAAAGGCAAAGCATGCAAGTTGATTGTGGATGGAGGAAGCTATACTAATGGCATTAGCAAGGCAATGGTGGCAGCGTTGGGGTTGTCCACATGGCGTATTCCTGAACCTAAGCATCTACAGTGGTTAAATATCGGCGGTATGGTGAAGATAACTCATAAGGTGCGTGTGCCATTTACAGTTGATGATTATGTTGATTAGATTGAGTGCGATGTGTTGCCGTTTGAGGTATGTGGGTTGTTACTTGGTCATCCATGGCAGTATGATCGCAATGTTACACATGCTAGAAGAGCAAATGCATATTATTTTGTACATGGTGGCAAACAACAGACATTGAAGCGTATGCAGGATGATCACATTAAGTCTGATGTAGAGCTGGTGGTACATAAGGAGAAGGTGCGTAAGGCTAAGCCAAAATCTGGTCTAGCTAAGGTGCAGGATGGAGAGCATGATGCACAGTGCGATAATGTTGATATTGCTTCAGCTATGCCTGTAGATGACAAGCCAGTGGAACTTGTTAGTGACAAGCCCATTGAAGTGCATCCTCTTATTGCTGAGAGGAATGATGTTGCAGCATGTGTTCAAAAGGTTGTTTGTGTTGACATAGGTGTTCAGACGGATGATAGTTATGCTCCTGATGTTCCAGTGCATGTGGTGTAGCTGGATAACAAGAGTAGTTTTGTTAGCACACCTGTGAGGTGTTTTGTTGGAGTAGTTGTGTGTATGCATAGAGGCAAAGATGGACGTGTTACTCATCTTTTGCAGGGTCGTACAAAGAAGGTCCATGTTCCGCACCATAGAGCTCCATCACGAGTTGATAAGAATAAGGTGGTGGCGCTGAAGTCCAAACTCATATGGAGAAGAAAGGAGGCGCCAAGTGCAGGCTCAAGTCAAGCTATCCGAGAGGAAGGATGTGGCGTGGAAGGCAAGCAATACTTGAAGATGGAAAAGACGCGTGAAGGTATTGTTCATATCACGCCACCTTTCCGACCCGACCCGCAAGCGTTGGGGACAACACTTCTTGAAGGGGGGATGATGATATGGGAACGAAGGAGGAGGTGAAGCCTAATTTCAGGGCTCCACTAAGCTAGGTGATGCGGGGCGCATCCCATTGATGATTGGCACGCCAGGATGACCTACGATATGTAATGACAAGTCTAAGGTTGTGTCAAATATTGTTTCTATGTTATTGAGTCCGACTCGAAGTTAGGTTCGTGTCCATTTGTGTGTTCGGTTTGGGTCTATCCAACCGACTAGTTGCAGGCCTCCTATATAAAGGAGCCAGCCGTCTAGGGTTTAGGGGAGTTCAGTTGTTTAGTCTAAAAACTATATTATGCTCCACCGTGTATCATCCCTCCGGGGACGGCGATACCATTTATCAGATTATTGCTACGTAGGTTCTTGTGTTCATCAAGGATTGTCGTGCTCAAGTTTGAGGCATGGTGATCTTCATCATGTTACTTACTGGATTGATTCCTCTTCTTCAGGTTGCATTCATCGTGTGATTGGGAGATTACCTACCTGGTGGAGTCGGTGTGAAAGATCGGGACAAAACTCAAGGATCATCGGCTTGATCCGTATCAAAAGTGATCAGGTTTAGCTTAGCACTAGCCACTAGTACTGAGGGTATCACTATTGAGGGGTCCTAATCAAGTATAAGTACCCAAGACTAGTTCTATGATCTTGGTGGTATCCATCCTATTTTCCACTAATCACAATTCATTAACTAAGTAAGAAACTTCTGTTGGGGATATACTTTCCAGGTATCCTCACAGTTCCTCACTGACCAAGGTGGCCCACTTCGGGTTAGAGCTTTGCTTCACGGGCGGCCCAGTCAGGGAGAAAAGACGGAGTTCAGTCCGGCTACGGGAAGGCCCAGAAGACTTACTGACTTAGGCCCATAGTGTTACTTATAGTTCAGGATGTACTCTGTAACCGACTCTTAGTCGTAGCCGGATAGATCTCTCCTGTAAACCCTAGGCCGGATATCTATATAAGCTGTCCTAGGGAGAGCCTTTA
This sequence comes from Avena eriantha, assembly GCA_910589775.1. Taxonomy (NCBI): domain Eukaryota; kingdom Viridiplantae; phylum Streptophyta; class Magnoliopsida; order Poales; family Poaceae; genus Avena; species Avena eriantha. Next base: position 380,191,320 of record OU342743.1, read on the forward strand.
AGGCAACACTCAATAGTCTTTAATTTCAACTAACACAGGCGAACCCTTGTAACCCATATTTTGGCTCTGCCGTATTACTGGATTGCTAGCAGGAGTAGGTTCTGTCCAAATCCGGCAGATTCGAACCTGGGTAAACTTGTGTGCTCACCGTCCTAGAACACCGTACGTCTCACACCCCTCTCTTCTGCATGCCACGAGGACCCCCTCATGGCGTACTTGTCATCAATCCGACGACAGTTGGCGCCCACCGTGGGGCAAGTAAGCTTCGGATCTGCGTTTCGAGCGGAATCTGCAAGAATTGGAATCAGCGAGACTATCGTCATCGGTTGCATCCTCTACACCAGCGAAGTCCCTCTCATCGTTCTCGACGAGACGTGGATTCCAGCTAGGGAGGCTATAACTGCCTACACAATCATTTCTTTTGGCGAGATTGATGTTTACATCGGTTTCGCTGAACCTGTCCCACCCACCCTAGCGGTGATGATAGAGGCAGAGAATCTTCTGGGTCCCCTTTGTCCTCGGAGGCAGCAGAGTTCCGGATCTCAAAAAACCCTAATCCCACCCAGCCCGCACCAGTTGCGGAGATAGTGGAGAAATCTGAACCTGAAACAGACCTAGCGGTCCAAGTCGAATTTGGAGTGGATCTCCTTGGAGAGATTGAATCCCAAATCGACCCACCCGCTGAGGTCGAAATCTAGGAGGAGCATAGCAACGACACTGATTCCGGCTCTGATGACACCGGGACAGATAGGCCTTTCCTAAGGTACACGCTGCGACGTATGATAATGCAAAAGTCAGGCGTAGACGCAATTCTCGAGACCATCAAAAGTTTCGACAAAGCTGATCGCGAGAGCCGCAGGTACCTCAGGAAGAACGCATCGCACTTCGTCGGATACGTGGGATACGGATCCGGCTCTGCCGATGCCGGAGACAACACCGACTCGATGCTGGAGGCAATTGGAACAAACGCCAACGTACCCGCATCCTCGGATGAATCGATGATGTTAGGAGATTTCCGAAAGTTCTCCGCGGAATATGAAGAGGAGTACAACTCCAAAGCTGCAGAAGAAGGAGAAGCCATGGATGAAGGATCCGGGGAACACTCTCCCAAATCACAGGATGACATGGAAGTCGGAGATAATCTCGAGATCCAGAGGTCTGAAAGTACCGATCAGAGCTTGACTCCGGGAAACGGACCCAAAGCTATCTTTGCTACTGGCGCTGCCAAGAAGGCAAAGAAGAGGAACAAGAAAAACAAGACCCCGGCGAAAGACCCTCTTGCAGAGGAGGAGATTGCCGAGGAATACGAGGAAGACTCGGATGGAGCACTTATCCTAGAAGATCCCAAAAAAGAAGAACCGGTGGATGGACATGTGATCACTGAAGGTGCGCGCAAACTCATCGATGCTGCATTAAGCACGCCTATTCCTACAGCTACAGAACTTACTGCTAAAGAACTAGACGAGAGGGTGCAGGCCCTAGAAGAGCGTCGTCAAGTACTCCTCGATGAAGCCAAAAACATTGAGGAGGAAAAGAAATGCATAGCATCTACGGAGAAGTACAACTCCAGGCAATACCAGAAGACCAGGAAGCGTCATACCAATGACAACCAATTCCCGCAGATTCACGCCGTCCTTTTCGGAGAAGAGATGGGGAAGCCTCGGAAAGATAGCAGAGGAGATTGGGTATATCCAACCCCAGTACAGAACACCGTGGCGTCCAAAGAAATTTTATCGGCTAATCCAGGCCCGGAGGAGATCCGGTTGGGAATCAAACTACTCCACAAGGGACTGGAGAAGCAAAAGGTCGCCATGTCCCAAAGTCAAAAACTGGTATCTGATTCCGACCAATGTCTCACGGATCCGGCATGGGCTGACGTAAGACCCCGGCGCATACCGGAGCAGCACCACCGCCCTGATCGCCAGGAAGATAATTACTCAAGAACCGGATCTTCGGAACGGCACCACAAAGATGCCCGTAACTGGCGTAGCCTCAACCCAGTTGCGGAGCAAGAAGAAATTGCTGCACTGAATCCGAGGAACCCGCCCTCGCGAGAATCGAAAGACCGCAGGTACGATGATAAAGAGAAACGTCGCGAGGAGGACCGCAAAAGAATGCCACCTCCTAGACATGCAAGCCGTCCGGATGATGGACGAAGGAATGACAGATACCATGCCAAGACAAGCCGGCAGGGGGCTCGTCGCAATGAAGACCCTCCCTAGAGCCAGAATAATGATGCTCCGGATGGAGGCCGACGATCAGCCAGAAAAAACTAAGCTGCTCCACCCTCTCCACCAAGTAGCCACCACAATGGCTCTCAAGGCGGCCAGAGAGGGCATCGTGGTGGAGGTGGTGGTGGCAGAAGCCGAAGACCGGCTCCAAGGCACCGCAGCCACAGCCGACACTCGGGACGATCTCTATCCCCGAACGATGCACGACACAGGATAAACTCCAATATAGAGGCGTGGCGCTACGAAAACGATGATATCTACGTGGGCCCAAAGTGCTTGGGACCACGCATCAGAGCTACAAGATTCCCGGAAGCATTTGCTATCTCACGACATATCCAAGCCTACGACGACATTGCTCGGCCAGATACCTGGCTACAGGACTTCTTCCAAGCTTGTTGCATCGCCAAATGCGGAAACAGCCTGGTCGCAACCCGATATCTCCCACTCATGTTACGTAAGACGGCAAGATCATGGCTTAATGAACGTCCGAAGAACACCATCCACAACTGGTATGACATGCAAAGTGCGTTCTTTCGGAATTTCGAAGGCACATACCGGAGGCCCTGTATGGTCGGTGACCTATAGCGTTGCACCCGGAAGGCCGGAGAAACTTGTCGGGATTACCTCGGACGATGGATCGACACCAAGAACTCCTTTGAAGGAGTAAATGATCAAACTGCGATTGAAGATTTCATTGCAGGTCTCCCAATTGGTCTACTGCGTCATCGCTTGAAGTGTGACAAAGTCACTGATTTGGGAGAGATGATAGAAATAGCGAGCAAGTATGCAGATGCTGACGATGATGCAGAGGGATTACTCAACGCCCTAGCTGTGCCACAGTCGGCAAAACAACCAAAGAAACAAGCTCAGGAGCGCAAGAATACCTCGGAAGAGAAACCCAACGTGAAACGGCAGTGGTCACTTCTACTTTTAGGTCTAGAGGACGAGGTGGATGCGGCAGAGGCCGCGGGCGTGGCCGGGGGACTTCGAGGGTTCAAGGTAGAGGAGACCAGCAACCAAGGAAAACCTACTCTTGGGCCGACACTGCCAATAACACATGTGTACATCACTTAGATGCCAATGGGGGCTCATCCCACACCAACGCTGAATATCGTTTCAATGACGACATCATAAGAGATGATACCGCTGGCTACAAAGCTAAGCGAAAGAAGGGAAAGAAGAATCCCGAAAAAGATAAAGAGACCAAGGAAGATTCTAACATGGAGGAAGCTGATGCTTCAAATCCCAAGCTGGAAGGGAAGAAAATTTTTCCGACCAAGAAAGACACTTATGTCACCTTCATCGGATCTCAACCAGCAAAGGTCAAGAAAGCAGTTCTACATGAGCTCAATGCAACAGTTCCGGCTGTCCCCCAATTCTGGGACTGGTCGGAAGTGGCAATCACATTTGACCGCGCTGATCATCCGCCTTAGTTGCACAGGCGAGGAAAATACGCCTTAATCGTCAATCGACTTATTGACGGTTATGGTTTCTCCAAGACTCTCATGGACGGTGGCAGCAGTATCAATATTCTGTATGTCGAAACTCTACGCCGGATGAAGATATCGGAGACCCAGCTGAACCACAGCTCTGTGATCTTTCACGGAGTTGTCCCAGGAAGACAAGCCAATTCCCTAGGAGAAATCACTTTGGATGTTACCTTCGGAACTCCAAGGAACTATCGCACGGAGGCACTTTCCTTCGAAGTGGTCCTGTTCAAGAGTGCATACCATGCTATATTCAGACGTCTGGCTTACTGGCCTTTTATGGCTCGTTCGTGTTACATTTACAATATGATGAAAATTCTAGGTCCCAACGGCGTAATCACCATCAGGGGAGACCTGAAGAAAGCGCGAGAGTGCAAGGATGGAAATGCCGCCTTTGCTGAAGCCGTGCTGCACGCCCAGGAGTACCAGGAGATTAAGAAGAGCATAGATCCATCCGAGATGCTCGCAACAAAGAAGGAGGTGACAAAGCCGAATCCAGAGTTCAAGGCATCAGAAGAGACGAAGAAGACGCCATTGAAGGATGATGACCCCTCCAAGGTGACCCAGATAGGCGTAGGCCTAGATAGCGCATAGCAAAGCGCACTCGTCAAGTTCCTCCAAGCAAATCAAGATATCTTCGCATGGCAGCCATCTGACATGACCGGAGTACCTAGGGAACTTGCCGAGCACTCTTTAAATGTAAACCCGAACGCTAAACCCGTCAAACAGTCCTTACGACGTTTCGGCGATGGAAAGCGTAAGGCAATAGCTAAGGAACTAGCGCGGCTCGAGTTAGCCGGATTCATAGAAGAGGTCATCCACACTGAGTGGTCAGCCAATCCTGTAATGGTCCCTAAAAAGGACACCACTGCTTTAAGGATGTGTGTTGATTATACTGCCTTGAATAAGGCTTGTCCAAAAGATCCGTTCGCTCTACCTAGGATTGATCAAGTCATCGATACTACGACAGGCTTGGAACTCCTCTGTTTTCTCGACGCATATTCCGGTTATCACCAAATCCGGATGAAGGAATCTGACAGTCAAAACTTCATTCATAACCCCCTTCGGAACCTTTTGTTTTGTTACGATGCCCTTTGGACTGAAGAACGCAGGAGCTACGTACCAGCGCACAATGCAGCGTTGCCTCCACGACCAAATCAGACGCAACATACATGCATACGTGGATGACATTCAAGTGATGTCCAAAAAGAAGGAAACGTTGATTTCCGACTTGGAGGAAACGTTTGCCAATCGACGAAAATACAACATCATGCTTAATCCGAAGAAATGCTTCTTTGGAATTCCAGCCGGAAAATTGTTAGGTTTCATCGTGTCTCAAATAGGCATAGAGATGAACCGGGACAAAATCAAGGCTATACTCAATATTTCCAGGCCAACTCTCCTAAAGGACGTACAAAGACTAATTGGTTGCATTGCTGCAGTTAGTCGATTTATAAGCCGGCTTGGTGAAAGAGCCGCACCACTATACAAACTCCTGAAAAAGACCAAGGATTTTGTGTGGACCGATGAAGCTGAAGCTGCACTACAAGACCTGAAGAAAGTACTCTCATCTGCTCCTATCCTTGCTGCGCCGGAACCACAGGAACCGATGTTGCTTTTCTTGCTGCGACGAACAAAGTCGTTAGTATTGTCATGGTGGTGGAGAGACTAGAGGAAAATCAGGAACACTTAGTGCAGCGTCCGACGTACTTTGTCAGCGAGGTTCTGACAGAATCAAAACAGCGGTATCCGCACTATCAAAAGTTGGCTTATGGTGTTTTTCTAGCATCTCGTAAGCTACGACACTATTTTCAGGAGCATCCAATTATCGTGGTGAGCACAGCTCCCATGAGAGATATAATCAACAACAGCAACGCCACAAGACGCGTCGCCAAATGGGGCATAGAGCTTTCAACTTTTGATATTGAGTGTAAACCCCGGACAGCAATCAAATCCCAAATCCTTGCCGACTTTGTTGCTGATTGGACAAAGATGAAGGAGAATATGACCCTCCCTGAGTCGCAATATTGGACCCTCTACTTTGATGGGTCTAATGCTCGAGGGGGCTCGGGGCTGGCGTGTTGCTCAAATCGCCCCAAGGACATAAACTTCTATACGTGTTGCAGATCCACTTCACAGTGACAAATAATATTGCCGAGTATGAAGCACTGCTGCATGGAATCTGGATAGCTAAGGATATTGGCATCCGGCGTTTGATGTGTTATGGAGATTCGGATCTTGTAGCTCAGCAAGTATCGGATATTTGTAATGCAAATAAACACATTGTAGCATATAAAGCTGTCATGGATGATTTATCTAAATCGTTCGAAGGGTTTGAAGTTCAACACATCCCTCGAGCAGAAAACGAGGAAGCAGATGCACTATCTCGGATAGGCTCTACATGGAAAGAGGTCCCGGATGACGCTGTTTTAGAGCACCTCAAAGTTCTCTCAATAAAGGGAGTGGATGAGGAACATCCGACCAAATCTGACTCACCTCTAATAGCAGACCTGGCTGTAATTCCCAGCTGGACCCAACCCTACCTTGATTATTTGGTAGATGGCAAATTACCCGAAGATGAGGTTCTAAGCTGGCAGATCGCCTGACGAGCAAAAGCCTATACTATAGTTAAAGGTGAGCTCTATAAGCAGAGTGTTTCTGGGTTTTTCAGCGCTGCGTATCTCCAGAAGAAGGAGTGGAAATCCTAAGAGAAATCCACGAAAGCGAGTGTGGTCACCACGCTGCAGCCAAAGCTTTAGTGGCAAAAGCCTTCAGACACGGTTTTTTCTAGCTTACAGCCAAGGCAGATGCCGAATGGCTGGTCAAGACATGCAAGGGCTGCCAAAAGTACGCCAAGCAAGCTCATGTTCCGGCTGATCAGCTACGGACAATACCTATAACATGGCCTTTTGCGGTTTGGGGGCTTGACATGGTAGGACCGTTTAGACGAGCTCCAAGTGGATTTACTCACCTCTTACTGATGGTGGATAAATTCACCAAATGGATTGAGGCTAAACCCGTCACTAGTTGTGATGGAGAAACAGCCAAAAGATTTGTCAAGGATGTTATAATCTGGTATGGTTATCCGCATAGCATTATCACGGACAATAGGACTAACTTCTCTATGGGAGAATTGGCCGAATTCTGCAACAAACACAATATCCGGCTTGACATTGCGTCAGTCGCACATCCACAGGCTAACAGACAAGTAGAAAGAGCAAATGGTTTAATCCTTCAAGGCCTAAAACCGAGACTCGAAGCACCACTACGACGTGCTATGGGGGCTTGGGTAGAGGAATTACCCTCTGTAATATGGAGTTTACGAACGACTCCAAATAGGTCAACCGGATACACACCTTTCTTCTTGGTCTATGGCGCAGAAGCAGTTATTCCTAGTAATTTAATTCATACTTCTCCTAGAGTGGCCGCGTATATCGAAGAAGATGCCGAGATTTCTCGACAAAATGATCTCGACTTAGTCGAAGAAGTTCGCGTCATTGCTGAAATGAGATCAATAGCCTATGAGCAGAAGTTACGCAAATATCATAGCTAGAGAGTCAGAAACAGATCTTTCAATAAAGGCGATTTGGTTCTCCGGCTTGTGCAACAAAGAAAGCACAAACTTTCCCCAGTATGGGAAGGGCCCTTTTTAGTTAGTTGAGTATTGCACAATGGTTCGTACTACTTAACTGACATGAGGCCAGTCAAAGAAAGACCTGCTACTAAGAAGAGAAAGAGAGCTGGAGGCAGTACAAATCCGGATGAGTAGACAGACCATGGAATATTGCTCAGCTACGTCCCTTTTATTCTTAGTTTATCCTTCTTTGTAATCATACATATGTACATGTTCTGTGAGAAATAAAAGTCTTGGTTGCCTCAAGTTTTTTCTGAGAAGTATTTACCATCTTATTTCCGAATGATCATGTCATAGTCGAAAATCCGAGAATACTTGAAAGTATTTTATGCTCATGTTTGTTCTGGTTTAGATTTTCAATTCTAAAAATGCTACCTTTGGGTATAACTCTAAAGTTTCTAGTCTATACTTTGGTTATTTGTCTGATTGCTGGATGTGGGCATTTTCTGAGTAGTGAATTGTCGGTACTGGAAGCCGGCTTTGTTTCCGAGTTTAAACTGGTTTAGCAATTGAGCTACATTGCTCGGCAAAGTTTCCGTGCAGAAGGTTTAGCCGGCTCATGAAAGGGACAAGGCGGAAAGCCAGATAGATGATAAGTGTAGATGAAAAAGTATAAGTGCTTATGCAAACCTTTTAGGCACACAAAAAATTAAAGTCAAAAGTGTTGAATAGATTAAAACTTGGCACTAGCAAAATTATCATACTGCAATTTATAGACCCATAATGTTTCTCAGAATAACACATTTTCTGGTAATTTATGATGCAGGAGGAGAGGAAGGAGCTGCCGGCTCACTGGATACATCGCCTTGATATCGTTCTGAGATGTCCACATCCGACATGGTGTGGTCATCAACGGAAACTTCTGCTGATTCTTCGGGAGGCAGAGGCGGCGTGTCCACGCGGGTGAAGAAGGGAGTGTCGTAACTGGTTAGATCAGCTACATGGCACCCATATCTGGCGTAGGATTCCATGATTGCCTTGATGTGTTTCTCCTATCCATCTTCGTCCACCTTGCAGTACCCTCTGGTCACTTGCCAGATCTCCATGCTTCCATGGTGGCTCCTGACCATGGTGAGAGCGTTTTGCGCTGCGGATCACGCGTAGGACATGTTCCAATCCTGGACAAGTTGCGGCATCTCCTTCGACTTGTCCCGCACCTGAAAATCCGACATCCTATGCATGTCCGGAATCTTGAGAGCTTCGCCAATATCCTCAAGGGATTGGCGGAAGTCATGAAGCAGATCACCGACTTGGGTAAGCCGGTGGGCGCGAGGCTGGGCAGAGGTGGACTCTGTCAAGTTCAGAGGACCTATACACAAAACAGTTAAGAAAATCCGACATTGAAAGAAGTCGAAAAAAATAGACAAGTCAGACAGATGGAGCAGACCGAAGATGACGTCGTCAACTTTAGTCTTCTCTTACCGAAGACTCCGGAGTTCAGGCCGGAGCGCCTCGGAAATGTCCTTCTATCTGCAAAGCTCATTATTGAGGTCCGAGATTTTCTGATCTTGAGCCGCAATCTTACGATCACGCTCGTCAGTTGCCAGGAGGAGGATTCGAGAATTTGAGCGATGCTCTTCTCATGATCCACCTTGAGCTTATCCAGCTCTTGGCGAAGTTCTTTGTTCTCCACCACCAAGGTTTTCAGGTTCTTGGCCTCTTCAATCATAGCACAGGACTGTTTCACCAGTGCTTTGAGACAAAAGAACAATAGTTCAGCAAAAAATATTCGATTATGAAAATACAGGACAAGGTTTGAGTCTCGAAATGTTTACCTTCGGCCTCATCCTTGGAGACCTTCAGCTCAGCATTTTTAAGTCAGAGAGAGCTGATCTCTCTCCGCTTGTTGCAAATATTCTTCAACAAATCCTGGTTATATGAATTAACTTTCTGTAAGTCAGAATACCTAGAGTCAGATGTCTACTGAAGACTCGGGCTAATATTGTTACTAATATCAGCACGAGCCTTGGGGGCTACACTAGGTCATTCGTTGGCATCCTAAGGAAGCATAAACCCAGATTGTATGTCCTACTTCATGCTTGGGGGCTAGAGGATATGATATAAAGTACAATAAAGAAAAATGTGAGTTAGAATTCTGACTTACATGATGTTCATGTGTGAGCTTGCTCATACATATGTTCACCTCGGTGGAAACTTTCTTGGCAAGGGTGAGTGGAATAATCGGAGGTGGTGGAAGCATGCCAGCTCTAAGTCCCTCGTCGTGAATGTGAACTTGTTCAAGAAGGCTGGAGTATTTGATGTCTTCCGCCTCTTGTGCTTCTTCCTCGACAGAGAGATTTCTCTTCTCCAGTCATTGCGGGGCCAGCCGCTGGATCTCCTCCACAGATTTCCAGGACAAGCCAAGTTTGGCAAGCCCCGGATTGTTAAGGAGGTTGTCGGCGAAGATCTCTGTCGAGGGATCATTACCCGAAGAGGGTTCACCCTTATCTAAACCTGACTCACTCATGGTGATGTCAGTCTACGATTCAAGGATCGCTGGCTCCGTCGAAGGAGCCGGATCTTCTGCGGCAAATGGTGATGGAGTAAGCACCGGTGTAGTAGAAGGTTGAGAGGCGGGAGTCGGAGGAGCCACGACAGGAGAAGCTATGGTCAGCTTCGTCTGCCACAAGGGCTTTGAAGAAGTTCCCTTCCCCTTACCCTTGATGAGTTTCTTAGCTCTGAGAATGTAATAGAATGGAAAACATTACATCTCGGAAGAAAGTTCGAGTCAGGTACAAAGGCGAAAGTTGTGTCAAAAGTTACCTCTTCATGACTGGCACCTCCTTTGTGCCAATGGCCAATGTCCGAGCTTTGTGCTTCTTGGGCACAACATCCGGCATTGGAACCAATTCAGCCTTCTGAGAAAACTCCGGAGGATATCCCTCGAGTGGAGCAAGTTCTGACTCGAGAAGGTCGGCAAGCTGAAAAGAAAGAAAACATCTCAGTATTGCGAAACAATTTAAAGGTGAAACACATAGAAAGGGTTTATTGTTAAAAGCTTACCGGTACAACAGGGTTTTCTGCTATGTACATGTCCAGAGAAACCTCCAGGATCCTCCTCTCGATCCGCTCCCTTATCAGCCATTTAATCTGGCTTATGTAACCTTGCGATGTATAGGCTCTGGGCTGATGCGGAGGGAATCTTTTTTGGACATCGTGATGGAGTGTAACAGTAAGTCTCCGTGGTGCTGGAGGGGTTGGATCTGGCGTGATACCCAACAATGGACTAAGTCGGATCCCTTCAGTCCTTTGTGTTTCATCAGAGATTCGATCCGCCTCTTGGCAAGAAGCAGATCGTCACTGAGAGCCAGAGCAGCCTCGTCACAAGATAATTGAGGTGTGGCGGCTCCGTCGATGAAAGCCGGCAAAGTGGTGGCTTTGCCGGGAGCAGGAACATCCTTGTGGTAAAATAAAGTGGCTGGCCATTGTTTGACCGAGTCACTGGCTAGAATCTCAGGATATAAGCGCTCACGCCTAACTAAAAAAATAATTGTACCGGTAATATAAGGATTACCGGCGGTGATAGAATTTCTCCGGACATGGAAGTAGTACTGGAATAAAGTAAGACTTGGCCTAATGCTGAGAAATCCCTCGCACAAGGCTGCATAGGCGCTCATCTCTAAAATGGAGTTGGGGGAAGATGGTTAAGTTGAACACCATAGTGATCTATCACTTCAGAAAAGAATTCCGAGGGAGGGAAAGACAAACCTCTGTCGAGGTGGGTGCCGAAGTGTACCCACTCGCCGGCGCGCGGGTTGGGGATGGTTTCGCCGGAGCCTCTCCGCTAGTCGCCGGCACGGAGGAGCCCTTCAGCCTCCACGCTACGGAGCTTCTCGTCGTCCAGCAAGCAGGGGATCCAAACCCCGCGATTGCTTTCCTTCTCTGCCGCCGCCGCCGTCACCGCTGCCGCAGCCAAGCCAGATGATGAGGACGAAGCCATTCTTCCGGTGCGCCGATGACCTTAGATGGGCGGCGCTGGGAGTTTGGGAAGCAGGGGAGCTCTGTGCACGAGGGAGAGGTGGAGGAGAAGAAACGGCGAGGTGAAAAGGTGAAGATGGGAGAAGGAGAATCCTCACCCCTTATATCCACCTAACCGCGCCAAGATTCATGCAAATGGTACTATGTAACCGCCACGCGTCGTGGAAGGAACTGGGAAGGACCCACATGATGATTACGTCACCTTGATCTCCGCGTACGCATTGAAACGGCGCCTTGGTTCCACGAACAGCGGACCCACCAACGGTCGTGCTGACATGATGTTTGTCAGATGACGTAACTTGACCATGACTAGTGTCAGGTGACATCAGAAACCAAGTTCCGGCTTAGTTTGAAAATCAAGCTGGGAAATCAGAGTAACATGTTGATAGGTCCGACTTATTTTTAAGACCCGGATCATATTTTTTATTGTGAAGTTTTCGGAACCCTTCAAGATTCTGTAAGCCGAAGAGCAAGCTAGAAGATGATAAATTCGACTTTGGATCTTGGAGACTTCTGGGGCTGCTGTTGGGGATATACTTTCCGGGTATCCTCACACTTCCTCCCTGACCAGGGTGGCCCACTTCGGGTTAGAGCTTTGCTTCACGGGCGGCCTAGTCAGGGAGAAAAGACGGAGTTCAGTCCGGCTACGGGAAGGCCCAGAAGACTTACCGACTTAGGCCCATAGTGTTACTTATAGTTCAAGATGTACTCTGTAACCGACTCTTAGTCGTAGCCGGATAGATCTCTCCTGTAAACCCTAGGCCGGATATCTATATAAGCCGTCCTAGGGAGAGCCTTTAAGGCAACACTCAATAGTCTACAATCTCAATTCGCACAGGCAAACCCTTGTAACCCATATTCCGGCTCTGTCGTATTACTGGATTCCTAGCAGGAGTAGGGTCCGTCCAAAACCGGCGGATTCGAACCTGGGTAAACTTGTGTGCTCACTGTCCCGGAACACCGTACGTCTCACACCCCTCTCTTCCGCACGCCTCGAGGACCCCCTCATGGCGTACTTGTCACCAATCCGACGACAACTTCAGTAAAGGGAAAAGTAAAGATTGCAAGTAAAACTTGCGATTGATATAATGAAAGTTGCATAACTAAGAATTCCTAGTGCATCTTGCATACGTTAGCTTGAATGGATGGCTTGCATTAGTTAGCTTGCCTTGAGTAGTGCAGTCGTTGAAGTTCTTCGCCTGTTCCTCGAAGTATTCCTCATCGTTGTACCCCGGGTCGGTACTAGCGTCTATAAATACATACGAGATACACAATCACCATACAACACTTCACTACTTCTATTTAGCACACAAGGGCTCACACTAGATAATCTAGCATCATCTCAATCATCACATGCATTATTGACACATTCCTATTTATCTTATTTTGGAAAATTAATTTCTACTCATTAAAAATACTTAAGAATTAATATTCTCCAATTAAAATAGGGGATCATGTTGACACATTCCATCACCACATATTTCAATACTGGGGAATGTGATTTAAAGGGTTTGGCATACATTACAAGATTTAATATTGCTATTTAATAATACTAAAATGACTAGAAATGCCTATCTAGCATTCTATTAATACTAGTCCATGATCAATGCTTGTAAAACTAAATCTTTTTACATATTCATATAGAGCATGACAAATGAGATTTTTGTGGGTTAGAATCAACTCAAAATCATTTATGGTTGATTTTATAAAAATGTTTGAAGTGATAAAAGTCTCTGCCTTGTTATTTTTTCTATAGGTTATCTATAATGTCAAATGGTTTGAATCCAAAGGGAATGATTAGATATTTTCAATACCTTTCTAGAAAAATTGGAATCATGCATTTTGGTTCAGTACAACTCTATGAATTCAATTTTGAATCTACTAACAGAATAGGGTTTCGATTTAATTGGAAAATCCATATTTGAATCACTGGGCCGCTCGCGGGAAATAACTTTGGCCGGCCCAACTGCATAGCGCGCGCAGCGGGCTGCTGACAAGATGGTCCACGTGTCAGCGGCAGTAGCTAGGCAAAACGGTATCGGCTAATATCAGTCGCGCGATTATAGATCAAATCAACGACTAAGGTTCATCGTCTACGTCACAGTGCGCGCGGGGGATTCTAAACCTAGCGGCAAGGTGGGGGTCGTCGGAGGTTTACTAGGGCTCCATCTAGGTCCGATGATGGGGGCGAATGAGCTGGTAGACGTCGGCAAGTTGAATGGTGGTCGCGGCGGCTCCTAGGGTGGCTCCAATCAATGGCGCCCTTCCTTCACTGCAGCGGCGGGCTTTGGCTAAATTCTGGCGACGTGGTGCTCGCCATGCTCCGGGGAAGGGTCTGGGATGTTTCTGAGAGTGAGAGGAGAGTGGAATGGTGTGCCGTTTGAGGCCGGGGGAGGGTCCTATTTACACACCAGCGAGAGAGGCAGTGCGGCATGGCTCGGGCTCGTCAGCGATGTTGCTACAGGTTGCCATAGGCATGGCGAAGGGCATAGGTCGACGTGGTGGTCTACGGTGATCGTCATGCTCATAGTGGCACGGCGAGGCACGGTCAGAGTTAGTCGGGTGACGTTCGTGCTCTGGGAAGGTACATCGGTGTTCGTCCTGGTGTACGGTGGTCACAGGGTGCGCGGCGGTGAACGGTTGTGTCTAGGTGGTCGCTGGTGACGCGGTGGGTGCAGTTACGCGTGGAGAGAGCGAGGCGCAGTGATGAGGGGTAACCTCGGCAATGCCCATGGTGATGGACTTGGGGTTTTGCGGAAAGAGAATGCTAGGAATTTCGTCGGATGTCAGGGAAAATAATGGAATCAAAGTCGCCTGAATATTGGGAAAATACTCTATTCAAGTTGTCCTCTAGATTTCGGTACCCTCGCTTGGGCTTCTCCCGTCCTATATATAATAGGCCGGGTCTCAAAGATGTATGCGGATAGGTTTCATACACGCGTGATTACAATACCAACACAATGTCGGTTCATGGTTTCTTTCCTAATACAATAGAAGTCTCTGTCGATTGCTTCCTTGGGCTGTTCTATGGAATCTTTGTGGCCCGTAAGCCTTTTACCCAATGTACGTGTAACATCCCAATTTCAGCAACCCTGATTTGTTTTCCAGAATGCAAAAAACAGGGGGAACAAAAACTTTTTCTTGTGCAGTGATGAAGTGTTTGCCTGTTGTTTGACAATGTTTATGCTCATGAATGTGTATTAGAAGATATACACCTTACCTCAACCTCAGTTGACAAAAGCTATTTAAGAAAACTGTTCTGGCTCATTTTACATATTCCCAAATGTTCTGGCATTTCAAAACCTGAGCCAAGATACCTTTACCACCTCCACCCTTTTTAGTAGCTTCTATTTCCCTAAACTATGGAGAGCAACCTATTATAATCTCCTTATGTTTTGTAGACCGAACCTTCAACTATCTTATCTCTAGGTTTCCCAAAACCTCATTTTAAAGCTTTTGAATTCTACTCTTGGTAGAGATACCAAGGACTCTCATACTATTCAAACTCCAATCTTTTCAAAATACCTAACCTTCCCTCAAGCTAGGCTTGATGGTAACACCAGTAGTAGGTTTGCTTTGTTTGTAAGATGAGTTGCCTTGATCTGCTGAGATGAAGTGCCTTGATCTGTTGTCTGATGAATTGCTTCGATCTACTATTTGACTTGTTTGCTTAAGGAGCTAAGTGATCCACCATAGGAGCTCATCACTAGGATCAAGATACTTGAAACCCCCAAATACTAAGCACGACTACAACGTTGGATCTAATCCCTAGCTACTAGGTGATCATCTAAAACCCTTAACCAGATCAACTCTGAAGTGATCTAATTCTAGAAGCTTCCAAGTCAATGAAGACCAGTATCAAGAAAGGATCCTTTCTACTCAATCTACACTTCAACATCATCTTCCTGATGATGCTTTGGTACCTTGCAACCCATCAAAATAATCCCCACCCACATTCAAGTACAAAAACCCTTTGATGATGCTTCTGTCAAGTCTGGAATCTATTCCAACATCACCTTTTTGAATGCCTCCTTTTCTCAACCCTTGTGCATTTTTGAGAATGCATTTGAACCATATTGTTAAACATACTAAGGACTACCAAGTACCACTCTTTACCATGGTTAGATCATCCTCCAACCCACTTGTTCTTGATGGTTTTGCAGGCAAGAAAATAACTTTTCCTACAAATCTTATCAACATGCCTACTTTGTCAGAATCTCACACCATGATCCAACCTTCTACTGACCAACTCTTTGCATGGTTGTGATCTACTCATATAGGTCTCCCAATACCTACTTCACTTGTTCCAAGTGTATCTTTGTGCTTCTTAAACCCACAAGGTTTTGAAGGCTAGTTGATAATCTGCTTTGGCAGGCTTATTTTATTTCAAAGTTCGAAAGCCTGTCTTGGTGAGCTCAAGAAGGATCAAGCTCAAATATCTACAACATTGAGATCTACATCACTTGGTATATCCATACATATATCCCATGTCCCAAGGGGAGACTTGAGCTCCAAGATCCAACAAGGTTTTGGTGGCATGAAAACAATCTTACCCAAGATCCTTAAATCTCTAGTTTTCACCAAAATCAACTTGGATTCTCCAGTCCCAAGGTTTCAAATGCTTGTTACACCTTGTCTACATCATCTACCTTGATGATCAAGATTTATCAAATTTTATCCATAATTGTTCTGGCTCCAAATCTAATTAATCTCTTTAATAGACAAAATCTCCAAAACTCCTTTCCCATGGAAAGTTTGGTTTTTGCCAAAATACTTCTCAAACATTTTGCTCAATTTAGGTCCATATATCATACCCTACATTCCCATCTCAAAAATAAATATTTTTTAGATCGTTTGTTATTCCTTTTTGCCCTTTTTCTCAAATGGCAGAAATGGAATAATAATAGTTTTAAATACTTTTAAGCCTCCATAAATCTTGGGAAAAATTCCCTAAGGTTGTATTCACATTTAGGACCATCCCAAATCAAAAACTCAACTTGTCCAACTCAAAAATATCAAATAAACTCCTAAAAACTATTTCTGTACCATTTGAAAATGAGATATAAACTGGACCAAATTTCATCCAATAATTCCCAAATAATTCATTGAGATGTACCTGAACGATATCCACCTACCAGCTCCCTCACCTCAGCTTTCCAAGATCAAAAATCTTGAAGTTGTTCATGATCATGGATATGGCCAAGTGTGGACATTATTCTAAACCTTGACCCCATTTAAATCCAAACTTTCCCAAGCTTGTTCAATACTCCTCCACAGCAATCCTCACTCCTACTCTGGTCGAAAACACTATAGCATCATTGTAGCAACACCTTTCCTTCTTGTCCTTTGTGCTTCTCTTTGAAGGAGACCATGGACATGTCTTGTCTCCACTCTTTCTTATTCAATACAGCAACCACCTACAGCCTTATCTGTCTCTCAGCACGACCAGGACCCTTCCTCACCCCTCTCCACTGCCCATCCTGACCAATGGGAGAGCCCTGGACCAAAACCTAGCCTAGAATAAGCTTAGTCCACCATGAACCCATCTACCCCAAATAAAAAGGGCCAGAGGCCACCCCGCGCCTCCAGCCGCCCCTCATTTCCAACCTCTGCTCCCCACTAATCTCCCCAAGATCCCCTCTTCCTCCCCTTCCCTGCTCTGGCCGAAGGAAAATGGCTTGTCGGCCATTGCTCTAAAAATGAGCATAGCTCCCTCACGCATGTGTTTCTCCCTCTACATGCTGCTCTCTCAAGATCCCCTCCTCTCCCTGCATCTAACCATGTGCCTGCTTTGCCCTAGAATAACCCCTGGACGCTACTCCGGCGAGCCCCGAAGCGATCTCCATCAGCGTTGATGCGCGTGACGCCTCCTGACGTTGAACCAACTGCTGCCGCCCATCGTCGGTACCGTCGTCGACCGCCGCTTCGTCCTAGGCCCTCCCCAACCTCCGGTGAGCCCTCTGTTAAGCTTCTCACGCCGCTCTGCCGCCAGCTAGGGTTCCGCCATCGCCTGGCCGTCGCGAGCAAGGAGATTAACCACCACCGTCCATCGCGACTAGATCCAACAGCCACAACTCGCCAATAACCCTTCGCCACCCCGCGTCACTGACCGGTGGGCCCCACTTGTCAGTAATTTAAATCGCCACCGCGTGCTCACTGCGGCGCCAGTGAGCCGGTCATGCATCCTGAGGCCCAGCTGCGCCGGGATCTGGCCCAACTGAGGATCTCCCCTTTTCTTTCTAAAATAAATCTCTTTCCAGATCTGCTTTATATCCATGTTAGTTTAAATAGTTTTAAAAATGAAAACCAACACAATTATCCTAGTTCTAAATTCCTTTAGGTTCTTACATGTTTTGTGCAACATGAAGAACTGGTAGTTTGCCAAAAATCAACTTCATTATTTTTTGGCATTAAATTTGCAAAAAGGTATCTTTTTCACTAAATAAATTTCTTAGTGACCTATAAAGAACCAAATGGGTTGAACCAAAGTCCCTATGATAGGTATTTGATATGCCTACCATTGAGTATTCATATCATGCCAAGTGGGCTTATATTCTGTCTATAACAAAAATGACAAAAACAAGCCTTCTCTATGTTTAGGAAATTTCCTAGACTAATATATAGCACCTTTTGACTTGTTGCAAACTCTCAGTGGTGCGATACATCAAGATTAACCAAGTCCCAGGTTTTCAAGATTTATTGATCCTCTTTTGAATTTTAATGAATTCAATACCTCTGTTTGTGGTTTATTAACTAGATAAATCATCACCGTAGTTCCACAACTCCAAAACGGTTGATTCCAATTTATACAGAAAGGCATTTGAAATACCTAACATGTTAAGTTGGAATTATACTAAAACCTTCCATAAAATAAATCTGGTCAAAAAGACAAAAACCCCCACAAAACTGCCTTTGGGAATTTCCTCAGGGCATTCTGATAATTATCTTGGTATGATTCAAACTCTCAGATATTGAGTACATCAAACCCTACAAAATCATCCAAGGAAATAATTTTTGGAGCTCCATAACCTTTCTGGTGATTTATCCCCTAAAACTAGAAGTTATTTCACTAGGAAAATCATAACTATGTAAAGAAAAGTGATAAAATAGTGAAACCACTTATGTTGGTTTCATTTTATCAACCCCTATCTGTTGGTATCAGTTTTACACAATGGTATCATACCGAATAGGTCCTTGGTCTAAATACCCCTCCTAGGTAGATCCTCGAATATAAACCCTAAGGGATGTTCATCCATGTCTCCAAGGCCATCCCCATCTTCTAAATATAATCCTCTCAAAACCTACTGAATTTTAAACTTGTATTATTCACTGGTTTGCTGTATTGTATTGATGCTTGTATGCCTTGTGTTGCTTGTGGTTTGGTTTGTTTGTATGTGCTGTCTGGACGATGATAGTTGCGATGAAATCAGAGAGCAGAAGAAGTGGTAATTATTATTGGTTTATTATGGTATTCTAAGAAGAAGTCTGGGAACATATTGCCATATTGCTGATCATCAGGCAATCCACCATTCCTGAATTCCGATACTTGTGCTACTCTTCTTTAATACCTGTTTTGTATCTCCTTTATAAATTGCACTACTTACCTGCATGTTTTGTTTTATAAATATGGCGCTACAAACTTGGTTCCTCCAAGTTATGACCTGGTGTCATGTATGACAACCACTTCTGAATGTACCTACCATTTTACCCCTTTAGACCGAGAGTATGATGGTTAGCATCCTACCTCGTTGGAAACTCTGGCTTTGAGAAAACAACTATTTTGGGGATTTACCCACTAAAACTAATCTAATAATGTTTCAGAAAAACCCTTGGGAAGAGGCATCGTTCCAAACGGATGTTTTAACAAAAGAAGTGGTGATGTTGAGAAATGAGAAACTGGACAAGAGAAATAGAAGGGATGTTCTACGCCTTTACCGGAACAATTTATCAATGCAACCACATTACCCCAGGTGCTGGGGCTTAGCTCGAAGTTTGTCTTATTTAGCCGAGGCAGCTTGTACAATGCTTATTGGGAGAAATCCCTTGAATTCCAGGCAGGCATTAACAGTTCTACGAATCTGGAGCCTGAGCTTGCGTCGGCAAGAGTGAGCCTGTCTTGGCAGGAGTGCCGGTGCAACAATTGGGTCTCCCGCGAACGGTAAGACTTAGGTAGTACGGAAGGAAGTGGAGTCACCAAGTTAATGTATACGCCAAGCTGCGGTTTGGGTATACGCGTGTATGGAAGGCAGGACTATGGCCAGTGGCCACATACTCGTTGCTAGGGAGAACAAACCCATAAGGAGAAGCAGCCTTTGCTAGGGTCGACAAGCGAAAGGTTAGGTTTCATTATCCGAACCCCCGTCTACCTTGTGTAATGGGCCGTGGTTTTATCCCGGCGGATGTATTGATTCTTGTGGGGAAAGTGCGCAAACTCTGCAGAGTATAATCTTTTTGAATAGCCGAGTCCATGATTCAGGACAGTTGGAAAGGTGATGGATAGGAGTACCCAAATGGTGGTGTTTGGAAAAATGGATGAAAGTATGGAGGTTCCGAGAGAACCTGAGTTTGAAGACTTGTTTTGACCAGAGGTGGTCAAAGAGGTTTAAAAAGGGTTTTCTCCAAAACTGTTTTCAAAAAGGTTTTCAACAAGGATATGGGGATATCCTGATTTATAAAATGGAGGCATGTTTCAAAACTCTTTTTCAACAAAGATATGGAGATGCCATAACTACAAGAGATAGTCTATGCTTTTCAAAAACAACCCTACATAGAGCTATCACACCACAACCAAATTTCTTTAACTTATCTTAGTGGTTTGCGAGTACATTCAAAAGTACTCATGGCATTGTCCCTGGCTATTTACTTGGCTAGGTTTTCAGAAGCTTGACAACGGAAGATTAAGGTGACGTCCAGCGAGCTAGGCCATCCTCCCAGTGAGTCGCCTGCAGTTGGGGCCTGACTGCGCCCTACGGGTGATGAAGCTCCGCTGCTGAATGTTGTGTAGCCATAAGGGAAACTATGTAAGTCTTGTATTCGTTATGTTTCGGGTGCTGTAATGATACTTGTCGGTTATGTTCCACAGCTCACTGATCATGAGAACGTGGATATTTACATAACAGGGATTTCTCGGATGTTGAATTCGGGGGACCCCACAGTAGGGTAGTGAATAATGAGAATCCGAGTAATCATAATCATGTCAGTAGCCCCTGAGACTCTATCTGAATTCGTAGTTTTAGGTTGAGTCTCAAAGTTTTCTTTTTTCCTTTTCTCTTTTTGTTTGATTTTTATTTTTGTAGGGATTTTGGTACAATGAGTCTGATGCTTCCGGCGGATTGGGAATCACTTAATTGCTCCTAGGCAAAAAAAAGTTTGACCTACATCGAACTCAAGTCCCTAGGCTCGAATTCGAAATCTGTAACTGGTGTAATTCAGTTCGAGCCGCTGAGGTCTTACCGAATACTTAATTCCAGTTTCTAATTTATTGGGTACCCAAGACGTCTGTCAGGATTTTTCATCGTATCATTGATACGGATATTTTACTAGTAGAGCGCATTCTTGTGCGATTACTAGGCCACACAGGACGAATCCTGGGGTCTTATCTTCATGTTTCTGAACATGGCATTCAGACTTTTTCTCGCGTCTGAGCGTGATCCGTGGTTTTTTGGCTTGATTGACGGTTGGCCTACTAGGCCACCAATCTTTCTGGTTATATCAGACAATTCTATTATTTTACACTATCCCCCGATGGGAGTAACACATTTTTTAGGATATACTGGTGTAAAACTCAAAAAATGTTTTTTTGCAATCTGTCAAAGTACCTTATACACAACAGAATTTCTATCGGGTGCGTACTAGCGCTCTCAATGGGAGTAGCCCCCGAGGCTATGTTCAGATGCCTGCATCTGGACATAGGCTCATAGTTTATGTTAGCTTGATGGAAAGTACTAATCTTTTGAACAAATAAAAAGAATAAGGTATAAATAACTTATCTCTTTATTTATATGGCGAAAATCAACGGTACATTATTTTTTTAGCGGATGGCAGTTTTATCCTTTTTCTTCTTGACATCTTGGTTGATAAGCCGAACTGTGACTCTTATCACATTCCAAATAATCTTTGTGCGTAAAAGTGTCGTAGTTGCACTATGTTCCATGGATTTGAGTAATTAATCATGCTTCTTATCTTGTAGTCGATATGCTCCTCCAGGAATAACTTCTGTGATGATGTATGGTACTTCCCAGGGCGATTCTAGCTTTTTGTGGCCGTCTTGCTTGAGGCGAAGAACTAGGTCCCCTACTGAAAAGGACCTAGGCCGCAATCTTCTACTATGGTAATTGCGCAGGTTTTGCTGGTATAGAGTTGCTCTTTGGAGGTCTTCGTCTCGAGCTTCATCAAGCGCATCCACATCATCTTCAAGTGCCTCTCTTGATTCGTCTTCATTATATGCAGCTACTCTTGGCGATTCATGTGATACCTCAACTGGAAGCACGACTTCTGCACCGTGGACCAAAAAGAAAGGCGTCTTTTGTGTTGAATTATTTGGAGTTGTACGTAAACTCCATAACACGGATGGCAATTAATCCACTCATGCTCCTTTTGCTCTGTCCAGTGGTACCAGTAGTCTCTTTTTGAGTCCTGCGGTAAATAGTCCATTAGCTTTTTCGACCTGTCCATTTGTTTGCGAGTGAGCTACCGAAGCGTAGCTCATTTTGATGCCCATGTCCTAACCATACTCCTTGAACTCATTGGAAGTGAAGTTGGTCCCATTGTCCCTGATGATGTTGTTCGGTACGCCAAACCGAAATACTATGGATTTGATAAAATTCACAGCCGAAGTTCCTTCTTGGGTGGTGACAGGCATTTCTTCAATCCATTTAGTAAATTTGTCGACTACTACTAGCAGAAAGACGTGTCCTCTTGGTGATGATTTGTGAAGTTTTCCCGACATGTCGAGTCCCCACTCAGCAAAAGGACAAGCCAAGGGTATAGGATTCAGCTCAGTGGCGAGTGCTCCAGGCTTTGTTGTGAATCGTTGACATGCTTCACATGTTATGACAATGTCTTTTGCATCTTGTACTGCAGTGAGCCAATAAAATCATGCCCAGAATGCTTTTGCAGCAATTGCTCGGCTACTAGCATGGTGACCATAGACTCCTTCATGTATATCTTTCAGTATAATTTTTCCTTCTTCGGGTGTTACTCAATGTTGCAGCACACACTTGAATACTTCTTTTGTATAGTTCTCCTTTGATTATCCTGAAAGCCTTCGATCGTCGAGTGATTCGCCGAGCTTCTATCACATCCTCTGGTAGCTCTTCCTTAGTCGTATATGCTATATATGATTGCATCCAAGTAGGTTCAATTAGCATGACTTCTTTGATTTCTTGTTCTTCTTTGATGGCCTCTTCTATGTTCATGGTTTTTGAAGGAGCCCCCGACTCTTTTTACGGATGCTTCTTTCTCCCTGTTTTTGGTGCTAAAAACCTCGGACACTCTTTTCACTTTGATCGATCGATCAACTATCTCTTCACAAAAAACTCCTCGTGGTATTGGTAAACACAATGATCCGATGTTTGCTAGATTGTCAGCTTCCTCATTTCTTGCTCTTCCTATATGTGATACTTCACACCAATCAAATTGAGCCTCCATGATGCTATATAAGTCACGATAAGTAACCATATTTTCGCTGACAGCGTCACATTTGTTCATTGCCTGCTGTGCCACGAGATTGGGATCTCCGAAAATTTTGAGGCGAGTTGCACCACAAGCTTTGGGCATCCGCATGTCATGCAACAGGGCCTCGTATTCCGCTTCGTTATTAGATGCGTTTGTAAAGCTCATCCGAGGAATATAGCGCATTTTGTCGCCTTGAGGTATTATTAGTATGACTCCCGCTCCTGCTCCCTTCGTTCTTTTTGATCCATCAAAGTACACTATCCAGGTGCTAGAAAGGTCTAGCGGACCTGCACATTACAATTCTGTCCACTATGTGATGAAATCCTGTAGAACCACTGACTTAATTGCTTTGCGCTTCTCATAAGTGATATCCCGAGGGGATAATTCGATGCCCCATAGAGAAACATGCCCACTTGCTTCTGGATTGTTGAGGATGCTTGATAAAGGTGCCTCATTGACCACTACGATCTGGAGCTCCGAGAAATAGTGGTGTAGTTTTTGTGCTATCATAAATACCCCATATGCTAATTTCTAGTTGTGTGGGTACCTTTGTTTAGATGGCGATAAAACTTCGCTCAGGAAGTAAACTAGTCTTTGCATGCCGTGGGTCTTTCCTTCTTCGGGTCGTTCTACGACTAGGACCATGCTGACCACCTGATGTGTGGTAGCAATATAAAGGAGCAGAGGTTCCATTTCTCTTGGTGACACGATGACTGGAGATGTCAAAAGTGTTCTTTTAAGATCTTCGAAGGCACGCTGAGCTTCTTCCGTCCATTCGATTTTTTTTGATTTCCTCATGAGGGCATAGAATGGCAACGCTTTTTCTCCTAATATTGCAATAAAACGACTTAGAGCCGCCACTCGTCCCACCAATTACTATACACCACATAGATTTGTTGGCTTCTTCATTGTGAGGATTGCTTGTATGTTTTCGGGATTAGCCTCGATTCCTCTAGCTGATACCAAATATCCGAGGATTTGCCCCGCCGGGACTCTAAAGGAATATTTCTTCAGGTTTAGTTTGATGCTAAACTTGTCGAGATTTCTGATTGTCCCTTCTAGGTCTTTTATCAACGCATATCCTTGACATGTCGTAACTATGATGTCATCAATATGTGCTTGCACGTTTGTGCCTATTTGGATTCCCAGGCACTTCTGCATCATCCATTGATATGTTGCTCCAGCGTTCTTGAGGCCAAACGGCATTGTTGTGTAGCAGAATACACCATAAGGTGTGATAAACACCGTTTTCTCCTGATCTTCTTCCTTTATCCTGTTCTGGTGGTAACCTGAAGTAAGCATCCAAGAAAGAAAGATGTTTGCATCCCGCGGTTGCATCGATGATCTGGTCAATTCGCGGTAATGGGAAGTGATCTTTTGGACAATGTTTGTTCGGTGTAGTAAAGTCGATGCAGATCCAAAGTTCCGTACTGTTTTTCTTTGGAACACATACTGGGTTTGCAAGCCACTCTGATTTTGTTAATTCTTTGATAAAATTGTCATCGGTTAGGCGATGGAGCTCCTTTCCAATGGCTTTGCGTTTTGGTTCTGCGAAGCGTCGAAGCAGTTGTTTTACTGGCTTCGCCTTTGGATCTAGATTTAATGCATGCTCAGCGAGTTCCCTGGGGATTCTCGGCATGTCAGAAGGTAGCCATGAGAAAATCTCCCAGTGCTCACGGAGGAACTCGATGAGCACGCTTTCCTATACAGGATCAAGGTTAGAAGCCACAAATGTTGTTTTCATCTGGTCAGCGGGGTGGATCTGTACTTCTTTTGTATCTTTTGCCGTGTCAAAAGCCTAATCGGGATTGACACGTGCTACTTCTAGGGGTTATTCGTTTGCTGAACTTTTGAGTTGTTCAAACTCTATTGCCATCCCGAAAGATTCAGAAATTTAGTTGAACTCTCGATCACAGCTGTTCGCACGTGTGAAGCTTCTTTGTACCATGATAATTCCCTTTAGTGCTGGCATTTTTATTACTAAGTATGCGTAATGTGGCACTGCCAAGAATCATGGAAAGGCTGGTCGTCCGAGGATTGCATGGTATTGTGATGGCCAATCCATGACTTCGAATTCAAGTCTTTCCCGCCTGAAATTTATCTTGGAACTAAAAACAACATCAAGAAAATTTTTTCCTAAAGGAATTTCGTCTTTACCTAGTACTATTCCGTGGAAAGAGGTTTCTGTTGGAGTTAGATTATCCAGAGGATAGCCTATTGTTCACAATGTTTTTGCGTAGATCAGATTTATGCTACTTCCTACATCCCTGAAGACCATGCTCATATCGAATCTGCCAATTTGTGCTTCGACTATCAAGGCTGAATGACTTGGTTGTGGGACTTGGAGTGGGTGATCTACTCTGCTGAATTTGATTTCCTGCTCTGACCAATGGAGATATTCGGGTACAGCTGATGTTGATGTTTCCGCCATATTGATTTGTCATGCGATGAGCTTCTGAATTCTATTGGGTGGACGCCCTTTCTGAATCATAGACATTGTTCCTTTTGATCTGGGGTACTCGTTGTGTTGATCATTTGAGTTTTGTGGTGGTGCGACTGGTGGTGGTGCACCGGGCGTGGATGTGTATCCTTGATTTGCTGCTTCGGCTGCCTTTGTGTTGCACAACTCCTGCATCTTCCAGAATGTTCGGCAGTCTTCCATCAAGTGATTGGATTGTCGCCTGCCTGTTGAGTCAACGTAAAAATGCATATTACAGGGTCCTTCTAGCATTTGTATTGCAGACATAGGTTGGTCTCATGTTCTTGGCTGATACCGCTGTGCGGACTGGCTTCCTCCTCCGACGTCCCTATTCTGACGGTATCCGCCATTATTGCCGTTGCTTCTGTTGTTACCTTCTCCCGAAAAACCTGCCACCACGTAACTTGGTCCTGTATTCCCATCGTTGTTCCTTTGTCTTCTATCATTGCCGCGTTTATCCCTATCTTCTTCGAGTGACCGCGCACACTTATTATGTAGCGCCTCTTCTGAGTCAGCCCAGCGGTTTGCTATTTCCATTAACTGTGATACTGTCTTTGGTTTCACCGACCCAGCTCTTCTATGAATTCTCGGTGACGGAGGCCGTCGTTTAAGGCGTCGATGGCACTTTCGTCAGATATGGATTCGACTCAGTTTTTGATAATATTCCATCGTTGTATGAATGCTCTTATTGACTCTCAGGATTTTTGTTTGCATGCTCGCAATTCCTCCAAGGATGTTGGTCATTTGAATGTAGAATGAAAATGTCGGATGAATTTATCTTCCTGATCGTTCCAGCTACCAATTGAATCTTCTGGTAACTACCTCAACCATGATCTTGCGGCGCCGGTGAGGTGTAGTTGTAGACTTTGCATTGTAGTACGGTGGCTAGATAGTCTCCTAACCAAGCTTCGGGTTCCTGGAGCCCATCGTATTTGTGTCAGTCGTGTGGAAGTTTAAAGTCTTTGGGTACTAAGGCTTTGCTAATCCTCTGCGTGAAACAGCTGGCCCCGCATAGCCCATGGTCATCTTCGTCATCTCCATCTTGATATTTTCGGGTGCGGATTTCGTCTCTGGGTCCACTGCTCCTATGTTGGGTGTTGTCGTTCCTTGTGTTGCTTCACGGCTCGGACCCTACAAGGTGCGCCTAGTGTGGTGATCGAGATCACTGGGTGTGTCCTACTTGCCGAGGACTATTGTGACGGCGTGGGGATCTTCGTGTGAGTCCTTGTTCTGCTTCCGCGAGTGAGTCCCCTACCATGCCGAGGTTCATCAGGGCGGAGCGGTGGAGGGCCGCACGCGGATCGTCGGGTGCGGGTTGAGTGGTGATCAGATATGTTTGCGCAGTCACAATGGCTGCCTGAGCTGTTTTTGCCTTGATATTTCCTACTAGATCAATTGACATAAATGATAGATCGAGATCTCGTATAATTCCACTTCTTTATGCTTCGGGGATATGCTGTAATCGAGATGTCGCCCTTCTTGGTGGTGTTGCTCCTGTCACACTCCTTGACCCTCGGGTAGAGCTTAATTGGGCCCGTCGTAAACTAGATTCGTCGGCTAGACTTTTTCTTTCATCGAGATATCTTTGCATCCGGAGTAGGTCTCTCTTCTTTTGGTGGATCAAATATTGGTATGCCCGTAGATCCTCATGTGAAGCATCTGCTATCACTGGGACTGCTCCCGAAATTGCCTCCGTTGTTGTTTGCCATGCCGACGCTGGTAGCCGAAGTCCTGGTCTCTCTCTTGTGTGAGGTTCTCCGCCTCGTCCTTGGATTATGCGATTATTCGATGTTTCTCCTCTGTTTCCGTGTTCTCCTCCGTTGTTGTGTTCTCCTCCGTTGACGTGGTTTCCTGCATGGTCATCTGATAAAATATCATCAGGGTTTATTATAGGATTACCGTTTTCGTCGCGTGGTATTGGGGTATCTCCGCTGATCATGTAAGCTTGCTGGCGTGTTATGTTTGGCCTGACGGCACCTTCTTTTGCTTCTACGGGTGTGTTGGTAGTACTCCGAGATCGTAGTTCTGGATAAATTCCTGCCATCCTTTCTTCAAAGTCGACATTTTCGCTGTTTTCTTCTGGTTCCAAGCTTGTCAGGTTTGCTCCATGTGGTTAGGTTGGTTGGTGACCTTCTTTTCCTGTTTCGATCTGAGCTATGATGTTTGTGGAGGATCCAACAGGTGATGCTGGTACTGCTATAGGTGTGGCATTTTCCACTGACGATTCTGATGCGATTAGGGCCGAGGGGTGTGATTCTTGCGTGTTGTCTGCTTGGAAGTCGAGGCTTCTGATGATTGGATTGGATCCGCCGTCGAAATCGGCGGGTCCCAATACAAGGGTGGGTGGGCGTGGATTTTCTTTCGTCGATTTGATGTTTGATGGAGAGCGTTCCGCCGAATCCGTGTTTCCAGCGTTCAAGTTTCCCACAGACCGGCGCCAATTGACGAGGGGTAACCTCGGCAATTAATGCCCATGGTGATGGACTTGGGGTTTCGCGGAAAAGAGAACGCTGGGGATTTCGTCGGATGTCAGGGAAATCAATGGAATCAAAGTCGCCTGAATATTGGGAAAATACTCTATTACAAGTTCTCCTCTAGATTTCGGTACCCTCGCTTGGGCTTCTCGCTTCCTATATATAATAGGCCGGGTCTCAAAGCTATATGCAGATACATTTCATACACGCGTGATTACAATACCAACACAATGTCGGTTCGTGGTTTATTTCCTAATACAATAAAAGTCTCTATTAGATGTTTCCTTGGGCTATTATGTGGAATCTTTATGGGCCATAATCCTTTTACCCAATGTAGGGTAGCGAATAATGAGCATCCGAGTAATCGTACGCATGTCATGCAGCGTGGCTGCGCAGGAGTGGCTTGGCACTCTGGTGGCACTCGGCATGGCGGACATAGGTGAGTGGCATGGCTACGCTGGCTTCTCCACTGCTCGCCGTTGGTCAAGGGGTGGACAGAGAGGTGTGGTGAGGTCACGCCTATCTTCTCGTGGTCGCGGGAGAGGGTGGTACGGCGTGTGGTGTTGCATCCATGGTCGACCAGCATGACCATGCTCGGGTACGGCAACACTGGTGCAATTGGCAAGTAAGAGGTGCTCCATTGCACGGCTAGATACTGGGGATGGTCGTGGGTGAGTAACTGAGGCTGAATGTTACAAGAATGATCACAAGATTGATTCAAATAGTGTATAGTTGGTAGAGTTGTACTCTTCCTGTTAAGTGTTCGATCAAATGGCCGCATGAAATAAAGATTCAAATTTTTGAATGAATATTGGTGGGAGTGTTGGTTACATGCTTGAGTATCTCTGGTTGCTAGTATTTTCAAGTGGTGATTGTTTGGTCAGTTTTTGCAAAATGGTGATCTATGTATCTACACTTGATTCAATTTTGAATTGCCTCTTAAATAGATTTGAAATTGGTTTCTGCTAGTTTGTAAAGTTTTCTTGTACTAATTTTCACTTGGTCTAGCAAGGGGTGAAACGAAGTAGAATTGTTTTTGTTGAAAAACATTTGCTAGAGATGCCCAAAGTAGGCAATTGGTAAATATTGGCCAAAGTGACCATTTGATCATATGTTTCATATTTGATTTTCTTTTTAGCTAATTTTGTTTGGAATTGCCCTAGATGATGTGGTGTTCATCTTTAAACTAATCCTTATCATTTATAGCAATCAAACATGGCATATCAAGCATTCATGCATTAATATAAATCACACATGCATTCATATGGGTTTAGGAATAAAAGTTTTTGTTAACCCTAATCTTGGGTCATTAGAAGTTGATAAGATTGTTTAATATTTTTGAGATGTTACAAACCTTCCCTCCTTAAACAGAATCTTGTCCCAAGATTCAAGAAATACTAGGAACTAAAGAGATTGGGAAACTCAGTCCTAATATAATCTTCTCACTCCCAAGTGGCTTCTTCTTCAGTATGGTTACTCCACTGGATCTTGAGAAACTTGATACTTCTGGTCCGGGTGGTTCTGAAGGATTCCTCCAAAATATGAATCTGCACTTCACGATAAGTTAGATCCTTGTTGATATCTATTGCTCTGTGATCGATGTTCTTGAAAACTTCGGTCTTCTCTAGAGCTTCTAGGCATTTCCTAAGTAACGAGATATGGAACACATCATGTATGGCTAACATCTCCTCAGGCAGTTCTAGCTGATAGGATACTTCTCCTCGGCGATTTAAAATCTTGAAGGGTCCAATATATCTGGGGGCAAGCTTCCCTTTCAGTTGAAAACGCTGCATTCCTTTCAAGGGGGATACTTTGAGATACACAAAATCTCCGACATTGAATGTCTGGTCTCGACATCTTTTTTCAGCGTAACTCTTCTGTCTAGAGTGAGCTCTCTTGAGGTGTTCACGGACCTTGTTAACCTTCTCTTAGGCTTCTCGTAGGATGTCTGGTCCGGATATCTGACTCTCTCCTACTTGCGACCAATTGAGGGGGTTACGACACTTCCTTCCATACAAAAACTCAAACGAGGCCATTTGCAAACTGGCTTGATAACTATTTTTTGTATGAGAACTCTACGAAAGGCAGACAATCTTCCCATTTCGATCCATATTATAGAACAAGAGGCTCTCAACATATCTTCTAGTATCTAGTTTGCTCTTTTCGTCTGTCCGTCGGTTTGCCGGTGATAATATGTGCTGAAGTTCAGTTTGGTTCCTAATCCTTCCTGGACTTTCTTCCAGAACCTTGAGGTAAACTGGGTTCCTCGATCAGACACTATGGTCTTGGGGTTCCATGCTGACTAACTATTCTATTAATGTACACCTCTGCTAGCTTTGATCTTTGATAGGTAGTCTTGACGGGTATGAAATGAGCTACTGTGGACAATCTATCTACTATGATCCAAATAGAATAATTTCCCCTACTAGATGTAGGGAAACCTGTGATGAAATCCATCCCAACAGAATCCCATTTCCATTCCACAATCTGCAATGGTTGCAAAAGTCCTACGGGTCGCTGATGTTCCGCTTTAACTCTCTGACAGATATCACACTTGGTTATATATCTTCCTACTTCTCTCTTAATTTTGTGCCACCTTGCTCCTTCAAATCCTGATACATCTTGGTTCCTCCCGGGTGAACAGAATAAAGGGTATCATGGGCTTCCTGCATAATGGCATGTTTCAACTCTGAATCTACTAGCACACAGATACGTCCTTTATACCACAAAACTCCTTCTTCATCTTCGGTGAATCCAGGTACCTTCCCTATACCGATACGACGCTTGATTCCATCAATACTGGCATTTCCTTTCTGGGCTTCCTTTATCTGACTGATCAGGGTGGGTTGAAGTTCAATGCTAGCTAGAAATCCTTCGCTAACCAGCTCCATTCTAAAATTCTCCAACTCCTCATGCAAACTTGGCTAGTCTTCCTTAATCATGGTGTTTAGTATACATGGCAATTTACTAAGAGCATCCGCTAACACATTGGCCTTGCTAGGGTGATAGTGAATGTCAAGGTCATAATCCTTGGTTAACTCTATCCATCTCCTTTGCCTCATATTTAGATCCTTCTGAGTGAAAACATTCTTCGGACTCTTGTGATACGAATAAATCTCACAACGGTTGCCCATGAGTTAATGACGCCATGTCTTCAAGGCTAAAACTACGGCTGCTAGTTCTAAGTCATGGGTAGGATAGTTCTGCTCATGTTGCTTCAGTTGTCTGGACAGATAAGATATGACTTTTCTGTCTTGCATCAACACACATCATAGACCAATCTTGGATGCATCACAATATACATCAAAAGGCTTCTTAATATCTGGCATGATCAAAATTGGGGTTGAAATCAATCTTTTCTTCAGTTCTTGAAAACTCGCTTCGCATTTGTCCGTCCATTCAAACTTCCTATCTTTCTTCAACAACTGGATCATTGGTCTTGCGATGCTTGAAAATCCTTCCACAAACTAGCGATAATATCCGGCTAATCCAAGAAATGCGTAGACTTCAGTCTGTGTGGTTGGGGCTTTCCATTCCTCAACATCCTTAATCTTGGCGGGATTGACGGCAACTCCTCCTGCCGGCAAGATATGTCCTAGGAAGCCTACTTCCTTTAACTAGAACTCACAGTTGCTAAACTTGGCATACAACTGATGCTCCCTAAGGGTTTCAAGGATGGTTCTTAGGTGATGTTCATGGTCTTCTTCTGACTTGGAATAGATCAGAATGTCATCGATAAAAACAACGACAAACTTATCCAGGAAGTTCATAAAACATTTATTCATGAGGTTCATGAAATAACCGGGGGCATAGGTTAATCCAAAAGACATGACATTGTACTCATACTATCCATATCTGGTGGTGAAGGCAGTCTTTGGAATATCCGTTGTGCGGAACTTCCATTGACGATAACCAGTTTTAAGATCAATCTTAGAAAACACTCTCGCACCAGTCAGTTGGTCAAACAAAACTTCTATCTTCGGTAGTGGGTACTTGTACTTGATGGTGACGTCATTCAGCTTCCGATAATCCGATACACAAACGGTTGGGACCATCTTTCTTATCCACAAACAAGACAGGTGATCTCCATGGCGATGCACTGGCTGTATCAAACCTTTTCCAACATATCATCAAGTTGCTTCTTTAGCTCCACTAATTCAAAGAGGTTCATACTATAGGTCTCTGAGCTATGGGTCCAGTTTCAGGAACTAGTTCAATGATAAACTCGATATCCCAATCTGGCGGCATACTGGGCAATTCCTCTAGGAACACATCGGGGTATTCACAGACAACTCTGACTTGGTCTATGGTTGATTGAGCTAAAATCTTGTTGCACTTGAATTGACGGGGTAGCGTCTCAGATACATGCTCTACTAATACTCCGACGCTACTGGTCATGGTTATGGTTTTCTTGGCACAATCTATCAATCCTTGATGTTTCGACATCCAAACCATCCCTAGTACTACTTCCAAACCTTAGGTTCCAAGTACTATTACATTGGCATAAAAATCTACTCCATGTATTCTGATAGGCACTGCCTTGAAAAATTTCTAGCTTTGGTGGTTGAGCCAGGTATTTGAACTATCATAACATGCTTCAAATTTGTGGGTTGAATCTTACTAGTGCATGAAAATGCTTCTGTAACAAACGAGTGTGATGCTCCAAAATCAAACAACACTCTAGCAAGTACTGAGTTAACAGAAAACATACCCAACACAACATCAGCATTCATGTGGAATAGATGGCCAATACGGTTGTCCGGGTTTCCTGGGGCAAACCTCTTTCTAGGCTGGACACGGCGCTGTTGTTGGGCAGGTGTAGTGACATTGGTTGCTACGGCAAGCTTCTTGGCGCACTCATTGGAGTAGTGACTCGTGACTCCACATTCAAAGCAGGTTATCATTGACTTGTCTTTCCCTGCGATAGGCACAACATTGCTTCTAGTCCTTGGGGCAGCATTATTGTTGTTGTTGTTGTTGTTGGACCTTGGCGGTGCACGGTTGAAGTTATTGGGGTTGCCAGAGTTGTTGTTGTGGTGGCCCCCGGGCCTTGGGTTTCCTCCGCCACGATTGGGGTAGTTCGGATGGTTCATAGGGGGTCTGTTGTTTCTTGGTGCAAATCCTGCAGATGGGTTGGTCGATACTTCGGGGTATGGTGGGGTCTGGGTTGGTGCATCAGATGACGCTTGCGGTTCTCACTGGCTTGGTTGATCTTTCCTTCCATCTGGATCGTGGAATCCACTAAAGCTTCTAGGTCATCAAAGGGAATGTTGACTAACACTGTCTGCATCTCATCATGAAGACCATTCAGGAATCTCTCCTTCTTCTTTGCTTCAGTGTCAATCTCATCAGGGGCATACCTAGCCAGAGACAGAAATTTGTCACGGTATTCTACCAGTCATTCTTCCTTGCTTCAGCTCCCTGAATTCATCCTTCATCCTCTTGATTAAACCTGGGGGCACATGGGTCCTGCTGAACTTGAGCTTGAAGTCCTCCCAAGTCATCATATGTCCTCCGTTCATGGTATGGGTGTTGTTCCACCATGATCTTGCATACCCAGCCAGATAGTGGGTGGCAAATAGTACCTTCTCATTGGCATCTACTCCTGCCACTTCTAAATTGTTTGCCATGGTTTGCCGCCAGTCATCACCATCTAAAGGCTCTTCTGATTTGCTAAACATAGGAGGATTGTTGTTTTGGAAGTTCTTGAGTTTGGATCCATGGTGATCCTAGTTTCCATGGCCCTGATTGTTGTGTGCCATCTGGGCTATCTGTTGAAGAGTGGCTAGATTGCCTTGCCATTCTGCTCTACCGGCTTCATGGTTAGATACAAGCATTTGCAGAATCTGAAGCACTGGATCCTGGGATGAGCTTTTTCCACCAGGGTTTCCATAAGTCATCTAAAGATTGAGATAGATCATAAGACAAGAGGGAAATTTTCTATGGTTTGTTAGTATGGTTCAAAAGATCTTAAAACTTTGAGTATGACTAAGGTTTGAACACTAACAACTCCTTCTTCATTCATTCATTCCAAGCACACAGTACAAACACACACCACAACTACGAAAGCAGATGGTTTTAAGAACCATCATGTGAAGCTATGATACAATGGGACCACATACACTCACACCTACGATAGTGCTCAGGTGCGACTACTCCTCATCGGGACTTTCAGGCTCCTTGTCATCAATGAAATCTACGTCATCCTCGTCGGTGTGGAACTCTGTGGTGACGTCCTCCAGGTAGTCATCATCATCACCGAGGTAAGAGTGGATATCACCACAGATATCGTCACCTTCCTCCTCCTTCTCTACAAGCTGGATCTCCAAGTTGTGGATGGTCTCCTCAAGGGTTGCCACCTTCTGGCAAAGACGGGCGATGATGCGGTCCTTCTTGTCACGCTAGAGACGAAGTGACTTGCGCTCCTTGGTGAGGATGGCGAGGGTATGTTTCCTCTCAGCGGCTTCTGCATGATTCTGGTTGGCATAGGCACGGGCATTATCCAACTCCTTCGGAGTCTCGTGCAGCATGAAGTCCAAGTGGTTCACGTGGTGCTTCAACTCTGGATGTGCCGGCATGGCCAAAGGCTGTCCCATAGAGTCACGTCTTGCATAGTGGGCAAAATGGGTGCCGTTGATCTGGTTGATGTTTTGTGCACACAAACAAGCAAGTGCCTCCTGCATGTCTCGAGCTAATCCGTCCAACCAATTGTTCTCCCTTACGCTGAACTGAATTTTCTCTAAAAGAGGTGGCTGCATTTTGCCTCTCACATCCGCAACTATCAACCACTGTAGTTCCCCTCCTTGTTGGTCATTGAGCTGTGCTCCAAAGAACTTCGGGTGCGGGCATCCAAGGTACTCCGAGATCTGATCCTTGACCTCCATCTATAAGCAATCAAGATTAGTAAGTTAGTGAGGTGATGAAGTGTGTCAAATTTTATGTAGAATTGTAAGGATTTTTTAGGAACAGGTGAACTCCTTTTTGAAAGAATCTCAAGGGAAAGAGTGAGAATAAGTTTTCATAAATACTCAATTACTTTGTTTTGAAACTATGTTTTTCGGACATCCATTCTAACTAAGGTCTCCTATGGTCAGGATGGCTTTGATACCAACTTGTCAACACCTGGATTTTTAAGTACAAATGCATGTTATGTCGTACATCGCAATCCCAGGATTACCATTTTTGTGAGACATAACAGAATTGGTACCACAATACATCATCCATTACAAACCATAATAGTCTTACAAATAGTTGATCTCATGATCAAGTCTTAATAGAAATCAGAGCAGTGGAAAATAAATGTAGTAGACTCCATCTTCATGCTCACAGGCAATGCTGACGATGGAAGATGATCCTAGTTATCATAGACCTCCTGATGTACATCTTCCAGGTAGTCCTCCTCATAGTCTAGCAATGGGAATAGCCAGGGACAAAGCCATTAGTACTCTTTAAGTACTCGCAAACTATCACTAACATAAGTAAGGTAATTATAGTAGGAATCCTAAGCTCTAGTTTTGTTTGCAAAAAGCCAGGTTTATTTCATAAGTACTCCATAATACAACCTATTTTTAGTTCTCTAGATTACTTAAGTGGGAACCTAGTTTTCATGTCCACAACCCTGTTGTGGTCAGGTCAAAGTAATTGTTCAAGTCACAAGTCATTTTGAAAACATTTGACAACAGAACAATATGGCCACTCCAACTGTCCATAACCGCGGATGCGGCTATTCGAATAGTTTGACACTCTGTAAAGGTGGTACACTTTCACCACAAGATTCGATACATCCGTCAGGGATAACCCTGAATCATCATACTTCGTATGCGGATAATCAATCCTATCCTTTCAATTACACACCCTAGTATAGGAACCTCCCCTATGAGCTTGGCCTCCCAGCCATGGCCAACTGCCATCCTGGGAATTGCATAGGTGGACATTCATATTCACGAGGTAGCCTCAGCTCAACCTCTTCCGCAAGGGAACCCATACTAAGACATATAAACTTCTAGTTAAGCCCTACTCAACTCAGGTAATATGGTTGTATGGTAAAATTGGAGTAGTATCGCATTCGAAACCAACCATCAGTTTTTATCCAAGTCAAGGCTGATGCCACATTCGGTTTCATCATCAAATCAATGTGTTTCATAACATTTCAATAGAATGAATCATCATTCCAAGGTTTTCATAATCATTTTCTCCAAGTGTTCCCATCTATAGTGATCAGGTTTAGCTTAGCACTATCCACTAGTATTGAGGGTATCACTATTGAGGGGTGTTAATCAAGTATAAGTACCCAAGACTAGTTCTATGATCTTGGTGGTATCCATCCTATTTTCCACTAATCACAATTCATTAACTAAGTAAGAAACTTCAGTAAAGGGAAAAGTAAAGCTTGCAAGTAAAACTTGGGATGGGTATAATCAAAGTTGCATAGGTTAGCTTGCATGGATGGCTTGCATTAGTTAGATTGCCTTGATTAGTGCAGTCGGTGAAGTTCTTCGCCTCTTCCTCGAAGTATTCCTCCTCGTCGTACCCCGGGTCGGTTCTAGCATCTATAAATACATACGAGGTACACAATCACCAAACAACACTTCACTACTTCTATTTAGCACACAAGGGCTCATACTAGATGATCTAGCATCATCTCAATCATCACATGAATTAATGACACATTCCTATTTATCTTATTTTGGAAAAAGTAATTTCTACTCATTAAAAATACTTAAGATTTAATATTCTCGAATTAAAATATGGGATCATGTTGACACATGCCATCACCACATATTCCAATACTTGGTAATGTGATTTAAAGGGTTTGGCATACATTACAAGATTTAATATTGCTATTTAATAATACTAAAGTGACTAGAAATGCCTATCTAGCATTCTTTTAATACTAGTCCATGATCAATGCTTGTAAAACTAAATATTTTTACATATTCATATAGAGCATGGAAAATGTGATTTTTGAGAGTTGAAATCAACTCAAAAGCATTTATTGTTGATTTTATAAAAATGTTTGAAGTGATAAAATTCTTTGTCTTGTTATTTTACTATAGGTGATCTATAATTTCAAATGGTCTGAATGCAACGGGAGTGATTAGATATTTTTAGTACCCTTGTAGCAAAATTGGAATCATGCATTTTGGTTCAGTACAACTCTTTGAATTCAATTTTGAATCTACTGACAGAATAGGGTTTCGATTTAATTAGAAAATCCATATTTGAATCGCTGGGCTGCGTGCGGGAAAGAACTTGGGCTAGCCCAACTGCACAGCGCGCGCGCATCGGGCTGCTGATAAGTTGTTCCCACGCGTTAGCGGTAGTAGCTAGGCGAAACGGTATCGGCTTATATCCACCGCGCAATTAGAGATCAAATCAACGATTGAGGTTCATCATCTACATCGCAGTGCGCACGAGGGATTTGAAACCTAGCGGCACGGTGGGGGTCACCAGAGGCTTACCAAGGCTCCAGCTAGGTCCGGCGATGGGGGCGAACGAGCTGGTAGACGACGGCGAGTCGAATGGTGGTCGCGGCGGCTCCTAGGGTGGCTCCAATCAACGACGCCCTTCCTTCACTGCAGCGGCGGGCTCCAGCTCAATTCCGGCGACGTGGTGCTCGCCTTGCTCTGGGTAAGGGTCTAGGATGTTTCTAAGCGAGAGGAGAGTTGAATGGTGTGCCGTTTGACGCTGGGGGAGGGTCCTATTTATACACCGGCGAGAGTGGCAGTGCGGCAAGGCGCCGACTTTGCTACAAGTTGCTATAGGCATGGCGAAGGGCATAGGTCGACGCGGTGGTCTGCGGCGATCGTCATTCGCATAGTGGCACAGCAAGGCACAGTCTTAGTCGGTCGGGTGACGTTCATGCTCTAGGCAGGTACGACGGTGTTTGTCATGGCGTACGGTGGTCACGGGGCGCGCGACGGCGAATGGCCGTGTCTAGGAGGTCGCTGGTGACGCGGTGGGTGCAGTTACACGCCGAGAGAGCAAGGCGCGGTGTGTCTGCGTAGGAGTGCCTTGGCGCTCTGGTGGCGCTCGACATGGTGGACAGAGGTGAGTGGCATGGCTGAGCTGGCTTCTCCACTGCTCGTTGTTGGTCAATGGGTGGACAGAGAGGTGCGGTGAGGTCAGACATGTCTTCTCGTCGTCGTGGGAGAGGGCGGTGCGGCGTGTGGTGTCGTTTCCATGGTCGAACAGCATGACGATGCTCGGGTATGGCGACACTAGTGAAATTGGCAAGTGAGAGGTGCTCCATTGCATGGCTAGGTACTGGGGATGGTCGTGGGTGAGTAACTGAGGCTAAATGGAGTACAAGATTGATCACAAGATTTATTCAAATAGTGTATAGTTGGTAGAGTTGTACTATACCAATTAAGTGTTTGATCAAATGTCCGCATGAAATAAAGATTCAAATTTTTGATTGAATTTTGGTTGGTGTGTTGGTCACATGCTTGAGTATCTCTGATTGCTAGGATTTGTCCAGTGGATATTGTTTGGTTGGCTTTTGCAAAATGGTGATCTATGTATCTACACTTCATTCAATTTTGAATTGCCTCTTAAATAGATTTGAAATTGGTTTCTGCCAGTTTGTAAAGTTTGGTTGTACTCATTTTCACTTTGTGTAGCAAGGGGTGAAAAGATGTAGAATTGCTTCTATTGAAAAACATTTGCTAGAGATGCCCCAAGTACGCAATTCGTTAAATTTGGCCAAAGTGACCATTTGATCATATGCTTCATATTTGATTTTATTTTTATTTGATTTTCTTTGGAATTACCCTAGATGATGTGGTGTCCAACTTTACACTAATCCCTATCATTTATAGCAATCAAACATGTGATAGCAAGCATTCATGCATCAATATAAATCACACATGCATTCATATGGGTTTAGGAATGAAAGTTTTTGTTAACTCTAATCTTGGGTGATTAGAACTTAATAAGATTGTCTAATATTTTTAGATGTTACACTATGGTAGGATATAGGACGTCCGTTTTGCATAAGGACTCCTCCAATGCCAATACCACTAGCATCACACTCCATCTCAAAAGTTTTAGTGAAATCCGGTAATGCAAGAAGAGGTGCTTCGGTGAGCCTCTTTTTAAGTTCATCAAAAGCTTTTTGTTGTGCCTTGCCCCACACTAAGGTGACATTCTTTTTGGTCAATTCGTTGAGAGGACAAGCAATGGTCGAAAATTCTTTCACAAAGCAATGATAGAAACCGGCCAACCCATGAAAACTTCGGAGTTCACTCACATTTGTTGGGATGGGCCAATCTCGTATGTCCTTTACCTTGGAAACATCAACTTCAATGCCCTTCGAAGAAAAGACAAATCCAAGAAAAATTAACTTGTCTTTAGCAAAATTGCACTTGGGAAGATTAGCATATAGCTTTTCATGTCGAAGGATTTGGAGAACTTCCTTGACATGTTTAACATGGTCCTCAAGTGACTTGCTATAAATAAGTATATCATCGAAATAGACAACGACACTCTTGCCAATGAGAGAACACAAAATATGATTCATGAGGTGCATGAAGGTGGATGGGGCATTAGACAAGCCAAAGGGCATAACCAAGCATTCACAAAGACCATGTTTGGTCTTGAATGCGGTTTTCCACTCATCACCTTCAGCCATACGTATTTGATGGTAACCACTACGAAGATCAATTTTTGAAAAAATAGTGGATCCACACAATTCATCAAGCATATCATCAAGACACGGTATAGGATATCGATAACGCATGGTGATAGTATTGATTAGACGGCAGTCCATGCATAACCGTAACGTATCATCTGATTTTGGAACAAGAATCATGGGTACCACACTTGGACTAGTGCTAACTTGGATCAAACCTTTGGAGAAGAGTTGGTTGATTTGATGTTCGATCTCCTTCGTCTCCTCCGGGTTCGTGCGGTAAGCGGCGCGGTTTGGAAGGGGTGTGCCGTGGATGAGGCCAATGCGATGCTCAATTCCGCGAAGAGGAGGTAGTCCATGTGGAAGCTCCTCGGGAAACACATCCTTGAATTCCTGCAAAACAATCATCAAATATGGAGGAACATTGGTTGATTCATTAGTTCCTTGCGCTAGTCCCTTGCAAATGTGGACATAGTGCAAGATGGATGAGTTGTTCCACACATCTCTCATCTCACTTTTGGTGGCAAGGAGAACACCCTTAGTTTTTTCACTCGAGTTTGGCTTGTGTCTCTCACTCACTATGAGGTGGTTCTCTCACTCACCGCTCTTCTCACAAGGAGATGTTGTGGTTTGCACCCTTGCTAAAGCCTTTGCATTATCCACAATTATTTGGCTAAACATGTTTTGTAAAGCCATTTGAAGGTGTACACATTGGTGCGACCATCATGTAGAGCAACCTTGTCGAATTGCCATTTTCGACCATGCAACATGTGGCAAACCATCATTGGAACCACATCACATTCCACTGTGT
Organism: Avena eriantha; assembly: GCA_910589775.1. Classification (NCBI taxonomy): domain Eukaryota; kingdom Viridiplantae; phylum Streptophyta; class Magnoliopsida; order Poales; family Poaceae; genus Avena; species Avena eriantha. The sequence continues at coordinate 380,231,722 of OU342743.1, forward strand.
CTTTGTATGGCCCAATAGAGAATGTTACCAACGCGATATGCTTAGTATTCATGGACCCTTGGTCACTTCGCCATTGCACATGGTAGGGTTTCTTGTGAGGATGGAGGGTGAGGTTGAGCTTCTCACACAACTCGGTGCTAGCAAGGTTGTGGCAACTCCCTCCATCGATGATCACTTTGATAGATTTACCATTAATACCGGTTCGTGTTTGGAACATATTTGAGCGTTGGTCTTCATGCTCTTGTGCTTGAGTGGTTAAAATTCTTGTGATGACAAGTGCTAGACTTGTTTCATGTTCACACATAAGGAGTTCTTGGTCATCTTCCACTCGTTGCCTTGACATTGCTTCCTTGACACGGGCATCAAATTCATCTTCAAGTACTCTTTGTCGCCATTGTCATGGATGAACCATAACTTCTTGTTTCCACATTCGGCTGACTTGTGTCCTTTGCCCCCACACTTGTAGCATTCACCGTTGAAAGGTGTATCGCTCTTTGCTTGTTTGCCACTTGGGGCCGTTTTCCTTGAGGAAGTGTGGGCTTGAAGGAAGGTTTGGAGGTACTAGAGGATCTTACATTGAAGGTTTTTGGCGTAGCGGTTGGAGCTTGCTTGTAGGTGAAATACATCTTGGGCTTGTTGTACTTGATGTCCACTTGCACTTGACGTTCGACCTTTGTTGCGATGTGCACAAGCTCAACCATGTTGTTGTATGTTTGGAACTCGACGATGCGCTTGATTGGGTGATTCAAGCCAATAAGGAAACGTGCCATAGTTTGCTCCATGCACTCTTCAATGTTGGCGCGGATCAAGTTGAGCTCCATTTCCTTGAAGTACTCTTCCATAGTCTTTGTCCCTTGGCGTAGCGATTGAAGATTGTTGAAGAGGTCACGTGTGTAGTGTGCGGGAACAAAATGGGATCTCATGTGAGCCTTCATGTCATGCCAAGTTGTGATTGGCGGCTCTTGTCTTGCATCACGAGCAACTTGAACTTTTTCCCACCAAAGGTTGGCATACTCATCAAACTCAAGTGAATCCATGGCGACCATCTTCTCATTGCTATAATTATGCATATGGAAGATTTTGTCAACTTTGAGTGCCCATGAGAGATATTGTTCAGGGTTATTTGGGCATCGTGAACATGAGCTTGCCAAATGTTTCTTCCTCATTATGGTCACGGTAGTGATGGTTGCCATGTTGATGATGGTTTTCATCTTTCATGCGATCATTACGACGAGCTTGTTGACGATCTTGTGGTTGAGGAGGTGGAACTTGGTTGTCGTGACCTTGTTGCGGAGCTTGGTCTTGATGTTGTTGTTGTGGAGCTTGCTCTTGCTCTTGGAGTGGTTGTTGACGATGTTGAGGCACTTGGGCCTCATGAGCGTGTTGAGGACGTGGAGCCTCATGACACGGTTGATGACGAAGAGGGGGCTCGTTCCTCGGTTGGTGATGATAATTAGGCACATGGGCCTCATGACGTGGTCTTGAGCCTCATGACGTGGTGGGCGTCTCTCAACTTGTACCACTTGACGTTCCATGTTTTGGTGTGGTGGAGGAGGCGCCTCGTGATGACCATGTTGTCGGTGCGGACGTTCATGACGGTTATGACAAAGATGATGATCTTGGAGAGCTACATGGCTATGACGAGCTTGATTCTCCCGGTTGGAGAAATCACTTGTTGTTTCAAGTATGTGACGCGGGCGATGGTGGTGGACTTGCGGTTCTACACGTGGTTCTTCTTGTGGTTGCGCTTGTTGGATCACTAATGCCCTTGCATGATGAAGATGTGCTTCTTGCCTTTCTTGTGGCCTTGAAGAGAAATCACCATCATAGCTTGACATTGCGGCATGCCGTGGGGAAGGTACATAGTTTGAAGAGGTTCCATCTTCAACCATGGGGGCGTCATTCCTTCTTGGAGCACTTGGATGAAGATCTTGTTGAAGAGGAGCATGACGACGCGAAGAACTTGACGAGCTTGATGCACGTGAACGTGGTCTTGCTATTCTGTTGATGAGGCGTTGAAGATTATCATTTGTTTTGGCGACGAAGCGTTGTAGCGCTTCATTTTGGTGGCCAAAGTTGTGATGCATTGCGTGCATTTATCGTTCGAGCCCATTGAAGTGGTTGTCGATGTTCTTGAAATAGGCTTCCGTCTCACCAAATTGTTCGTCTTGATGTGTCTCGAGAGCTTGGCAACGATCATGGAACTCTTGTCAGAAGATGAAGTGGCTTCCGCGCGTCATGTATGGTCCATGTTCTTCTTCTTGTGAAGGTGATTGACTCGACTAACCGTGCCTATCCATCATGTAAAACACAGAGGGATGTATATGGAGAGCAATATGTGGTGGGGGGGACCTTCAACCTCACCTTGGGGATTGCACCAAACTAGAAACCACAAGTGAGAGCTATAAGCGTGCAAAGTGGAATTGCAAAGAAAACTCACACTAAAGAAAGAACTAACTCTCAAAAGCTTGTTGGTGATAGGTTAGGATTGTGGAATGCCAAAGAACCAATCAAAAGAAAAGGGATAGTCCAAAGTGGGTAAAATCCAACAAAACTGAAGTCAAAGGCGAAGGTCAACAACTCAAAAGGGTGACGGAAACCTGCGACTATATACACACATGTGGACATTGTTGGGATTGACACGACAATGAAAATGAGCAAACAAAATGTCCTAACAAAGACTACGCTCGTTGTCGTGTCAACGCAAGGAGAGACCATGCCTCGTTTGCAAAGAAGAAAAATGAACAACGGATTTGTGCACTTGCCTTTGGCACTCTTCTTTCTCTCTTAATTACAAGCTTTCAGACTCTCTTTTGCGATGGGAGACTATTTTTCTTTTTCTTTTGCTTTGTACCATTTTTTTGCTCTCCCTTGATGCTACCTAGTCACACTTGATATTGGTCTTGCACTCTCACTATCCAAGGGCAAATGCACAATGCTCAAGCAAACACAAGATGATCCACTCTCGTGGGATAGGTACACACAAAGGAAGATAGGGGTTCACAAGGTGATGCAAGTTATACCTTTGTTGGTGAGGATCAACATGCCGTCGGTAGTGCGGGATGTTGTTCGTGGGCCGTCGTGTCGATGAGTGAGGAAGTTGTTGATGCAGAAGCTTGTTGTTAGTTGACGTCACGCACATGGGCACCAACAAACAAGAGGAAATTAGCCAATTCAAGATAAGAGGAAAAATTGTCAAAATCAGGCGTCAGGGCCGAAGACTCCAGGGACTCGGGTCGGAAACTCTGGTGCAGGCAAGAGACTCTGGTGTGTTCAGGCCAGGAACTCCGGTGTAGGCCGGAGACTCTGGTCTACAAGTCTGGAAACTCCGGTGTGAAGGCATAGCTGAAACTGCTTGTGTTCTCCTTGGGTCCTCAAATCCACAAAAATTTGGCCAAATTGGGCTGGGAAAACACAGGATAAAGCTAAACCAATACCTACGACAAGATTTGGTCAGATCAAAACCACAAATAACACTCCAAATCAAGAGATTGATCCAAAGGAAAGTTTGGGGCTCTTTTTGGGGATTTTCAAATTTTTGGTGGATAGAAGAAAATTTTGTGGGGGAATTCATGAGCAAGAAATCTCTTGATACCAATATGTTGAGGGCAAACCTCTAGGGTGGCCCGATCTTTCACGAATCCCTTTCAAATCGAGGATGGGGTGCGGGGAAGGAGAGGCGGATGAACGTGACAAACTCACACACGCAGAACACGATGGACACACTCACGCAAAACCACGATACACACCAATAGCTGACGCCGGCAGTGACCGGTCTGGCACAATAACTATGATCGGCGTCGGGCGGAGGGCTCTCTCTCGAACCTGCATGATGAATAGGGAGACTCGGTGAAATCTTGACGTCTAGGAAAAGGGACTCTGATGCCTAGGCCTTGTACAACACAGAGGCACGATGCAAACTCCAACGAGGTTTGCGATATTTGGGGCTCCTTGGTCAAGGAGCATGAGCCAAGAACTAGATAGATCCACAAGGGGTTTCCACTAATTCCAAATATCATGCCTCCGGTTTACAATAGTGGTGGGGGACTATATATAGGCCAGCCACTTAAACATGGGTACTTTAGGAATAATAGGAAGTTCTAGATGGACTAAGGGGTACATGGGCCGAAGGCCCAAAGGCCTTTTACATGCCTCACGACGCTCGGTCCGGAGGCTTCGGTCTGGTGGACCGGAGACTCTGGTCTAGGCCAGAGAATCCAGTCGGTCTTCGGTCCATCTCCGGAGGGGCCATTAGAATGTCCTCGAGCCCGATCCTGGGGTCAGACTAGAAGTGGGCCAGAAACTCCGGGGTCTTTAGGCTGGACGTTTTGGCGGACCGGAGACTCTATTGTGCACAGACTGGAGACTCTAGTCTCTGTAGCTCCAGCAGCTTCTCTTCACGCCCTACTCCTAGTTCTCCATCCTTGGGGTGCTTGGTGGTGTGTTGAGGCTTCGTACCTGAGGATGCATAGAGTAGTTTCATGAAGTAGAAAACCATCTAAGGATGTATCAAGTTGGCACGAGGAGAGGAGCGAGTTCACCTTAGCTTGTAGGAGTTTTGGTTGGGCACGAATCATGGGTCCAATAGGGGGACTTGGTGGTGTAGATGTAGGAGCGTCCGTAGGATGGGCTGTATCAAATATAGAATCATGTCCTCTCCTAGTTCCAGGCAATCCTAATAAAAAATCCATGCTAATGTCTTCCCATGGAGTAATAGGTGTAGGTAGAGGAGTATACAAAACCATGAGGCTTCAACTTCGACTTGGATGTGTTGCAAGTAATGCAACGCTTGACAAATCTTTCCACATCACGCCTCAGCTTAGGCCAATAAAAATGATCATCAAGCATGAGGAGTGTTTTCTCACGCCCAAAGTGGCCCATCAATCCACCAGCATGTGATTCCTGCAATAAGAGCAAACGCACAAACGATTTTGGAACACACAGTTTGTTAGTTCGAAACAAGTACTCGTCATGAATATGATATTTTTCCCAAGCTTTCCCATTAACACACAACTTATATGGGGCACCAAAAGCATGATCAGTAGCATATAAATCACACAAACTCTCCAAACCAGGAACTCTCACATCCAGTTGTGTTAACAACATATTTTCCTAGAGAGAGCATTAGCTACAATATTTTCTTTTCCCTTCTCATGTTTAATGATGTATGGAAAAGACTCAATAAATTCAACCCACTTTGCTAGGCGCCTATGCAAGTTTGACTGTGCTTTCAAATATTTCAAAGCTTCATGATCACAATGTATAATAAAATCTTTTAGCGACAAATAATGTTGCCAAACCTCAAGCACACGCACAAGAGCATATAATTCTTTATCATAAACATGATAGTTCAAACGAGCACCACTAAGCTTCTCAGAAAAATAAGTTATAGGTTGCCCCTCTTGCATAAACACACCACCAATACCTATACCACTAGCATCACACTCAATCTCTAATTCCTTATTAAAATCAGGTAGTGCAAGCAATGGTGCATAAGTAAGCAATCTCTTCAACACATCAAAAGCATTAACTTGGGATAGTCCCCAAACAAATTCGACACCTTTCTTAGTTAGTTCATTCAAAGGTGCAACAATGATACTAAAATCCTTCACAAATCGTCTTTAGAAACCAGCAAGTCCATGAAAACTTCTAACTTGACTAACATTCATAGGAGTAGGCCAATTTTGTATTGCTACAATTTTAGAATTATCTACCTCAACTTCATTCTTAGAAACAACATATCCCAAAAATATGACCTTGTCTTTGCAGAATGTGCACTTCTCAAGATTACCATACAATTTAGCATCACGTAGCACATGCAAAACTTGTCGAATATGATCAATATGTTCAGATTCAGTGCGGCGGTAAATTAATATGTCATCAAAATACACAACCACAAATTTTCTATAAAATCTCTTAAAACATGGTTTATGAATATCATGAAAGTACTAGGTGCATTAGTGAGACCAAAAGGCATGACTAACCACTCATATAAGACAAATTCCGTTTTAAAGGAAGTTTTCCACTCATCCCTTTCCTTCATCCTAATTTGATGATAACCACTACACAAATCAATTTTAGAGAAAACAACAGCACCACTCAATTCATCTAACATATCCTCTAAATGGGGAATAGGATGAGGATATCGAATAGTGATGTTATTAATAGCTCGACAATCTACACACATGTACCATGTACCATCTTTCTTAGGCACTAAAATAACAGGAACAATCCAAGGACTAAGGCTCACAAGAATATACCCTTTATCAAGAAGTGCTTGTACTTGTTTCCGAATCTCTTTAGTCTCTTTGGGGTTGGTGCGGTAAGGTGCTCGATTAGGCAACGATGCTCCTGGCATCAAGTCAATTTGATGCTCAATACCTTGCAATGGTGGAAAACCATTGGGTACCTCCTCTAGAAACACATCACTGAATTCCTGTAAAACAATAGAAACACCAATAGAGAGAGGGGTCATGTCGTTAGAAACAAAATATTTCACCCTTGTAGACTAGCACCAGTGGTACAACAGAGGGATCATCTCCAAATTCTCTCAAATCTTGCTTTGTTGCCATCAGCATGAAGGAATCAACTACACCATCAGAACATGCAGACAGAACTGGCGCGATAGGCAAACTGTCCTGGGATTGTGTCGCGGCAGAAATCTGCATGTTTCTGTGCCGCGACCGAGAACTAGGCACTTCCTGTGCTGCGGCAGAGAACTGGGCAGGCAGTGAAGCAAAGTTGTGCTGCGGCAGAGGAAATACAGAAATCTCTATCGTGGCAGAGAACTGAGCGGGGCACTCTACCGTGGCAGCGAAGTGGCTGGAAAGTTGTGCCGCGGCAGCAAAACATTCTATGAAGTGTGCCACACCAGAGGAGGTGCGATCGTGCACTATTAATGCAGGGTCTTGTTGTTGTGTCCTCACATGCTCATGCTCAAGATTGAATTCAGTCTTCTCATGGGACTCATTAACAATTTCCTGTGGAGACATTGGTCTCAGTAGCACATCCTTGCCTTGCGAATTCAACTGATATGTATTTGCCTTCCCATTGTGACGAACATCACGATCATATTGCCATGGATGACCCAACAAAAGATGCGAAACTGTCACAGGGACCACATCACATTCGACAACATCTTTATAGGCCCCAATCTGAAAATCCACATGTACCATATGGCTAACTTTCATCTCACCAGCATCACTCAACCATTGAATAAAATATGGGCTGGGGTGTGGATAGTACTTCAATTTCAGTTTTGTACAAAGCTCTTTACTAGCCAAATTTCTGCAAACTCCCTCCATCAATAATGACTTTGCATGCTCTATGTTCACTCACATCAGCCCGTGTTTGAAACAAATTGCATGTTTGATCGGCTGAACTTGGGCTAACTTGCAAGACATGAGGGGAACACACAAACACAAGATTTGGAGAAGCATCACAATAATAAACATCCTCAGGGACCTCATCAGGCTCTTCTTCAAACGGATCAACATCATCCCCAATCTCGTACCCACCAGAAGCATCAACTATCATAGTCCTCTTATTAGGGCAATCACACTTGAAGTGTCCCTTGCCACCACATGTGTGACAAATAATATCTCTATTTCTGCCTGTAGAAGTAGTGGAACCCGAACCACTCATAGCAGGTGTAGGCTTGTTGTTGGAAACACCAGGTTTCACAGGAGTACTCACACGGTCACCAACAGAACGAGCCTCATGAACACGACCAGAATTCTGACCACTATAGGGAAAACATGATGGAAAACATCCTCGAGCCGACGGAGACCGTGCTGCAAATCTGGCCTCCTCGGGCACAGTAGCTTCAGCCTCACTAGACTGATGCAAGAGCTTAGACATATCTGCATAGGCATGGTGCCGAACAATGCGCTGAATCTAGAAAGATAATCCAGCAAGGAAACACTAAATTTTTTGGTCTTCTCGCTCTCGAACTTTAGCATGTTGCATAATCATCTCCATCTCATAGAAGTATTCATCCACTATCTTCATACCTTGCTTCAAATTTGTCAACTTATCATACAGTGAACGAATATAATTTGCTGGTACAAAATGATGTCGCATCTCCTCCTTCATAGGGGCCGTATCCTCCGCACGAGAAGTACAAACATGATCCCACCATATCAATGCGAGCCCTTCAAACTCAGAAGATGCTAACTTCACTTTATTATCCTCAGTGTACTCATGCAAATGCCATAATTTTTCCACTTTCAGTTCCCAGTTGAGATACGCCTCAACATCAGTGCCATGAAACTCTAGAATAGAGAATTTAGGCCTGGCTGGGCCATCATCAGGGCGTGGAGCAGCCCCTGCAGTCTGGACCACTAGAACACGCTGAGACGCAACAGGAACAAACCCACGGCCATGGTACCCACGATCATAGGCGTCACATCCAAGAGCAAATGGATTTGCGATCTCACCATTATCACCAACACTAGCATCATCAAACTGATTTTCATTGCGTTGCAACAAAGCTCGGATCGCCTCCACCGACTGAGTCAATGCAGCAACCAAGTTCAGTTATCACTTGTGTTTGGATAGCGTTGACTGTTGTATCTGTCCCTTGCAGAACTTGTTTTGGACAGACTAAACTTCTCCATGAAGAGCATCGGCTGTCATCTAAATAGAACCCTGCAAGTTGTCACGTAACCCTTCAAAATCGCTCCACAAAGCTAGGGTGTTCACGTCCTTTTTCGGCATCACATCAAACTCATCACTAGCATACATGATTAGTTTGTTAGTGCACCAAAAACAAAATCTATGTATGGTGGAGCTCTCAAAATCACTAAGAAACTCAAAGAAATGAAATCTTACCGCTCCAAAGTGAATTAGAAGTGCTTACCAATAGATGATCAAAAACACGTGCACGGATGTGATGATGCGAATACCGATGGAAAGACTATCACATGACAACCAGGTTATATGGTGGATCTCTAGGTGAGGATACCTACACGCCAGAGTACCAAATCCTAGTGTTGGACGTATGACAAAAGACCCACGGGAAACACACACAGTGGAGATAAAAGAGGCAAAGCAACTATAAACAAGAGCACAAAAGATGTATGTCAGAGTAAATCTCGTGTTGCAATGCACAAGGATAGACACTAGCAAAAAGCTCAATATATATAGGCACAATATTGATCAATCTATAGGTGCAAACCAAAGGAAAACACTGCCAATATGTGCAATAGATAGCAAAACTCAAGCCTGATAGTAATCTTTTTCTCTCGTTTTTTTGTTGATATATCTTTTCTATATATTTTATTATATTGTTCTCTCTTTATATATATTTTTTGACTATTTTCTTGGAGGCCACCAACACCAAAGAAAAACTGAGCACGGCAGAAAAATTTAAAGCACCAACAACCAAATGAGCAGCCCGAAGAGCAACAAAAGATACTAGTCTCATAGGAAAGTTCTAGACACAAAGAATGGCTGACTATAGCTCAGAATGACAAAAGATACAAGGTACGCTATGTGGACGCAAAAATAAACAAGAGAAACGGACTCAAATAGCCCACAACAGAGAATTTGCCAAAACTGTGCCGCGCTAGAAAAATCGGCAATTCTATGCCACGGTAGAAATTCTGCTAGAAAACGTGTTGCGGCAGGACTGTGCGACGCGGTAGGACAGGAAGCGGGCGGCTACCGCGGAAGCGACGACAGACGGCGGCTGGTGCGGTGGCAGCGTGCGTGGGCAAGCCTTGGCGTGCGTGGGAGGGGCTGTGGTGGCGCGTGGCAGCCCTTGGAGCTCCGACTAGACTGAAACTAGTACTCAACTCAGATTGGAAACCTAAAAAATCTACTAAAGACCTAAAAACCCTAACAAATCTACTACTAAAAACGAGAAAAAGTAACACAAACAAAGAACACGATCAGCACAAGAACTAGAATACCGAGGCGATCTAGATCTCAGGCAGAACTACGACTCTTTTTGTGGGGATTTTTCTGGTATAGGAATAAAAAACCAATCTAAACTATCGATGGATTATGGATTGCTCACCAAGTAAATGCTAGAAATCTGATACCAAGATGACATGGGGTGGCCGATCTTCTCAGTGAGCGACGTAGGTGATGGCGATGATGATGGAGATAACTTGTGAGATGCTAACGAACTACCTCTTGGCTGCTCCCCTGTTGCGAATGCAACAGATCTTCGGCCCTATGGATATTCGCAACACCACACACTTGCGCACATGATCCCAAACCATGAACGGCTTGCAATCTACCAATTCCTAGTGTAATGACAGATACCACTTAATTAGAGCCAAATTGATATTGTCTAGCGAAACACAATCATAATATCGGAGGATTCAAGATGAATTCGTGTAGCAATCCAATCTAGGGTTTAATCTACAACAAGTCCAAGGGAATAATGGGGGGGGGGTGGCTGCCCATATGGGAGGCTAGCTGCACACAACTAAGCTCGACCCAAGTGGGTCCTATTCTGATACAAACCGGCCCTAAAGGGCTCAACCAAAACTGGCATGCATGCCACACGTGAGGGTGCACCTGGATAGGTGTAGCCCGACCTCTCCCTGACCTCCTCCTGGTGCACGCCTCCCTATCCTCCCTTGGTGCCAGACCATAGAGGGCCTCTCCCCTCCAGCGCTCTCCCTCTACCCCCGGCAGAGAAACAGACAGTTTCCTGCCGCGGCAGGGAATCGGCCAAAATCCTGCCACAGCAGAGAATCCTTCCTTGTTTCTTCTGTTGCTGTCTTGATTCTTCTTCCTTAACTCCTTGGCCTTTTTCATACCTGATCAAACATAGATGCAAAGATTTAGGTAGTATAAAATTCTCAGTAAACAATATTCTAGAACCAACTAAGAAGGAATTCACATGTTGCTTTAACAACTTAGCTCTAGCCCTTGTAATAGGTCCAATTCTGATTTCATTAGTGTCTTGCATATTTGCATCATTATCTTCAGTGAATAATGGAAGAATCGTAGAGATGTCCTCCTAAAAACCACATTGATCCACATGACCAGACACACTCTAGTGGATTCATTGATGCAACTTCAGCCATCACTTGTGCAACATGCAATGTGGAAGCTGCTTCCCTATGTGTTTTTGGTCTATGTGACCATGGCATAACAGATGGAATCCCTAGAGTCATTGCATGTGTTCTTTTCCCAAGGCACATGGATCCAATAGTGTCATTGCATGTGCTCTCTTCCAAAACCACATTGATCCACATGACCACACATACTCTAGTGGATTCAGTGATGCAACTTCTGCCACACTAGTGTAACACACAATGTGGAAGCTGCTTCCCTATGTGTTTTTGGTCTCTATGACCACGGCTTGACACATGGAGTCCCTAGAGTCATTAAATTTGTTCTTTTCCCAAACCACATGGATCCACTAGTGTTATTGTATGCGCTCTCTTACAAAACCACATTTTTCCACATGACCACACACACTCTAGTGGATTTTGTGATGCAACTTCTATCACACTGGTGCAACATGCAATGTGGAAGCTGCTTCCCTATGTGTTTTTGGTCTCTGTGACCACGGCTTGACACATGGAGTCCGTAGAGTCATTGTATTTGTTCTTTTACCAAACCACATGGATCCACTGGGTCATTGCATGTGCTCTCTTCCAAAACCACATTTATCCACATAACCACAGTGGATTCTGTTATGCAACTTCTACCACACTAGTGCAACATGCAATGTTGAAGCTGCTTCCCTATTTGTTTTTGGTCTCTCTGACCATGTCTTGACACGTGGAGTCCCTAGAGTCAGTGAATTTTTTCTTTTTCGAAACCACCTGGATCCACTGGTGTCATTGCATTTGGTTTGTTCCAAAACCATATTGATCCATATAACCGCACACTCTAGTGGATTCTATGATGCAACTTCTGCCACACTAGTGCGACATGCAATGTGGAAGCTGCTTTCTTATGTGTTTTTGGTCTCTGTGACCATGGCTTGACACATGGAGTCCCTAGAGTGAATGCATTTTTATTTTCCCAAACCACATGGATCCACTGGTGTCATTGCATGTGCTCTCTTCCAAAACCACATTGATCCACATGTCGACACAAACTCTAGTGGATTCTATGATGCAACTTCAACCACACTGGTGCAACATGCAATGTGGAAGCTGCTTCCCTATGTGTTTTTGGACTTTGTGACCACGGCTTGACACGTGGAGTCCCTAAAGTCATTGAATTTGTTCTTTTCCCAACCCACATGATCCACTGGTGTCATTGCATGTGCTCTCTTCCAAAACCATATTGATCCACATGACCACACATACTCCAATGGATTCAGTGATGCAACTTCTGCCACACTAGTGTAACACACAATGTAGAAGCTGCTTCCCCATGTGTTTTTGGTCTCTGTGACCATGGCTTGACACAAGGAGTCCCTAGAGTCATTAAATTTGTTCTTTTCCCAAACCACATGGATCCACAAGTGTCATTGCATGCGCTCTATTACAAAACCACATTGATCCACATGACCACACACACTAGTGGATTCTGTGATGCAACTTCTGTCACACTGGTGCAACATGTAATCTCGAAGCTGCTTCCCTATGTGTTTTTGGTCTCTATGACCATGGCTTGACACATGCAGTCTATAGAGTCATTGCATTTGTTCTTTTCCCAAACCACATGGATCCACTAGGGTCATTGCATGTGCTCTCTTCCAAAACCACATTGATCCACATAACCACAGTGTATTCTGTGATGCAACTTCTGCCACACTAGTGCAACATGCAATGTTGAAGCTGCTTCCCTATTTGTTTTTGGTCTCTCTGACCATGTCTTGACACGTGGAGTACCTAGAGTCATTGAATTTTTTCTTTTCCAAAACCACATGGATCCACTGGTGCCATTACATTTGGTCTCTTCCAAAACCACATTGATCCACATAACCGCACACTCTAGTGGATTCTATGATGCAACTTCTACCACACTGGTGCAACATACAATGTGGAAGCTGCTTCCCCATGTGTTGCTGGTATCTGTGACCATGGCTTGACACATGGAGTCCCTAGAGTTATTACATTTGTTCTTTTACCAAACAACATGGATCCACTAGTCTCATATCATGTGCTCTCTTCCAAAACCACTTTGATCCACATGACCACATGTCATGGTGGTGGCATGGTAGATGCCATCTATAGGCTAAAGACGAGGCCAACAAGCACTAGAGGTATCCAGGGAGGGATAGTTTGGTGATTCCACACACATATGAGTTGTATTCAATAGATCAAAGGTGGATTTCAAGGGCTCCTTGACCTATTCTTGGGGAGGAATAGGATGAACTTGTCAACTACCCACAGAAATCTCTAGGGTTTTCCCTTAGTAAAAATGCCTGACCCTCTCTATGGAGTTCTAGGTGCCCCTTATATAGGGGAGCCCAAGTTACACATGGAAGGCATATTCCTCGAATATTCCTCTCCCAAAATAGCAAAGTGGTGCTCCTCTTTCCCCTTCGTAAGCTGATCCGGACTCATGGCATAAGCCTCTTTGAGCCCCTCTGCACTCCGGTGTCACCCGACATAGGCAACATCACCTTTCTCTGTCGTACCAGCTGGTCCTCCCCTCTGTCCTCTTCGTTCACGCTACAGTGGCGAGAGAAAAACTATGACCAGTGAGATTCCTTCCTTCTCTTGTAAGCTGAGTCGTAACTCGGCTCAGGCCCGGTTAACTCGGTCATATGGGTACCTGCATACAAGTTACAAAGAGACTATCGAACTATGTTTTATGTCGGCCGAGGTAATGTTAGATGAACTTCGTCCGGGCCAGGTCCACCGTAAGTCGGCTTGCCTTGAGATGACTCGGCTAGCTTACACTTTGACCTTGCCGTACCTTGGCTATTATGGCCGTTATACCCCGGCGTGACTCTACCCATGGTTATCCCCCTAACGTTAGGCACCGAAGCTGGTGCGGTCTTAGCAACTTCAGCTAATAAGGCAGCAATAGGTTCAACCTACTAGATTCTTTGTTCCTCTTGACGACTTACTCGGTGACTCGGCTTTCTTACTTTTGTGACTTGACATTCCCTTGGCTCATTACAAGATATTTCTCATTGGCCAGGTTACCTTCTCATATCCGGGTTACCCACTTAGATCCCTTCCTTCTCGCATACGCTTCCCCACGTCCTACGTGGAGGGTAATCATTATTTCGCCTCATTTTAAGGGTATGCATCAGTTACTTTCCCTGTTAATGTGCACGGTGTAAGGAATAACTTCCGCGAATGTCACATCCTGGTGCCCCTTTGATAACCGCAACACCACGTTGCATCATGGGATCCGCTACACCATGTGGCTCCTCCTGTGGCCTGTTGATGATTGCTGGATTCGGCAGATACATGGCCACAGCATGTGGCCCGCTGCATCGCTTGATCCTACAACCCCCATCAGGGGCATGCTTAAATAGGGTTGAGGGAGGCCCTTGTACATTTTCCCCGATCTCTTGCGCATTTCCCCCTTCTACTTCTTCTTCTTCTACGCGACATCGTCGCTGCCACCGCTGTTGCTTAGCACAGCGCCGCCGCTGCCGCACCCTGCCATTGTTCTTTTCCGTCGTACCCAGGATGCTGCTCCACTACTCGTAACCACCACGGGTCCACGCCAATCCAAAGCTCTGCCCTTTGATTTAGATTGGATCCGCGGAGGAGAAGATCTGGAGATGACTGAATTAGAGGAGGTCATCGTTGTTGAAGAACATGAAGAGGGTGGCAAGGCCCATGAGCACGGCGCTTGGGCTAGTTCCTAGGTTTGCCAGGATGACATCGACTGGCTATACTGGATCAGCCACACCCCTGCCAGGGTCTCCTGCCGCCTCCCCTGCCAGGAGATCATCCCCCATCCCAATCCGGGTGAGTTTGTTATTTTTCTTTCGCATTTCCAACGCGGATTTGGCCTCCCTATCAGTGATTTCTTCCGTGAGTTCATCACCACCTTCGCTCTCCAACCCCACCATCTTCCGGCTAACGCCATTACTTCACTCTCTTCTTTTGCTTCTGGGGTTGAGAGTTACCTCGGCCTCTGGCCCTCCATTCATATATGGTACAAGTTCTTTGGCTTTAGGGCCAATGTTCTCCCTGATCCAGAAACTGCCCCCGATGGCAAATCTTTGACCCAGTGCGGGGCAACCTCCATCTCAACTCGGAAGAACTTCGTCTTCCCAGAGTCACCGGCTTGGAGTCCTGTAAGGGATGGGCCAGGAAATTTTTCTATGTGAAGAATGACACTAAGGTGGACAAGATTCGGCTGCTTCCCTTCTTACTCGGTGTCCCCGACAGGACCTTATGGGGCCGAATCCCGAGGAGATCCAGTGCCTTGGTGAATCAGGTGGAGAAACAGGTCAAGGAGAAAAATAAGTTGGGGTTGTGCAGCGAGGATATCATGATCACTTTCGTTCACAGCCAAATCTCTCCTCTGCAGGAGCGTACGCACAAGCTTTGCCATATGAGCGGGCACCTCGACCCCAACTGAACATCATCCTTTGAGGTCAACAATACTCAAATCTTCTGTCAGATCAATGCCATCTTCAAAATAACCTCGGACATGAACGTGGACTGGGAGTGGGGGTACGAGCACTTCTGCAGAGATAAGCTACCTCCCGTGGTATATTTCTTACTTGCCCTTTTTCCGAGTTACATTTGATGTCAAACTGTACCATTTACTTGATCCGTTTGCAATATCTCTTTCGAGTGTTTCTTTAGTCGATAGTTAAGGATGGTAAGGAGCCTTCCCTTAAGTGGAGAAAGGACCGAGATGCCTCGGAAGAGGAGGAGCCAGATTCCAAGGATTTCTTGCCTACTCCGGACCCTAGCGCTAGACGACCCTCCGGTAAGACCTCTGGCTTAAGGGATTGGCCAGATGATGATGAAGACCCTGATATTGAGATCTTGGTGGTATATGATCCTATGCCTATCTCATATGTTTTTCCCCTTAATTTGGCTTCAGCTAACCCAGCCGATCAGGTCCACGAAGATCCTCCCCTTGCCGTGGGCGAGCCAGTGCCTTAGCAAAGAAACGAGCCGCTACTTCCGCTCCCTCTTCCGAGCTACCCGAACCAAGAAAAGACTGAAGAAATCCGGTGATAAAGCCGCCAGCAAGCCTCCGGCTAAGGCCACAGTCCAGAGAGCCCCGAAGCCCAGGGAACCACCTACCGCATCCGAGTAACATCTTATATTTTTTCCTTGTTTTTCACTCAGCCTTTCTCCCTTTACATGTATTTATTGTTTCTTTCTTTCTGTTCTAACTTGTTGTTCTGTTCTCTGTCTAATTCAGCAGGGCCCCCAAGGAGATCTCTTAGAGTGGATCAAGCATAGCCTAACCTCCCCGAGATGATCCACCATCTCCTTGCCGTGATGATGCTCGACCCCTGAGCCCATCCTAGAGAGCTCCTTGGCCGTGCCGAATCTTAGCCCACCTCGGCAAGAGGAGGGCAACGTCAGCGTAGAGGGAGGTGGTGCCACCGAGGATGCGCCTATGTTGGACGAGCCCAGTGCCCCTTCTGTCCAGCTGCAACAAGATGATAGTTGTGCAAGCAACATCGGCACCGAGAAAACTCCTTCTGATGTGTCGGTGACTTCGGCACCAACCCAAGTCCCATGTTCTACACAAGTTCCTCCTGCCTCGTCTGAGTCTCCCTAGACTCGAAGAGATGACCAAACTCGGCCTAGCCAAAGGCCAAACTCTCTGCACCAACTTCTTTAGCTGAAGACATATTTCGGCTAAAGCCTCATACAAGACCTGGAGCACAAACCATATCTTCGCAGTAGCATCCCAAATCAAGCACCAAGACCAAGTTGCTGATGCTTCCAAGGGATAGCAAGCTTCCAAGGCTGCCAACACCAAGCCCCCAAAGGAACAAGGACCGAATATGGGCAGCACAGTCTTGCATTGATGATGCAAAAGGGGAGCACTACCTATGGCTCTTCCGCTGAGAAACAGCTTACTCTGCACACCAGCCCGGCCGTAGCTCAAAATGCTCGGAAAACTGCCCACGCGAGGGGCTTGGTGGTGGCCTAGGGAGAGCTACGACTCACTCTCCAAATATGTGGATAGGTGGAACAATGCTGAATATGTTGACGTCAAGTCTGGTAACCCACTAGAGTTTGGTCTAGCCGAGATTGGCACGGAGATGAATATAGCAGCCAAAGCTATCAACCTCACCAGCAAGATGATGGAGGTAAATCCCTTTGTCATGCCTTTACGTATGCGCAAGTAATTGTAGTAATATCCTCTAGTCCCCGAGCCTCCGGGGGATTAACTTGTTACTCGGCCGAATGCTCTTAGAAAACCAGCGTAATTCTGTAGTAGAAT
This sequence comes from Avena eriantha, assembly GCA_910589775.1. Taxonomy (NCBI): domain Eukaryota; kingdom Viridiplantae; phylum Streptophyta; class Magnoliopsida; order Poales; family Poaceae; genus Avena; species Avena eriantha. Next base: position 380,249,038 of record OU342743.1, read on the forward strand.
CAAAAATCCACTCACCTAGAGTCGGGTTAAGTTCCGCTTGACCTGGATCTTGTATGGATTCAAATATCCACTCACCTAGAGCCAGGTTAAGTTCCACTTGGCCCGGGTCTTGAGTAGTTTCAAATATCCACTAACCTAGAGCCAGGTTAAGTTCCACTTTGCCCGGGTCTTGAGTAGCTTCAAATATTCACTCACCTAGAGTTGGGTTAAGTTCCAATTGGCCCGGGTCTTGAGTAACTTCAAATATTCACTCACCTAGAGCCGGGTTAAGTTCCACTTGGCCCATGTCTTCAGTAGTTTCAAATATTCCTTATGATGCATGAACTAACATTTCCCTTTCCAGATGTCCACCAAACCCCGAACTATTAAGTTTCAGCGGCTCTTGGACTCCCACAAAGAGTTGTGCACGAAGCATAAGGTCGTGCTGCCTGAGGCGAAGAAGAAAGGTAAATTTCTATCTTTTATATTGCCCCATTTTTACCTCTTCGTCCGTTGAATTGCTGAACTAATTCGTGATTCAGATTGCGCAGCCAAACTTGAGGATGAAAACATCATCATGAGGAAGAAACTGGCCGAGATAAAAGGTAATTCTCCTTGGTTATTCAACCTTTGTCCTTTTTCCTTTTGACTCGGCAGATAATTATACCTCTGCTCTGCCGGGTCAACAAACTATTGCAGTCTCTCTTCAAGATAGCATGCCTTTGCCTGACATGATGCTCCACTTTCTCGAGCAAGCAGGGCATCATCAGGCGGAACTAAAGAAAAAAGATGATGAAATTGCCTAACTTCAGCTCAAGGATAATGAGATTACTCAGCTCAATGCTGAGATTGAAAAACTGAAAAATCTCCACAAGGTTGGGCTAAATAAAATTGATGAGAACTTCTCTGAGTAAAAAGAGCGACTTGAGACCAATCTTGAGAAGAGCCAGGACATGCTGAAGGAAGCCGACCTAAAGTTTGAGTTAGAGAACACTGAGTATGAGAATCTCAAGAAGACGAATGATGTATGGCTCATGGAGCTGACTCGGATCAACAGTGATATCTCTCGTCAGTTTTTCCTCTTGTGCCAACATTCCTTTCTCCGGGTCTTTTGCTCTTAGTAACTTGTCTTATTTGTCTCATTTTCAAGTAACTTTCTAGAGACCAATGCCCTTGGTACTACTGCTGTTAAAATTTTGCTTGAATAGAGGTACTCCAGTTGGTCCTTCCCAGAGCCAATTCCTTATGATATGGAGGATACATTGGTGAGCTTCGCAGCCCAGGTTGAACCTATGAAGAGCTATGGTTCGGACATCATGGATGCAGTTGTCCGGGTCTTTAGTGCCCTTTGGCACTCTGAGCCTACTTCTAAGGCTCCTGCCCCACTGATTGCTAAATTGATGGAGTGCGATACTCAACTCGATTTGTGGAGGGAATCCGCTGCACGCGCTGGAGCTGACATAGCCTTGAGCTTCGTACTATCTTGGTATGAAGGTCTTAGCCTAAAGGTTCTAAGCCGCATGTGCACTGGATCTAGATGGATGAATGACCCGGACTGCATTACTGAACACAAATCTTGCGCCTACAATATCATCCAATATGCTCATTGCTATCAATGGAATGAGGGGCCAAGTTTCCTTGAATTCGTCGATGACGCTTATGTCAAAGATGGCTTAGATGGCGAGTCGCAAGAAGCTTCAGACTTTTCTGAGGAAACTGAAGATGTCGAGGAAGCTGAAGCTAACCCGGACGATCAGGCTAAAACCAAAGTTATCCCCAGCGATGCTGACTTGCCTCCTCCTACTATAGATACTTCGGATGCTGCTGTTCCTTGAGCCAAAAACATTTCGAAATTTGTTAAATCCCCAATATGCCGGGAACAGATGTATTATGCACAATGTTATGTTTTGCTACCGCTACGTCTTTATGTCAGATTAACTTGGGTGAAGTCCCCGAGTTTCATTTTCTTTTTCTCCCAACTTTTTAATTCGGCTCGCGTCTACCTTGATTTGGTGTTTGACTTACGAGTTCGAGGTTCAAAAAATTGACTCAACAATACTTGAAACTTTAGGATTATCTCAAAATAATTCAACATAACAGACATAGAGTAAATATAGGGGTTAGTCTGAATAATAAACGTCGGCTCAATTACGTTCCATTCCTTGGTCGTTTTTCATGTGCTTAGCAATTCCAAACTTGTTCTCTTCCTTGCCATGAAGCTAATTATTGTTGGACAGCAGCAAGTCGAAGAGTTAGCTATTGGTGCCTATGCATTACTAATCCGGCTAACGTGTAAATAATTTAAGCCAGGCGACGTATAAAAAAGTAAATGCAAAACTAACAATTGTTATTAAGGCAGTCACCGAGTTTCTACTCGGGGTGCTGAAGTTTCATTGATAAGCTCATTGCCGGCATATAGACCGACATATGAGAGTTCGAGATACATACACTTTTCGCTGAGTGTAAAATGGGCGAAGTAGAGCTACATTCCATGGACGCTTAGATTCCTCGCCGGACCTGTCCGCCTTGTTCTTCTCCTATGGTTGTGCATCAATGAGGTAATAGGCATCATTGTTAAGTGCTTTGCTTACAATGAATGGCCCTTCTGATGGGAGGATAGCTTATGCATGTCGGCAGTGCGCAGCACCAGCCTAAGTACCAAATCAACTTCCTGGAAGACTCGGTGGTTTATTTTCCATCTATGGTAGCGTCGGAGATTTTGCTGAATATGGCTGATCTCGACAAGGCTAGTTCTCTCGCTTCTTCCAGCAGATCAACATCATTTTGCCAGGCTTCTTGCACTTCGGCTTCTATGTATTGTGCGACCGTATGCGCGTCATGCTCTACGTCGGCTAGTAATACAACTTCTACCCCATATACCAGAAAGAATGGTGTATAGTTTGTTGATTGATTCAGAGTTGTTCTTAAACTCCACAGTACCACTGGTAGTTGTTCTATCTACCACCCCGCTGATCTTTGTAGCAGCTCAATGAGATGGGGTTTTATCCCGGACAAAACTAGTCCGTTGGATCTTTCCACTTGTCCATTCGATGCGGGGTGGGCCACTGATGCAACATCCAGCCGGATCTTTTTATCTCGGCAAAACCAGGCAAAAGCTCCTTCAGCGAAGTTAGTACCATTATCAGGTATGATACTGTGAGGATAGACGTATCTCAAGATAATATCTTTGAGGAAAGTCAAAGATGTAGCCCCATCACATTTTTTAATTGGCTTCACTTCAATCCATTTTGTAAATTTGTCCACCATGACTAAAATGTGAGTCATGTTCCCCTTAGTCGGCTTAAATGGCCCAACCATGTTTCCTAAAGTACCCATGTTCCCCTTAGTCGGCTTAAATGGCCCAACCATGTCCAGAACTTGTCTTTTATTCCTAAAGTACCCATGTTTAAGTGGCTGGCCTATATATAGTCCCCCACCTCCATTGTAAACCCTAGGCATGATATTTGGAATTAGTGGAAACCCCTTGTGGATCTATCTAGTTCTTGCCTAATGCTCCTTTGACAAAGGAGCACCAAATATCCCAAACCTCATTGGAGTTTGCATCGTGCCTCCGTGTTGTACAAGGCCTAGGCATCGGAGTCCCTTTGCATAGACGTCAAGATCTCACCGAGTATCCCATCTCGCTGTGCCGGTTCGAGAGAGAGTCCTCTGCCTGTCGCTGATCTTAGGGATTGCGCTAGACCGGTCACCGCCGGCAAGAGCTATTGGTGTGTATCTTGGTTTTGCGTGTGTGTGTTCATCGTGTTCTTCGTGCGTGAGTTCGTCGTATTCATCCTCCCCTCCTTCCCCCGCACTCCATCCTCGATTTGAGTGGGATTCGTGAAAGATCAGGCCACCCTAGAGGTTTTCCCTCAACATATTGGTATGAAGAGCTTCGTTGCTCACGAATTCCCCAACAAAATTTTCTTCTATCGACCAAAAATTCGAAAATCCCCAAAAAATAGCCCATATTTGCCTTTGGATCGATCTGTTGATTTGGAGTGTTATTTGTGGTTTTAATCTGACCAAACCTTGTCTCAGGAGTTGGTCCAGCTTTATCCTGCATTTTCCCAGCCCAATCTGGCAAATTATTCGCGGATTTGAGGACCCAAGGCGTGGATTTATGCTCAAGAACATGAACAGTTCGCGATCTGACTCTAGACCGGAGTCTCCGGCCTGCACACCGGACGCCTGATTTAGACAATTTTTCCTCTTATCTTGCATTGGCTAATTTCCTCTTGTTTGTTTGTGCCCGTGTGCGTGTAGTCAACTAACAACAAGCTTACGCATCGACACCACGACGCACAAACATCATCCCGCACCACCGACGCCAAGTTCATCATCATCAACAAAGGTATAACTTGCATCACCTTGTTAACCCCTATCTTCCTTTGTGTGTACCTATCCCACGAGAGTGGCTCATCTTGTGTTTTCTTGAGCATTGTGCACTTGTCCTTGGATAGTGAGAGTGTAAAAGCAATAGCAAGAGTGACTTGGTAGCATCAAAGGAGAGAAAAAAAAAGAAAAAAGATACAAAGCAAAAGAAAAAGAAAAATAGTCTCCCATCGCAAAACAGAGTCTCAAAGCTTGTAAGCAAGAGAGAAAGAAGAGCGCCCAAGGCAAGTGCACAAATCCGTTGCTCATTTTTCTTCTTTGCAAACGAGCCATGGTCTCTCCTTGCATTGGCACAACAACGAGCTTAGTCTTCGTTAGGACATTTTGTTTGCTCATTTTCATAGTCGTGTCAATCCCAACAATATCCACATGTGTGTATATAGTCGTAGGTTCCCGTCACCCCTTTGAGTTGTTGAGCTTCGCCTTTGACTTGAGTTTTGTTGGCTTTTACCCACTTTTGACTACCCCTTTTCTTTTGGTTGGTTCTTTGGAATTCCACAATCCTAACCTACCACCAATAATCTTTTGAGAGTTAGTTCTTTCTTTAGTGTGAGTTTTCTTTGCAATTCCATTTGCACGCTTATAGCTCTCACTTGTGGTTTCTAGTTTGGTGCAATCCCCAAGGTGAGGTACAAGGCTAACACCACCATATTCCACTTCCATATACAATACTTGTGTGTTTTGCATGATGGATAGGCGCGGTGAGTCCAGCCAACCACCTCCCCAAGAAGAAGATCAAGGACCGTGCATGACGCGCGCAAGTCACTTCATCGTTTGACAAGAGTTCGGTGAACGTTGCCAAGCCCTTGAGACGCGACAAGATGAACAATTTGGCGAGATGAAAGCTGACTTCAAGAACATCTACAACTACTTCGACGGCCTCGAACAACAAATGCATTCAATGCATCACAACTTCGGCCACCAAAATGAAGCGCATCAACGCTCCGTCGCCGAAACAAATGACAATCTCCGATGCCTCGTCGACGGAATGGCAAGACCGCATTCACATGCATTAAGCTCTTCAAGCTCCTAACGTCGTCATGCTCCTCCAAAAGATCTTCATCAAAGTGCTCCAAGATGGAAGTTATTCGAACTATGTACCTTCCCCAAGGCACGCTGCAACGTCAAGCTATAATGGTGATTTCTCTTCAAGGCCACGAGCAAGGGAAGAAGCACATCGTCAGCACACAAGGGCATTGGTGATCCAACAAGTGAAACCACAAGAGGAACCGCAAGTGCAACTGCAAGTCTACCACCATCGCCCGGGACACGTACTTGACACAACAAGTGATGACTCCAATGTGCCAAGTCAAGCTCGTCATCGACGTGAAGCTCTCCAAGATCCTCCTCCTCGTCATCATCGTCATGAACGTCCGCACCGACACCATGGTCATCACGAGGCGCCTCCTGCACCACAACAAAACATGGAGCGTCAAGTGGTACAAGTTGAGCGACGCCCACCATGTCAAGAGGCTCAAGACCATGATCTTAGCCGTGAGGCCCATGTGCCTAATCAACATCACCAACCGAGAATGAGCCTCACCTTTGTCATCAACCACGTCATGAGGCTCCACATGCTCAACAACCTCATGGGGCCCAAGTGCCTCAACACCGTCAACAACCGTGCCAAGAGCAAGAGCGAGCTCCTCAACAAAAATATCAAGAGCAAGCTCCGCAACAAGGTCACGAGAACCAAGTTCCACCTCCTCAACCACAATATCATAAACAAGGTCACCAAGCTTGTCACAATGACCGCAACGATGAAGAAACTTTCGGCAAGCTCACATTCACAATGCCCAAGTTCACCAGATCCAATGACCCTGAAGAATACCTCTCATGGGCACTCAAGGTCGACAAGATCTTCCGCATGCACAACTATAGCAACGAGAAGATGGTCACCATGGCTTCGCTTGAGTTTGATGATTACGCCAACCTTTGGTGGTAACAGGTTCAAGTTGCTCGTGATGCAAGACAAGAACCGACAATCACAACTTGGCATGACATGAAGGCTCATATGAGATCCCGCTTTGTCCCCGCGCACTACACGCGTGACCTCTTCAACAACCTTCAATCGCTTCGTCAAGGGACAAAGACCGTGGAAGAGTACTTCAAGCAAATAGAACTCAACTTGATCCGCGCAAACATTGAAGAGCGCATGGAGAAAACTATGGCACGTTTCCTCATCGGCTTGAATCACCCAATCAAGCGCATCGTCGATTTCCAAACATACAACAACATGGTTGAGCTTGTGCACATCGCAACAAAGGTTGAATGTCAAGTGCAAGAGGACATCAAGTACAATAAGCCCAAGATGTATTTCACCTACAAGCAAGCTTCAACCGCTATGCCAACAACTTTCAATGGAAGCTCCTCAAGTACCTCCAAGCCTTCCTTCAAGCCCACACTTCCTCAAGGAAAACGGCCCCCAAATGGAAAACAAGCAAAGAGTGATACATCTTGCAATGGTGAATGCTACAAGTGTGGAGGCAAAGGACACGAGTCGGCCGAATGTGGAAAAAAGAAAGTCTTGTTCATCCATGACAATGGTGATGAAGAGTACTTGAGTGAAGATGAATTTGATGCCCGGGTGAAGGAAGCAATGGCAAGACAACGAGTGGAAGATGACCAAGAACTCCTCATGTGTGAACATGACGCAAGTCCATCACTTGTCATCACAAGTATCTTGACCACTCAAGCACAAGAGCATCAAGACCAACGCTCCAATATCTTCCAAACACGAGCCGACATCAATGGAAAATCTATCAAGGTGATCATTGACAGAGGGAGTTGCCACAACCTTGCTAGCACCAAGTTGTGTGAGAAGCTCAACCTCACCCTCCATCTTCACAAGCACCCCTACCACGTGCAATGGCTAAGTGACCAAGGGTCCGTGAAGATCAAGCATGCCGTATCAGTATCCTTTGCCATTGGTCCTTACAAAGATATGGTGGAGTGTGATGTGGTTCCTATGATAGTTTGCCACATGCTTCTTGGTCAACCATGGAAATTTGACAAGGCTGCTCAACATGATGGTCGCACCAATGTATACACCTTCAAATGGCTCAACAAAACATGTGTTTTGCAACCAATGACTCCTAGCCAAATAATTGCGAACAATGCAAAGGCTTTAGCAAGGACGCAAATCCCAACAACTACTTGTGAGAAGAGCGGTGAGAGAGAGAACCACCGCATAGTGAGTGAGAGCCACAAGCCAAACTCGAGTAGAAAAACTAAGAGTGTTCTCCTTGCCACCAAAAGTGAGATGAGAGATGTTCGGAACAACCCATCCATCCTGCACTATGTCCTCCTTTGCAAGGGACTAGCGCAAGGAACTAATGAATTAACCAATGTGCCTCCATATTTGATGATTGTTTTGCAGGAATTCAAGGATGTGTTCACATGGATTACCTCCTTTTCGCGGCATCGAACATCGCATTGACCTCGTCCCCGGTGCACCACTTCCCAACCGTGCCGCTTATCTCACGAACCCGGAGGAGACAAAGGAGATTGAACGTCAAATCAACCAACTTGTCTCCAGAGGTTTGATCCAAGTTAGAACTAGCCCAAGTGCTATACCCGTGATAATTGTTACAAAAACGGATGATACGTTATGGTTATGCATGGACTGCCGTCCAATCAATGCTATCACTGTGCGTTATCGACATCCCATACCATGTCTCGATGACATGCTTGTTGAATTGTGTGGAGCCACTATTTTTTCCAAAATTGATGTTCGTAGTGGTTACCATCAAATACGCATGGCTGAAGGTGATGAGTGGAAAATTTCCTTCAAGACCAAATGTGGTCTCCATGAATGGTTGGTTATGCCCTTTGGTTTATCTAATGCCCCATCCACCTTCATGCGCCTCATGAATCATATCTTGTATTCTCTCATTGGAAAAAGTGTTGTTGTCTATTTTGATGATATTCTTGTTTATAGCAAATCACTTGAGGACCATATAACACATGTCAAGGAAGTTTTGCAAATCCTTCGACATGAAAAGCTTTATGCTAATCTTCCCAAGTGCACTTTTGCTAAAGAAAAATTGATTTTTCTTGGATTTGTCTTTTCTTCGAAGGGAATTGAAGTTGATGTTTCCAAGGTAAAGGACATGTGAGTGAACTCCGAAGTTTTCACGGGTTGGCTGGTTTCTATCATCGCTTTGTGAAATACTTTTCAACCATTGCGTGCCCTCTCAACGAGTTGATGAAAAAGAATGTCAGCTTTGTGTGGGGCAAAGCACAACAAAAAGCTTTTGATGAACTTCAAAAGAGGCTCACCGAAGCACCTCTCCTTGCGTTACCGGATTTCACAAAAACCTTTGATATAGAGTGTGATACTAGTGGTATTGGCATTGGAGGAGTCCTTATGCAAAACGAACGTCCTATAGCCTACCGTAGCGAGAAACTTGATGGTGCTCGCCTTAATTAACTGATTTATGACAAAGAGCTTTTTGCCTTAGTTCGTGTCCTTCAAGTTTGGCAACACTACCTATGGCCCAAATAATTTATCATACATTCTGACCATGACTCGTTGAAATATCTCAAAGGCCAAGCTACCTTGAGAAAGAGACACGCTAAGTGGGTTGAGTTCATGGATTCTTTTCCGTACATTGTCAAGTATAAGAAGGGCAAAGATAACGTAGTTGCGGATTCTTTGTCTCGCGAACACACAAGCCTTCTTACGAGACTTGAAATCAACGTGTTGAGTCTTGAGGAAATAAAATCTTTTTATGCTTCCGACCCATTCTTTGAACCAATTTTCGCAATGTGCTCCATTGACAAAGGAGTTCATGGTTTCTATTTGTATAAGGGTTTTCTCTTTAAACAAAAACAAACTTTGCATTCTGAAATCGTCGCTCCAACTTTTGGTTCTCCAAGAATCTCATGGTGCAGGCCTTATGGGTCACTTTGGCTGTGACGCTCTCCACTCACTACTTTTGCCCCAAGATGAAGTGCAACATGGAGGGCTACGTTCAATGATGCACGACATGTGTTCAAGCTAAGTCGCAAGCTAACCCTTATGGTCTTTATATGCCATTGCCTATTCCTCATACACCTTTGTCCGACATTAGCATGGATTTCGTGCTAGGATTTCCTAGATCTAAGGATGGTCATGACACTATATTTGTTTTCGTGGATCGCTTTTCAAAAATGGCACAATTCATAGCGTGCCATAAGACGGATGATGCTTCACATGTTGCAAATCTATTTTTCGGGAAAATCATCTGTCTGCACGGTGTGCCAAGAAAAATCGTTTCCGACCGCGACGTAAAATTCATGAGCTCCTTATCGAAGACACTCATGGCCAAGCTCGGTGTCAAGCTCCTCTTTTCATCCGCGTCGCATCCTCAAACTGATGGCCAAACCGAAGTTGTCAACCGAAGCGTCGGAACTCTTCTACGTGTGTTGATCAAGAAAACCTTGAAGGACTGGGAGGAATGCATTCCACACGTTGAGTTCGCCTACAACCGTGCCAAGCACTCAACAACCAAGATGAGTCCATTCATGATCGTCTATGGTTTCGAGCCCCTCACCGCGCTCGACATCCTACCTCTACCTCACCATGATCGCACCAACATGGACGTCGAGAAGCGTGCACAAGCTATGAAGAAGCTTCATGAAGAAACAAGAGCTACTATCGAACAACAAGTCCTTCACCAAGCTTCAAGGTTAAACAAGGACAAGAAAGATATGATCTTTTAATAAGATGACCTTATGTGGATACACCTAAGCAAAGACCGCTTCCCCAAGGAACGTGACTCCAAGCTAAAGACAAGAGGAGATGGTCCCTTCAAGGTCCTCAAAAGAATCAACAACAACACCTGATACATTGCAAATGTATCTATAATTTTTGATGTTCCATGCTTGCTTTTATCCACTTTCTTGTGTTTTGTTCCAACTTTGGAGTACTTTTCATATGATTTCTTGGACTAACCTATTAACAAGAGCCATGGTGCCAGCTGCCTGTTTTCTGCTGTTTTTGGTTCCAGGAAAGTCAGAAAATGAATATTCTCGGAATTGGACGGGACAAAAGCCAAAGTGCCTATTTTTCGGGAAGTGATCAAGTGCCAGAATACGAGACGGAGAAGGGCCAGGGAGCCACCACACCACCTGGCAGTGCGGCCAGGCCTGGCCTGCGCCAGGGGGTGGTGTGGCCGCTCCCGGCACCCCTCGGCCTCCCCTTCCGACTATAAGTTGCCCTCGGGATGAAAACCCTAAGTACCCGATCAAAAATCCACGAAACAATCTGTATCCATCGTCATCTCCATCCCTAGATCGGGAGGGATCTGAACCTCTTCCCGGCACCCTGCCGGAGAGGGGAATTCACCCTGGAGGCTTTCTTCATCACCATGCAAGCCTCCGGTGTGATGAGTGAGTAGTTCATCCTTGGACTACAGATCCATGTAGTAGCTAGATGGCTGGTTTCTCCTCCTTTGTGCTTTCATGTTTAGATCTTGTGAGCTCCATTCATGATCAAGATCATCTATTTGTAATTCATACATGTTGTGTTTGCGGGGATCCGATGGATATTGAGATGCTATTTCAAATTGATTATTGATTCTATCATGTCTTTGTTATTTGTGATCTTGCATGCTTTCCGTTGTTAGTAACTATCTTGGCCATGTAGATGCTAGCAACTCCAAGAGTTAGTATTTATGCTCGATAGTGGGTTCATGCCTATGGTAATCTGGGGAAGTGACAGAAATCTCTAAGGTACTAGATGTGATGTTGCTACTAGGGAGAAAACAACAATCCTTTGTTCATAGAACAATCATATTGTTTACTTTACACGCAGTTCGTAAAGCAATAATCTGTTGCTTACAACTTAATAGTGGAGGGGGTTCGGATGATAACCTGAAGGTGGATTATTAGTCATAGATGCAGTTGGATGGCGGTCTATGTATTATGTTGTAATGCCCAATCAAGTCTCAGAGGAGTCAAGATGATTAGTATATGCATGTATTGCTTTCTCGGTGTTTGTCAATTGCCCTGTTGTAATTTGTTCACCCACCATGTTATCTATCTAAGGAGAGCCACCTCTAGTGAACTATGGATCCCGGTCCTCTTTCTTTACATACAATTTACAACTGTTTACTGTTTTGTGTTTACTTCCTACAAACTTTTACTTCTTTCCATTCGATTCATTTAATCCTTTGTTTTCCAGAAAACACGGTGAGATTGACAACCTCATCGCAAGTTGGGGACAAAGTTCTGTGGTTGTGTTGTGCAGGTATCCACGTTGCTACTAGCACCGGTAGTGCGCCCTGCCAAAGCTCAGCTAGTAACACCTTTGAGGTGTTTCCTTGCTCCTACTGGTTCGATTAAACCTTGGTTTCATAACTGAGGGAAACCATGTCTCGTGCCTGAGCCAAACTCCTACAAGCTAAGGTGAACTCGCTCCTCTCCTCATGCCAATTTGATACATCCTTGGATGGTGTGCTACTTCATGCAACTACTCTATGCATCATCAGGTACGAAGCCCCAACACATTACCAAGCACCCGAGGATGGAGAACAAGGAGCAGATTGTGAAGCAGAAGCCGTTGGAGCTGCTCAGACCGGAGTCTCCAGTCTGCGCACACCGGAGTCTCCGTCCTGCCAAAGTCTTGGCCTGAAAACACCGGAGACTCCGGCCCTACCTCCGGTGAGACCACCTGCACCAGGCTCAGGGACAATCTGAGTGCCCCTCCAAAGGCTGGTCCGGAGGCTACACCGGAATTTCCAGCCTAGACCGGAGTCTCCGGCCTGCACACCGGAGTCTCTAGTCTGACCGACGCCAGGCATGTAAAAGGCCTTTTGGCCTTCGACCCATGTACCCCTTAGTCCGTCTAGAACTTGTCTTTTATTCGTAAATTACCCCTGTTTAAGTGGCTAGCCTATATATAGTCCCCCACCTCCATTGTAACCCTAGGCATGATATTTGGAATTAGTGGAAACCACTTGTGGATCTATCTAGTCCGTGCCTCATGCTCCTTTGACAAAGAAGCACCAAATATCCCAAACCTCATTGGAGTTTGCATCGTGCCTCCGTGTTGTACAAGGCCTAGGCATCAGAGTCCCTTTGCCAAGACGTCAAGATCTCACCGAGTCTCCCATCTCACCGTGCCGGTTCGAGAGAGAGTCCTCTGCCGGTCGCTGATCCTAGGGATTGCGCCGGACCGGTCACCGCCGTCGTGAGATATTGGTGTGTATCGTGGTTCAGTGTGTGTGTGTTCATCGCGTTCTTCATGCGTGAGTTTGTCGTGTTCATCCTACCCTCCTTCCTCCCACTCCATCCTCAATTTGATTGGGATTCGTGAAAGATCGGGCCGCCCTAGAGGTTTGCCCTCAACAACACTGGTGCAACGTGCAATGTGAATTTGCTTCCCTATGTCTTTTTGGTCTTCGTGACCACAGCTTGACACATGGAGTCCCTAGAGTCAATCCATATGTTCTTTTCCCAAACCCCATGGATCCACTCGTGTCATTGCATGTGCTATCTTCCATAACCACATTGATCCACATGAGCACACACACTCCAGTGGATTCAGTGATGCAACTTCTACCACACTAGTGCAACATGCAATGTGGAAGCTGCTTCCCTATGTGTTTTTCGTCTCTGTGACCATGGCTTGACACATGGAGTCCCATGAGTCATTGCATTTGTTCTTTTCTCAAACCACATGGATCCACTTGGGTCATTCCATGTTCTCTCTTCCAAAACCACATTGATCCACATGACCACACACACTCTAGTGGAGTCTATGATGCAACTTCTGGCACACTAGTGCAACATGCAATGTTGAAGCTACTTCCCTATTTTTTTGGTCTCTCTGACCATGGCTTGACACATGGAGTCCCTAGAGTCATTGAATTTTTTCTCTTCCCAAACCACATGAATCTACTGGTGTCATTGCATGTGGTCTCTTCCAAAACCACATTGTTCCACGTGACCATACACACTCTAGTGGATTCTGTGATGCAACTTCTGCCACACTAGTGCAACATGCAATGTGGAAGCTGCTTCCCTATGTGTTTTGGTCTCTGTGACCATGGCTTGACACATCGAGTCCCTAGAGTCATTGCATTTGTTCTTTCCCAAACCACATGGATCCACTTGTGTCATTGCATGTGCTCTCTTCCAAAACCACCTTGATCCACATGACCACACACACTCTAGTGGATTCCGTGATGCAACTTCTGCCACACTGGTACAACATGCAATATGGAAGCTACTTCCCTATGTCTTGTTGGTATTTGTGACCATGGCTTGACACATCGAGTCCCTAGAGTCATTGCATTTGTTCTTTCCCAAACCACATGGATCCATTGGTGTCATTGCATGTGCTCTCTTCCAAAACCACATTGATCCACATGACCACACACACTCTAGTGGATTCAATGATGCAACTCTTCCACACTGTTGCAACATGCAATGTGGAAGCTGCTTCCCTATGTGGTTTTGGTCTCTGTGAGCAAGGCTTGACACATGGAGTCCCTAGAGTCACTGCATTTGTTCTTTTCTCAAACCATATGGATCCACTTGGGTTATTGCATGTGATCTCTTCCAAAACCACATTGATCCACATGACCACACACACTCTAGTGGATTATGTGATGCAACGTCTGCCACACTGGTGCAACATGCAATGTGGAAGCTGCTTCCCTATGTGTTTTTGGAATCTGTGACCATGGCCTGACAAATAGAGTCCCTAGAGTCATTGCATTTGTTCTTTTACCAAACCACATGGATAGACTAATGTCATTTCATGTGCTCTCTATCAATATGACATTGATCCACATGACCACACACACTATAGTGGATTCAGTGATGCAACTTCTGCCACACTGGTGCAACATGCAATGTGGAAGCTGCTTCCCTATGTGTTATTGGTCTTTGTGACCATGGCTTGACACATGGAGTCCATAGAGTCATTGATTTTGTTCTTTCCAAAACCACATGAATCCACTCGTGTCATTGCATGTGCTCTCTTCCAAAACTACATTGATCCATATGACCACACAGACTCTAGTGGAATCTGTGATGCAACTTCTACAACAAAGTGAAACATGCAATTTGGAAGCTGCTTCCCTATGTGTTTTTGGTGTTTGTGACCATGGCTTGACGCATGGAGTCCCTAGAGTCATTGCATGTGTTCTTTCCCAAACTACATGAATCCACTCGTGTCATTGCAAGTGCTCTCTTCCAAAACCACATTGATCCACATGACCACACACACTCCGGTGGATTCAATGATGCAACTTCTGCCACATTGTTGCAACATGCAATGTGGAAGCTGCTTCCCTATGTGTTTTTGGTCTCTGTGAGCATGGCTTGACATATGGAGTCCCTAGAGTCATTGCATTTGTTCTTTTCCCAAACTACGTGGATCCACTAGTGTCATTGCATGTGATCTCTTCCAAAACCACATTGATCCACATGACCACACACACTAGTGGATTTAATGATGCAACTTCTGCCACACTATTGCAACATGCAATGTGGAAGCTGCTTCCCTATGTGTTTTTGGTCTCTGTGAGCATGGTTTGACATATGGAGTCCCTAGAGTCATTGCATTTGTTCTTTTCTGAAACCACATGGATCCACTTGCGTTATTGCATGTGATCTCTTCCAAAACCACATTGATCCACATGACCACACACACTCTAGTGGATTCTGTGATGCAACGTCCACCACACTTGTGCAACATGCAATGTGGAAGCTGCTTCCCTATGTGTTTTTGGTCTCTGTGACAATGGCTTGACAAATGGATTCCCTATAGTCATTGCATTTTTTATTTTCTCTAACCACATGGATCCACTCGTGTCATTGCATGAGCTCTCTTCCAAAACTACATTGATCCATATGACCATACATACTCTAGTGCATTCAGTGATGCAAGTTTTACCACACTGGTCCAACATGCTATGTGGAAGCTGCTTCCCTATGTGTTTTTGGTCTCTGTGACCACGGCTTGACACATGGAGTCCCTAGAGTCATTGCATTTGTTATTTCCCAAAGCACATGAATCTACTAATGTCTTTGCATGTGCTCTCTTCCAAAACTACATTGATCCATATGACCACACACACTCTAGTGGATTCAGTGATGCAAGTTCTGCCACACTGGTGCAACATGCAATGTGGAAGCTGCGTCCCTATGTGTTTTTTGTCTCTATGGCCACGGCTTGACACATAGAGTCCATAGATTCATTGCATTTGTTCTTTTACCAAACCACATTGATACTAATGTCATTGCATGTGCTCTCTATCAATACGACATTGATCCACATGACCACACACACTCTAGTGGATTCAGTGATGCAAGTTCTTCCACACTGGTGCAACATGCAATGTGGAAGCTGCTTCCCTATGTGTTTTTGCTCTCTATGGCCATGGCTTGACACATGGAGTCAATAGAGTCATTGCATTTGTTCTTTTACCAAACCACATGGATCCGCTAGTGTTATTGCATGTGCTTTCCTTCAATACGACATTGATCCACATAACCACACCCTCTCTATTGGATTCTGTGATATAACTTCTTTCCCAAACCACATGAATCCACTCGTGTCATTGCATGTGCTCACTTCCAAAACTACATTGATCCATATGTCCACACACACTCTAGTGGATTCAGTGATGCAAGTTCTGCCACACTGGTGCAACATGCAATGTGGAAGCTGCTTCCCTATGTGTTTTTGGTCTCTATGACCACGGCTTGACACATGGAGTCCCTAGAGTCATTGCATTTGTTCTTTCCCAAACCACATGAATCCACTCATGTCATTGCATGTGCTCTCTTCCAAAACTAAATTGATCCATATGACCACACACACTCTAGTGGATTCAGTGATGCAAGTTCTGCCACACTGGTGCAACATGCAATGTGCAAGCTACTTCCCTATGTTTTTTTGGTGTCTATGGCCATGGCTTGACAAACGGAGTCCATAGAGTCATTGCATTTGTTCTTTTACCAAACCACATGGATCCAGAAGTGTCATTGCATGTGCTCTCTTTCAATACGACATGGATCCACATAAGCACACACACTCTAGTGGATTCTGTGATGCAACTTCTACAACAAAGTGAAACATGCAATGTGGAAGCTGCTTCCCTATGTGTTTTTGGTATTTGTGACCATGGCTTGACGCATGGAGTCCCTAGAGTCATTGCATTTGTTCTTTCCAAAACCACATGAATCCACTCGTGTCATTGCATGTGCTCTCTTCCAAAACTACATTGATCCATATGACCACATACACTCTAGTGGAATCAGTGATGCAAGTTCTACCAAAACCACATGAATCCACTAGTGTCATTGCATGTGATCTTTTCGAAAACTACATTGATCCATATTTGTTTTTCCTCTCTATGGCCACGGCTCGACACATGGAGTCAATAGAGTCGTTGCATTTTTTCTTTTACCAAAACCACATGGATCCACTAGTGTTATTGCATGTGATTTTTTTCAATACGACATTGATCTGCATAACCACACACACTCTAGTGGATTTTGTGATGCAACTTCTGCCACACTGGTGCAACATGCAATGTGGAAGTTGCTTCCCTATGTGTTTTTGGTCTCTGTTTACCATGGCTTGACACATGGAGTGCCTAGAGTTGTTGCATTTGTTATTTCCCAAACCACATGAATCCACTCGTGTCATTGCATGTGCTCTTTTCCAAAACTACATTGATCCATATGACCACACACACTCTAGTGGAATCAGTGATGCAAGTTCTACCACACTGGTGCAACATGCATTGTGGAAGCAGCTTCCCTTTGTGTTTTTGGTCTCTATGGCCACGGCTTGACACATGGAGTCCATAGAGTCATTGCATTTGTTCTTTTACCAAACCACATGGATCCACTAGTGTTATTGCATGTGCTCTCTTTCAATACGACATTGATCCACATAACCACACACACTCTAGTGGATTCTGAGATGCAACTTCTACAACAAAGTGAAACATGAAATGTGGAAGCTGCTTCCCTATGTGTTTTTGGTCTTTGTGACCATGGCTTGACACATGGAGTCCCTAGAGTCATAGCATTTGTTCTTTCCCAAACCACATGAATCCACTCGTGTCATTGCATGTGCTCTCTTGCAAAACCACATTGATCCACATGACCACACACACTCAAGTGGATTCAGTGTTGCAAGTTCTGCCACACTGGTGCAACATGCAATATGGAAGTTGCTTCCCTATTTGTTTTTGGTCTCTATGACCACGGCTTGACACATCGAGTCCCTAGAGTCATTTCATTTGTTCTTTTACCAAACCACATGGATCCACTAGTGTCATTGCATGTGCTGTCTTTCAATACGACATTGATCCACATAACCACACACACTCTAGTGGATTCTGTGATGCAACTTCTACCACACTGGTGCAACATGCAATGTGGAAGCTGCTTCCCGATGTGTTTTTTGTCTCTGTGACCACGGCTTGACACATGGAGTCCCTAGAGTCATTGCATTTGTTCTTTCCCAAACCACATGAATCCACTCGTGTTATTGCATGTGCTCTCTTCCAAAACTACATTGATCCATGTGACCACACACACTATAGTGGATCCAGTGATGCAAGTTCTGCCACACTGGTGCAATATGCAATGTGGAAGCTGCTTCCCTATGTGTTTTTGGTCTCTATGGCCACAGCTTGACACATGGAGTCCATAGAGTCATTGCATTTGTTCTTTTACCAAACCACATGGATCCACTAGTGTCATTGCATGTGCTCTATTTCCATACGACATAGATCCAATAACCACACACACTCTACTGGATTCTGTGATGCAACTTCTACCACACTGGTGAAACATGCAATGTGGAAGCTGCTTCCCTATGTGTTTTTGGGCTTTGTGACCATGGCTTGACACATGGAGTCCCTAGAGTCATTGCATTTGTTCTTTCCCAAACCACATGAATCCACTCGTGTCATTCCATGTGCTCTCTTCCAAAACTACATTCATCCATATGACCACACACACTCTAGTGGATTCAGTGATGCAAGTTCTGCCACACTGGTGCAGCATGCAATGTGGAAGCTGCTTCCCTATTTGTTTTTGCTCTCTATGGCCACATCTTGACACATGGAGTCAATAGAGTCATTGCATTTGTTCTTTTACCAAACCAAACGAATCCAATAGTGTTATTGCATGTGCTTTTTTTCGATACGACTTTGATCCACATAACCACACACACTCTAGTGGATTCTATGATGCAACTTCTGCCACACTAGTGCAACATGCAATGTGGAAGCTGCTTCCCTATGTGTTTTTGGTCTCTGTGACCACGGCTTGACACATGGAGTGCCTAGAGTCATTGCATTTGTTCTTTCCAAACCACATGAATCCACTAGTGTCATTGCATGTGATCTTTTCGAAAACTACATTGATCCATATGACCACACACACTCTAGTGGAATCAGTGATGCAAGTTCTGCCACACTGGTGCAACAGGCACTGTGGAAGTTGCTTCCCTATGTGTTTTTGGTGTCTATGGCCACGGCTTGACACATGGAGTTCATAGAGTCATTGCATATGTTCTTTTACCAAACCACATGGATCCACTAGTGTCATTGCATGTGCTTTTTTTCAATACGACACTGATCCACATAACCACACACAGTCCAGTGGATTCTGTGATGCAACTTCTACCACACGGGTGCAACATGCAATGTGGAAGCTGCTTCCCTATGTGTTTTTGGTCTCTGTGACCACGGCTTGACACATGGAGTCCCTAGAGTCATTGCATTTGTTCTTTCCAAAACCACATGGATCCACTCGTGTCATTGCATGTGCTCTCTTCCAAAACTACATTGATCCATATGACCACATACACTCTAGTGGAATCAGTGATGCAAGTTCTGCCACACTAGTGCAACATGCAATGTGCAAGCTGCTTCCCTATGTGTTTTTGGTCTCTATGGCCACGGCTTGACACTTGTAGTCCATAGAGTCATTGCATTTGTTATTTTACCAAACCACATGGATCAACTAGTGTCATTGCATGTGTTGTGTTTCAATACGACATTGATCCACATAACCACACCCTCTCTATTGGATTCTATGATATAACTTCTACCACACTGGTGCCACATGCAATGTGGAAGCTGCTTCCGTGTGTGTTTTTGTACTCTGTGACCACGGCCTGACACATGGAGTCCCTAGAGTCATTGCATTTGTTCTTTGCAAAACCACGTGAATCCACTCGTGTCATTGCATGTGCTCTCTTCCAAAACTACATTGATCCATATGACCACACACACTGTAGTGGATTCAGTGATGCAAGTTCTGCCACACTGGTGCAACATGCAATGTGGAAGTTGCTTCCCTATGCGTTTTTGGTCTCTATGGCCACGGCTTCAGACATGAAGGCCATAGAGTCATTGCATTTGTTCTTTTGCCAAACCACATGGATCCACTAGTGTCATTGCATGTGCTCTCTTTTCATACGACATTGATCCACATAACCACACACACTCTAGTGGATTAAGTGATGCAACTTCGACCACACTGGTGAAACATGCAATGTGGAAGCTGCTTCCCTATGTGTTTTTGGTCTTTGTGACCACGGCTTGACACTTGGAGTCCCTAGAGTCATTGCATTTGTTCTTTCCCAAACCACATGAATCCACTCGTGTCATTACATGTGCTCTCTTACAAAATCACATTGATCCACATGACCACACACAAATTCTGTGACGGAACTTCTGCCACACTAGTGCAACATGCAATGTTCAAGCTACTTCCCTATTTTTTTCATCTCTCTGACCATGGCTTGAGACATGGAGTCCCTAGAGTTATTGAATGTTTTCGTTTCCCAAACCACATGAAACCACTAGTGTCATTGCAAGTGGTCTCTTCCAAAACCACATTGATCCACATGACCACACACACTCTAGTGGATTATGTGATTCAACTTCTGCCACACTAGTGCAACATGAAATGTGGAAGTTGCTTCCCTATGTGTTATTGGTATCTGTGACCATGGCTAGACACATGGAGTCCCTAGAGTCATTTTATTTGTTCTTTTCCCAAACCACATGGATCCATTCATGTCATTGTACGTGTTCTCTTCCAAAACAACATTGATCGACATGACCACACACACTCTAGTGGATACTTTGATGCAACGTTTGCCACACTGGTGCAACATGCAATGTGGAAGCTGCTTCCCTATGTGTTTTTGGTCTTTGTGACCACGGCTTGACACATGGAGTCCCTAGAGTCATTGCATTTGTTCTTTTCCCAAACCACATGGATCCACTCGTGTCATTGCATGTGCTCGATTCCAAAACCACATTGATCCACATGAGCACACACACTCAAGTGGGTTCAGCGATGCAACTTCTGCCATCACTGTTGCAACATGCAACGTGGAAGCTGCATTGCTATATGATTTTGGTCTCTGTGACCATGGCTTGGCACGTGGATTCCCTAGATTCATTGCATTTGTTCCTTTCCCAAACCACATGGATCCACTTGTGTCATTGCATGCGCTCTCTTCCAAAACCACATTGATCCACATGACCACAGACACTCCTGTAGGTTCTGTGACGCAACTTCAGCCATAGTGGTGCAACATGCAATGTGGAAGTTGCTTCCCTATGTGTTATTGGTATCTGTGACCATGGCTAAACACATGGAGTCCCTAGAGTCATTGCATTTGTTCTTTCCCCAAACCACATGGATCCATTCATGTCATTGCACGTGCTCTCTTCGAAAACCACATTGATCCACATGACCACACACAATCTAGTGGATTCTTCGATGCAACGTCTCCCACACTGGTGCAACATGCAATGTGGAAGCTGCTTCCCTATGTGTTTTTGGTCTCTGTGACCATGGATTGACACATGGAGTCCCTAGAGTTATTGCATTTGTTCTTTCCCAAACCACAAGAATCCACTCGTGTTATTGCATGTGCTCTCTTCCAAAACTACATTGATCCATGTGACCACACACACTATAGTGGATCCAGTGATGCAAGTTCTGCCACACTGGTGCAATATGCAATGTGGAAGCTGCTTCCCTATGTGTTTTTGGTCTCTATGGCCACGGCTTGACACATGGAGTCCATAGAGTCATTGCATATATTCTTCTACCAAACCACATTGATCCACTAGTGTCATTGCATGTTCTCTCTTTCAATACAACATTGATCCACATAACCACACACACTCAGTGGATTTTGTGATGCAACTTCTACCACATTGGTGCAAAATGCAATGTGGAAGCTTCTTCCCTGTGTGTTTTTGGTCTTTGTGACCATGGCTTGACACATGGAGTCCCTAGAATCATTGCATTTGTTCCCTTAAAAAACCAGATGGATCCACTAGTGTTATTGCATGTGCTTTCTTTCAATACGACATTGATCCACATATCCACACACACTCCAGTGGATTCTGTGATGCAACTTTTGCCACACTTGTGCAACATACAATGTGGAAGCTGCTTCCCTATGTGTTTTTGGTTTCTGTGACCATGGCTTGACACATGGAGTGCCTAGAGTCATTGTATTTGTTCTTTCCCAAACCACATGAATCCACTCGTGTCATTGCATGTGCTCTTTTCCAAAACTACATTTATCCATATAACCACACACGCTCTTGTGGAATTAGTGATGCAAGTTCTGCCACACTGGTGCAACATGCAATGTGGAAGCTGCTTCCCTATGTGTTTTTGGTCTCTATGGCCACGGCTTGACACTTTGAGTCCATAGAGTCATTGCATTTGTTCTTTTACCAAACCACATGGATCCACTAGTGTCATTGCATGTGTTGCCTTTCAATACGACATTGATCCACATAACCACACACACTCCAGTTGATTCTGTGATGCAACTTCTACCACACTAGTGCAACATGCAATGTGGAAGCTGCTTCCCTATGTGTTTTTGGTCTGTGTGACCATGGCTTGACACATGGAGTCCCTAGAGTCATTGCATTTGTTATTTCCCAAACCACATGAATCCACTCGTGTCATTGCATTTGCTCTCTTCCAAAACTACATTGATCCATATGACCACACACACTCTAGTGGAATCAGTGATGCAAGTTCTGCCACACTGGTGCAACAGGCACTGTGGAAGTTGCTTCCCTATGTGTTTTTGGTGTCTATGGCCACGGCTTGACACATGGAGTTCATAGAGTCATTGCATATGTTCTTTTACCAAACCACATGGATCCACTAGTGTCATTGCATGTGCTTTCTTTCAATACGACACTGATCCACATAACCACACACAGTCCAGTGGATTCTGTGATGCAACTTCTACCACACGGGTGCAACATGCAATGTGGAAGCTGCTTCCCTATGTGTTTTTGGTCTCTGTGACCACGGCTTGACACATGGAGTCCCTAGAGTCATTGCATTTGTTCTTTCCAAAACCACATGGATCCACTCGTGTCATTGCATGTGCTCTCTTCCAAAACTACATTGATCCATATGACCACATACACTCTAGTGGAATCAGTGATGCAAGTTCTGCCACACTAGTGCAACATGCAATGTGCAAGCTGCTTCCCTATGTGTTTTTGGTCTCTATGGCCACGGCTTGACACTTGTAGTCCATAGAGTCATTGCATTTGTTATTTTACCAAACCACATGGATCAACTAGTGTCATTGCATGTGTTGTGTTTCAATACGACATTGATCCACATAACCACACCCTCTCTATTGGATTCTATGATATAACTTCTACCACACTGGTGCCACATGCAATGTGGAAGCTGCTTCCGTGTGTGTTTTTGTACTCTGTGACCACGGCCTGACACATGGAGTCCCTAGAGTCATTGCATTTGTTCTTTGCAAAACCACGTGAATCCACTCGTGTCATTGCATGTGCTCTCTTCCAAAACTACATTGATCCATATGACCACACACACTGTAGTGGATTCAGTGATGCAAGTTCTGCCACACTGGTGCAACATGCAATGTGGAAGTTGCTTCCCTATGCGTTTTTGGTCTCTATGGCCACGGCTTCAGACATGAAGGCCATAGAGTCATTGCATTTGTTCTTTTGCCAAACCACATGGATCCACTAGTGTCATTGCATGTGCTCTCTTTTCATACGACATTGATCCACATAACCACACACACTCTAGTGGATTAAGTGATGCAACTTCGACCACACTGGTGAAACATGCAATGTGGAAGCTGCTTCCCTATGTGTTTTTGGTCTTTGTGACCACGGCTTGACACTTGGAGTCCCTAGAGTCATTGCATTTGTTCTTTCCCAAACCACATGAATCCACTCGTGTCATTACAGGTGCTCTCTTACAAAATCACATTGATCCACATGACCACACACAAATTCTGTGACGGAACTTCTGCCACACTAGTGCAACATGCAATGTTTAAGCTACTTCCCTATTTTTTTCATCTCTCTGACCATGGCTTGAGACATGGAGTCCCTAGAGTTATTGAATGTTTTCGTTTCCCAAACCACATGAAACCACTAGTGTCATTGCAAGTGGTCTCTTCCAAAACCACATTGATCCACATGACCACACACACTCTAGTGGATTATGTGATTCAACTTCTGCCACACTAGTGCAACATGAAATGTGGAAGTTGCTTCCCTATGTGTTATTGGTATCTGTGACCATGGCTAGACACATGGAGTCCCTAGAGTCATTTTATTTGTTCTTTTCCCAAACCACATGGATCCATTCATGTCATTGTACGTGTTCTCTTCCAAAACAACATTGATCGACATGACCACACACACTCTAGTGGATACTTTGATGCAACGTTTGCCACACTGGTGCAACATGCAATGTGGAAGCTGCTTCCCTATGTGTTTTTGGTCTTTGTGACCACGGCTTGACACATGGAGTCCCTAGAGTCATTGCATTTGTTCTTTTCCCAAACCACATGGATCCACTCGTGTCATTGCATGTGCTCGATTCCAAAACCACATTGATCCACATGAGCACACACACTCAAGTGGGTTCAGCGATGCAACTTCTGCCATCACTGTTGCAACATGCAACGTGGAAGCTGCATTGCTATATGATTTTGGTCTCTGTGACCATGGCTTGGCACGTGGATTCCCTAGATTCATTGCATTTGTTCCTTTCCCAAACCACATGGATCCACTTGTGTCATTGCATGCGCTCTCTTCCAAAACCACATTGATCCACATGACCACAGACACTCCTGTAGGTTCTGTGACGCAACTTCAGCCACAGTGGTGCAACATGCAATGTGGAAGTTGCTTCCCTATGTGTTATTGGTATCTGTGACCATGGCTAAACACATGGAGTCCCTAGAGTCATTGCATTTGTTCTTTCCCCAAACCACATGGATCCATTCATGTCATTGCACGTGCTCTCTTCGAAAACCACATTGATCCACATGACCACACACAATCTAGTGGATTCTTCGATGCAACGTCTCCCACACTGGTGCAACATGCAATGTGGAAGCTGCTTCCCTATGTGTTTTTGGTCTCTGTGACCATGGATTGACACATGGAGTCCCTAGAGTTATTGCATTTGTTCTTTCCCAAACCACAAGAATCCACTCGTGTTATTGCATGTGCTCTCTTCCAAAACTACATTGATCCATGTGACCACACACACTATAGTGGATCCAGTGATGCAAGTTCTGCCACACTGGTGCAATATGCAATGTGGAAGCTGCTTCCCTATGTGTTTTTGGTCTCTATGGCCACGGCTTGACACATGGAGTCCATAGAGTCATTGCATATATTCTTCTACCAAACCACATTGATCCACTAGTGTCATTGCATGTTCTCTCTTTCAATACAACATTGATCCACATAACCACACACACTCAGTGGATTTTGTGATGCAACTTCTACCACATTGGTGCAAAATGCAATGTGGAAGCTTCTTCCCTGTGTGTTTTTGGTCTTTGTGACCATGGCTTGACACATGGAGTCCCTAGAATCATTGCATTTGTTCCCTTAAAAAACCAGATGGATCCACTAGTGTTATTGCATGTGCTTTCTTTCAATACGACATTGATCCACATATCCACACACACTCCAGTGGATTCTGTGATGCAACTTTTGCCACACTTGTGCAACATACAATGTGGAAGCTGCTTCCCTATGTGTTTTTGGTTTCTGTGACCATGGCTTGACACATGGAGTGCCTAGAGTCATTGTATTTGTTCTTTCCCAAACCACATGAATCCACTCGTGTCATTGCATGTGCTCTTTTCCAAAACTACATTTATCCATATAACCACACACGCTCTTGTGGAATTAGTGATGCAAGTTCTGCCACACTGGTGCAACATGCAATGTGGAAGCTGCTTCCCTATGTGTTTTGGTCTCTATGGCCACGGCTTGACACTTTGAGTCCATAGAGTCATTGCATTTGTTCTTTTACCAAACCACATGGATCCACTAGTGTCATTGCATGTGTTGCCTTTCAATACGACATTGATCCACATAACCACACACACTCCAGTTGATTCTGTGATGCAACTTCTACCACACTAGTGCAACATGCAATGTGGAAGCTGCTTCCCTATGTGTTTTTGGTCTGTGTGACCATGGCTTGACACATGGAGTCCCTAGAGTCATTGCATTTGTTATTTCCCAAACCACATGAATCCACTCGTGTCATTGCATTTGCTCTCTTCCAAAACTATATTGATCCATATGACCACACACACTCTAGTGGATTCAGTGCTGCAAGTTCTGCCACACTGGTGCAGCATGCAATGTGGAAGCTGCTTCCCTATGTGTTTTTGGTCTCTATGGCCATGGCTTGACACATGGAGTCCATAGAGTCATTGCATTTATTCTTCTACCAAACCACATTGATCCACTAGTGTCATTGCATGTGCTCTCTTTCAATACAAATTTGATCCACATAACCACACACACTCAGTGGATTCTGTGATGCAACTTCTACCACATTGGTGCAAAATGCAATGTGGAAGCTGCTTCCCTGTGTGTTTTTGTTCTTTGTGACCATGGCTTGACACATGGAGTCCCTAGAGTCATTGCATTTGTTCTTTTCCAAAACCACATGAATCCACTCGTGTCATTGAATGAGCTCCCTTCCAAGACGACATTGATCCACATGATCAAACACACTCTAGTGGATTCAGTGACGCAACTTCTGCCACACTGGTGCAACATGCAATATGGAAGCTTCTTCCCTATTTTTTGGTCTCTCTGACCACGGCTTGACACATGGAGTCCCTAGAGTCATTCCATTCGATCTTTTCCCAAACTACATGGATCCACTCGTGTCATTGCATGTGATCTCTTCCAAAACCACATTGATCCACATGACCACACACACTCTAATGGATTCAATGATGCAACTTCTGCCACACTGTTGCAACATGCAATGTGGAAGCTGTTTCCTATGTGGTTTTGGTCTCTGTGAGCATGGCTTGACACATGGAGTCCCTAGAGTCATTGCATTTGTTCTTTTCTCAAACCATATGGATCCACTTGGGTTGTTCCATGTGCTCTCTTCCAAAACCACATTGATCCACTTGACCACACACACTCTACTGGATTATGTGATGCAAGTTCTGCCACACTGGTGTAACATGCAATGTGGAAGCTGCTTCCCTATGTGTTTTTGGTCTCTATGGCCACGGCTTGACACTTGGAGTCCATAGAGTCATTGCATTTGTTCTTCTACCACAGCACATGGATCCACTAGTGTCATTGCATGTGCTGTCTTTCAATACGACATTGATCCACAAAACCACACACACTCAAGTGGATTCTGTGATGCAACTTCTACCACACGGGAGCAACATGCAATGTGGAAGCTGCTTCCCTATGTGTTTTTGGTCTGTGTGACCACGGCTTGACACATGGAGTCCCTAGAGTCATTGCATTTGTTATTTCCCAAACCATATGAATCCACTCGTGTCATTGCATTTGCTCTCTTCCAAAATTATATTGATCCATATGACCACACACACTCTAGTGGATTCAGTGCTGCAAGTTCTGCCACACTGGTGCAGCATCCAATGTGGAAGCTGCTTCCCTATGTGTTTTTGGTCTCTATGGCCATGGCTTGACACATGGAGTCCATAGAGTCATTGCATTTATTCTTCTACCAAACCACATTGATCCACTAGTGTCATTGCATGTGCTCTCTTTTCATACGACATTGATCCACATAACCACACACACTCTAGTGGATTAAGTGATGCAACTTCTACCACACTGGTGAAACATGCAATGTGGAAGTTGCTTCCCTATGTGTTTTTGGTCTTTGTTACCATGGCTTGACACATGGAGTCCCTAGAGTCATTGCATTTGTTCTTTCCCAAACCACATGAATCCACTCGTGTCATTACATGTGCTCTCTTACAAAATCACATTGATCCACATGACCACACACACTTCAGTGGATTCAGTGATGCAACTTCTGCCACATTGGTGCAACATGCAATATGGAAGCTGCTTCCCTATTTGTTTTTGGTCTCTATGACCACGGATTGACACATGGAGTCCCTAGGTCATTGCATTTGTTCTTTTCCCAAACCACATGGATCCACTAATGTCATTCCATGTGATCTATTCCAAAACCACATTGATCCACATGACCACACACACTCTAGTGGATTGTGTGATGCAACTTCTGCCACACTAGTGCAACATGCAATGTGGAAGCTGCTTCCCTATGTGTTTTGGTCTCTGTGACCATGGCTTGACACATGGAGTACCAAGATTTATTGCATTTGTTCTTTTCTGAAACCACATGGATCCACTTGGGTTATTCCATGTGCTCTCTTCCAAAACCACATTGATCCACATGACCACAAACACTCTAGTGGATTATGTGACGGAACTTCTGCCACACTAGTGCAACATGCAATGTTTAAGCTACTTCCCTATTTTTTTCATCTCTCTGACCATGGCTTGACACATGGAGTCCCTAGAGTTATTGAATGTTTTCTTTTCCCAAACCACATGAAACCACTAGTGTCATTGCAAGTGGTCTCTTCCAAAACCACATTGATCCACATGACCACACACACTCTAGTGGATTATGTGATTCAACTTCTGCCACACTAGTGCAACATGAAATGTGGAAGTTGCTTCCCTATGTGTTATTGGTATCTATGACCATGGCTAGACACATGGAGTCCCTTGAGTCATTTTATTTGTTCTTTTCCCAAACCACATGGATCCATTCATGTCATTGTACGTGCTCTCTTCCAAAACAACATTGATCGACATGACCACACACACTCTAGTGGATTCTTTGATGCAACATCTGCCACACTGGTGCAACATGCAATGTGGAAGCTGCTTTCCTATGTGTTTTTGGTCTTTGTGACCACGGCTTGACACATGGAGTCCCTAGAGTCATTGCATTTGTTCTTTTCCCAAACCACATGGATCCACTCGTGTCATCGCATGTGCTCGATTCCAAAACCACATTGATCCACATGAGCACACACACTCAAGTGGTTTAGCGATGCAACTTCTACCATCACTGTTGCAACATACAACGTGGAAGCTGCATTGCTATATGTTTTTGGTCTCTGTGATCATGGCTTGGCACATGGATTCCCTAGATTCATTGCATTTGTTCCTTTCCCAAACCACATGGATCCACTTGTGTCATTGCATGCACTCTCTTCCAAAACCACATTGATCCACATGACCACAGACACTCCTGTAGGTTCTGTGACGCAACTTCAGCCACACTGGTGCAACATGCAATGTGGAAGTTACTTCCCTATGTGTTATTGGTATCTGTGACCATGGCTAAACACATGGAGTCCCTAGAGTCATTGCATTTGTTCTTCCCCAAACCACATTTATCCATTCATGTCATTGCACGTGCTCTCTTCGAAAACCACATTGATCCACATGACCACACAAAATCTAGTGGATTCTTCGTTGCAACATCTCCCACACTGGTGCAACATGCAATGTGGAAGCTGCTTCCCTATGTGTTTTTGGTCTCTGTGACCATGGATTGACACATGGATTCCCTAGAGTTATTGCATTTGTTCTTTCCCAAACCACATGAATCCACTCGTGTTATTGCATGTGCTCTCTTCCAAAACTACATTGATCCATGTGACAACACACACTATAGTGGATCCAGTGATGCAAGTTCTGCCACACTGGTGCAATATGCAATGTGGAAGCTGCTTCCCTATGTGTTTTTGGTCTCTATGGCCACGGCTTGACACTTGGAGTCCATAGAGTCATTGCATTTTTTCTTTTACCAAAGCACATGGATCCACTAGTGTCATTGCATGTGAAGTCTTTCAATACGACATTGATCCACATAACCACACACACTCTAGTGGATTCTGTGGTGCAACTTCTACCACACGGGTGCAACATGCAATGTGGAAGCTGCTTCCCTATGTGTTTTTGGTCTGTGTGACCACGGCTTGACACATGGAGTCCCTAGAGTCATTGCATTTGTTCTTTCCCAAACCACATGAATCCACTCGTGTCATTGCCTGTGCTCTCTTCCAAAACTACATTGATCCATATGACCACACACACTCTAGTGGATTCAGTGATGCAAGTTCTGCCACACTAGTGCAACATGCAATGTGGAAGCTGCTTCCCTATGTGTTTTTGCTCTCTATGGCCACGGCTTGACACATGGAGTCAATAGAGTCATTGCATTTTTTCTTTTACCAAACCACATGGATCCACTAGTCTTATTGCATGTGCTTTTTTTCAATACAACATTGATCCATTTAACCACACACACTCTAGTGGATTATGTGATGTAACTTCTGCCACACTGGTGCAACATGCAATGTGGAAGCTGCTTCCCTGTGTATTTTTGGTCTCTATGACCACAGCTTGACACATGGAGTGCCTAGAGTCATTGCATTTATTATTTCCCAAACCACATGAATCCACTCATGTCATTGCATGTGCTCTTTTCCAAAACTAAATTGATCCATATGACCACACACACTCTAGTGGAATCAGTGATGCAAGTTCTGCCACACTGGTGCAACATGCATTGTGGAAGCTGCTTCCCTATGTGTTCTTGGTCTCTATGGCCACGGCTTGACACATGGAGTCCATAGAGTCATTGCATTTGTTCTTTTACCAGACCACATGGATCCACTAGTGTCATTGCATGCGCTGTCTTTCAATACGACATTGATCCACATAACCACACACACTCCAGTGGATTCTGTGATGCAACTTCTACCACACGGGTGCAGCATGCAATGTGGAAGCTGCTTCCCTATGTGTTTTTGGTCTCTATGACCACGGCTTGACACATGGAGTCCCTAGAGTCATTACATTTGTTCTTTCCCAAACCACATGAATCCACTCATGTCATTGCATGTGCTCTCTTCCAAAACTACATTGATCCATATGACCACACACTCTCTAGTGGATTCAGTGATGCAAGTTCTGCCACACTGGTGCAACATGCAATGTCGAAGCTACTTCCCTATGTGTTTTTGGTGTCTATGGCCATGGCTTGACAAACGGAGTCCATAGAGTCATTGCATTTGTTCTTTTACCAAACCACATGGATCCACTAGTGTCATTGCATGTGCTCTCTTTCAATACGACATGGATCCACATAAGCACACACACTATAGTGGATTCTGTGATGCAACTTCTACAACAAAGTGAAACATGCAATGTGGAAGCTGCTTCCCTATGTGTTTTATGTGTTTGTGACCATGGCTTGACGCATGGAGTCCCTAGAGTCATTGCATTTGTTCTTTCCCAAACCACATGAATCCACTCGTGTCATTGCAAGTGCTCTCTTCCAAAACCACATTGATCCACATGACCACACACACTCCGGTGGATTCAATGATGCAACTTCTGCCACATTGTTGCAACATGCAATGTGGAAGCTGCTTCCCTATGTGTTTTTGGTCTCTGTGAGCATGGCTTGACATATGGAGTCCCTAGAGTCATTGCATTTGTTCTTTTCTCAAACCACATGGATCCACTTGGGTTATTGCATGTGATCTCTTCCAAAATCACATTGATCCACATGACCACACACACTCTAGTGGATTATGTGATGCAACATCTACCACACTAGTGCAACATGCAATGTGGAAGCTACTTCCATATGTGTTTTTAGTCTCTATGACAATGGCTTGACAAATGGAGTCCCTGGAGTCACTGCATTTGTTATTTTCTGAAACCACAAGGATCCACTAGTGTCATTGCATGTGCTTTCTTCCAAAACCACATTGATCCATATGACCACACACACTCTAGTGGATTCAGTGATGCAAGTTCTGCCACACTGGTGCAAAATGCAATGTGGAAGCTGCTTCCCTACGTGTTTTTGGTCTCTGTGACCACGACTTGACACATGGATTCCCTAGACTCATTGCATTTGTTCTTTCCCTAACCAGATGAATCCAATCCTGTCATTGCATGTGCTCTCTTCCAAAACTAAATTGATCCATATGACCACACACACTCTAGTGGATTCAGTGCTGCAAGTTCTGCCACACTGGTGCAACATGCAATGTGGAAGCAGCTTCCCTATGTGTTTTTGGTCTCTATGGCCACGGCTTGACACATGGAGTCCATAGATTCATTGCATTTGTTCTTTTACCAAACCACATGGATAAACTAATGTCATTGCATGTGCTCTCTATCAATACGACATTGATCCACATGACCACACACACTCTAGTGGATTCAGTGATGCAAGTTCTGCCACACTGGTGCAACATGCAATGTGAAAGCTGCTTCCCAATGTGTTTTTGCTCTCTATGGCCACGGCTTGACACATGGAGTCGATAGAGTCATTGCATTTGTTCTTTTACAACCCACATGGATCTACTAGTGTTATTGCATGTGCTTTCTTTCAATACGACATTGATCCACATAACCACACACACTCTAGTGGATTCTGTGATGCAACTTCTGCCACACTGGTGCAACATGCAATGTGGAAGTTGCTTCCCTGTGTGTTTTTGGTTTCTGTGACCACGGCTTGACACATGGAGTGCCTAGAGTCATTGCATTTGTTCTTTCCCAAACCACATGAATCCACTCGTGTCATTGCATGTGCTCTTTTCCAAACTACATTGATCCATATGACCACACACACTCTAGTGGAATCAGTGATGCAAGTTCTGCCACACTGGTGCAACATGCAATGTGCAAGCTGCTTCCCTATGTGTTTCTGGTCTCTATGGCCACGGCTTGACGATTGCAGTCCATAGAGTCATTGCATTTGTTATTTTACCAAACCACATGGATCCACTGGTGTCATTGCATGTGCTGTCTTTCAATACGACATTGATCCACATAACCACACCCACTCTAGTGGATTCTGTGATGTAACTTCTACCACACTGTTGCAACATGCAATGTGGAAGCTGCTTCCCTATGTGTTTTTGTACTATGTGACCATGGCTTGACACATGGAGTCCCTAGAGTCATTACATTTGTTCTTTCCCAAACCACATGAATCCACTCGTGTCATTCCATGTGCTCTCATCCAAAACTACATTGATCCATATGACCACACACACTCTAGTGGATTCAGTGATGCAAGTTCTGCCACACTAGTGTAACATGCAATGTGGCAGCTGCTTCCCTATGTGTTTTTGGTCTCTATGGCCACGGCTTGACACATGGAGTTCATAGAGTCATTGCATATGTTCTTTTACCAAACCACATGGATCCACTAGTGTCATTGCATGTGCTGTCTTTCAATACGACATTGATCCACATAACCACACAAAGTCCATTGGATTCTGTGATGCAACATCTACCACACGGGTGCAACATGCAATGTGGAAGCAGCTTCCCTATGTGTTTTTGGTCTCTGTGACCTTGCCTTGACACATGGAGTGCCTAGAGTCATTGCATTTGTTCTTCCCCAAACCACATGAATCCACTCGTGTCATTGCATGGATCTTCCAAAACTACATTGATCCATATGACCACACACACTCTAGTGCAATCAGTGATGCAAGTTCTGCCACACTGGTGCAACATGCATTGTGGAAGCTGCTTCCCTATGTGTTTTTGGTCTCTATGGCCACGGCTTGACAAATGGAGTTCATAGAGTCATTTCATATGTTCTTTTACCAAACCACATGGATCCACTAGTGTCATTGCATGTGCTATCTTTCAATACAACATTTATCCACATAACCATACACAGTCTAGTGGATTCTGTGATGCAACTTCTACCACACGGGTGCAACATGCAATGTGGAAGCTGCTTCCCTATGTGTTTTTGGTCTCTGTGACCACAGCTTGACACATGGAGTCCCTAGAGTCATTGCATTTGTTCTTTCCAAAACCACATGAATCCACTCGTGTCATTGCATGTGCTCTCTTCCAAAACTACATTGATCCGTATGACCACATACACTCTAGTGGAATCAGTGATGCAAGTTCTACCACACTGGTGCAACATGCAATGTGCAAGCTGCTTCCCTATGTGTTTTTGGTCTCTATGGCCATGGCTTGACACTTGCAGTCCATAGAGTCATTGCATTTGTTATTTTACCAAACCACATGGATCCACTAGTGCCATTGCATGTGTTGTCTTTCAATACGACATTCATCCACATAACCACACCCTCTCTATTGGATTCTGCGATATAACTTCTACCACACTAGTGCCACATGCAATGTGGAAGCTGCTTCCGTGTGTGTTTTTGTACTCTGTGACCATGGCCTGACACATGGAGTCCCTAGAGTCATTGCATTTGTTCTTTCCCAAACCACATGAATCCACTCGTGTCATTGCATGTGCTCTCTTCCAAAACTACATTGATCCATATGACCACACACACTCTAGTGGATTCAGTGATGCAACTTCTGCCACACTGGTGCAACATGCAATGTGGAAGCTGCTTCCCTATTTTTTTTTTGCTCTCTATGGCCACATCTTGACACATGGAGTCAATAGAGTCATTGCATTTGTTCTTTTACCAAACCACATGGATCCACTAGTGTCATTGCATATGCTTTTTTTAATACGGCACTGATCCACATAACCACACACACTAGTGGATTCTGTGATGCAACTTCTACCACACTAGTGAAACATGCAATGTGGAAGCTGCTTCCCTATGTGTTTTTGGTCTCCGTGACCACGGCTTGACACATGGAGTGCCTAGAGTCATTGCATTTGTTCTTCCCCAAACCACATGAATCCACTCGTTTCATTGCATGTGATCTTTTCCAAAACTACATTGATCCATATGACCACACACACTCTAGTGGAATCAGTGATCCAAGTTCTGCCACACTAGTGCATAATGCATTGTGGAAGCTGCTTCCCTATGTGTTTTTGGTCTCTATGGCCACGACTTGACACATGGAGTTCATAGAGTCATTGCATATGTTCTTTTACCAAACCACATGGATCCACTAGTGTCATTGCATGTGCTGTCTTTCAATACGACATTGATCCACATAACCACACACAGTCCAGTGGATTCTGTGATGCAACTTCTACCACATGGGTGCAACATGCAATGTGGAAGCTGCTTCCCTATGTATTTTTGGTCTCTGTGACCACGGCTTGACACATGGAGTCCCTAGAGTCATTGCATTTGTTCTTTCCAAAACCACATGAAACCACTCGTGTCATTGCATGTGCTCTCTTCCAAAACTACAATGATCCATATGACCACACACACTGTAGTGGATTCAGTGATGCAAGTTCTGCCACACTAGTGCAACATGCAATGTGGAAGCTGCTTCCCTATGCGTTTTTGGTCTCTATGGCCACGACTTGAGACATGGAGGCCATAGAGTCATTGCATTTGTTCTTTTACCAAACCACATGGATCCACTAGTGTCATTGCATGCGCTATCTTTCAATACGACATTGATCCACATAACCACACACACTCAAGTGGATTCTGTGATGCAACTTCTACCACACGGGTGCAACATGCAATGTGGAAGCTGCTTCCCTATGTGTTTTTGGTCTCTATGACCACGGCTTGACACATGGAGTCCCTAGAGTCATTGCATTTGTTCTTTCCCAAACCACATGAATCCACTCATGTCATTGCATGTGCTCTCTTCCAAAACTAAATTGATCCATATGACCACACACACTCTAGTGGATTCAGTGATGCAAGTTCTGCCACACTGGTGCAACATGCAATGTGCAAGCTACTTCCCTATGTGTTTTTGGTGTCTATGGCCATGGCTTGACAAACGGAGTCCATAGAGTCATTGCATTTGTTCTTTTACCAAACCACATGGATCCACAAGTGTCATTGCATGTGCTCTCTTTCAATACGATGGATCCACATAAGCACACACACTCTAGTGGATTCTGTGATGCAACTTCTACAACAAAGTGAAACATGCAATGTGGAAGCTGCTTCCCTATGTGTTTTTGGTGTTTGTGACCATGGCTTGACGCATGGAGTCCCTAGAGTCATTGCATTTGTTCTTTCCCAAACCACATGAATCCACTCGTGTCATTGCAAGTGCTCTCTTCCAAAACCACATTGATCCACATGACCACACACACTCCAGTGGATTCAATGATGCAACTTCTGCCACATTGTTGCAACATGCAATGTGGAAGCTGCTTCCCTATGTGTTTTTGGTCTCTGTGAGCATGGCTTGACATATGGAGTCCCTAGAGTCATTGCATTTGTTCTTTTCTCAAACCACATGGATCCACCTGGGTAATTGCATGTGATCTCTTCCAAAATCACATTAATCCACATGACCACACACACTCTAGTGGATTATGTGATGCAACATCTACCACACTAGTGCAACATGCAATGTGGAAGCTACTTCCATATGTGTTTTTAGTCTCTATGACAATGGCTTGACAAATGGAGTCCCTGGAGTCACTGCATTTGTTATTTTCTGAAACCACAAGGATCCACTAGTGTCCTTGCATGTGCTTTCTTCCAAAACCACATTGATCCATATGACCACACACACTCTAGTGGATTCAGTGATGCAAGTTCTGCCACACTGGTGCAAAATGCAATGTGGAAGCTGCTTCCCTACGTGTTTTTGGTCTCTGTGACCACGACTTGACACATGGATTCCCTAGACTCATTGCATTTGTTCTTCACCTTAACCAGATGAATCCAATCCTGTCATTGCATGTGCTCTCTTCCAAAACTAAATTGATCCATATGACCACACACACTCTAGTGGATTCAGTGCTGCATGTTCTGCCACACTGGTGCAACATGCAATGTGGAAGCAGCTTCCCTGTGTGTTTTTGGTCTCTATGGCCACGGCTTGACACATGGAGTCCATAGATTCATTGCATTTGTTCTTTTACCAAACCACATGGATAAACTAATGTCATTGCATGTGCTCTCTATCAATACGACATTGATCCACATGACCACACACACTCTAGTGGATTCAGTGATGCAAGTTCTGCCACACTGGTGCAACATGCAATGTGAAAGCTGCTTCCCAATGTGTTTTTGCTCTCTATGGCCACGGCTTGACACATGGAGTCGATAGAGTCATTGCATTTGTTCTTTTACAACCCACATGGATCCACTAGTGTTATTGCATGTGCTTTCTTTCAATACGACATTGATCCACATAACCACACACACTCTAGTGGATTCTGTGATGCAACTTCTGCCACACTGGTGCAACATGCAATGTGGAAGTTGCTTCCCTGTGTGTTTTTGGTTTCTGTGACCACGGCTTGACACATGGAGAGCCTAGAGTCATTGCATTTGTTCTTTCCCAAACCACATGAATCCACTCGTGTCATTGCATGTGCTCTTTTCCAAACTACATTGATCCATATGACCACACACACTCTAGTGGAATCAGTGATGCAAGTTCTGCCACACTGGTGCAACATGCAATGTGCAAGCTGCTTCCCTATGTGTTTCTGGTCTCTATGGCCACGGCTTGACGATTGCAGTCCATAGAGTCATTGCATTTGTTATTTTACCAAACCACATGGATCCACTGGTGTCATTGCATGTGTTGTCTTTCAATACGACATTGATCCACATAACCACACCCACTCTAGTGGATTCTGTGATGTAACTTCTACCACACTGTTGCAACATGCAATGTGGAAGCTGCTTCCCTATGTGTTTTTGTACTCTGTGACCATGGCTTGACACATGGAGTCCCTAGAGTCATTACATTTGTTCTTTCCCAAACCACATGAATCCACTCGTGTCATTCCATGTGCTCTCATCCAAAACTACATTGATCCATATGACCACACACACTCTAGTGGATTCAGTGATGCATGTTCTGCCACACTAGTGTAACATGCAATGTGGAAGCTGCTTCCCTATGTGTTTTTGGTCTCTATGGCCACGGCTTGACACATGGAGTTCATAGAGTCATTGCATATGTTCTTTTACCAAACCACATGGATCCACTAGTGTCATTGCATGTGCTGTCTTTCAATACGACATTGATCCACATAACCACACAAAGTCCATTGGATTCTGTGATGCAACATCTACCACACGGGTGCAACATGCAATGTGGAAGCAGCTTCCCTATGTGTTTTTGGTCTCTGTGACCTTGCCTTAACACATGGAGTGCCTAGAGTCATTGCATTTGTTCTTCCCCAAACCACATGAATCCACTCGTGTCATTGCATGGATCTTCCAAAACTACATTGATCCATATGACCACACACACTCTAGTGCAATCAGTGATGCAAGTTCTGCCACACTGGTGCAACATGCATTGTGGAAGCTGCTTCCCTATGTGTTTTTGGTCTCTATGGCCACGGCTTGACACATGGAGTTCATAGAGTCATTTCATATGTTCTTTTACCAAACCACATGGATCCACTAGTGTCATTGCATGTGCTATCTTTCAATACAACATTGATCCACATAACCATACACAGTCTAGTGGATTCTGTGATGCAACTTCTACCACACGGGTGCAACATGCAATGTGGAAGCTGCTTCCCTATGTGTTTTTGGTCTCTGTGACCACAGCTTGACACATGGAGTCCCTAGAGTCATTGCATTTGTTCTTTCCAAAACCACATGAATCCACTCGTGTCATTGCATGTGCTCTCTTCCAAAACTACATTGATCCGTATGACCACATACACTCTAGTGGAATCAGTGATGCAAGTTCTACCACACTGGTGCAACATGCAATGTGCAAGCTGCTTCCCTATGTGTTTTTGGTCTCTATGGCCACGGCTTGACACTTGCAGTCCATAGAGTCATTGCATTTGTTATTTTACCAAACCACATGGATCCACTAGTGCCATTGCATGTGTTGTCTTTCAATACGACATTGATCCACATAACCACACCCTCTCTATTGGATTCTGTGATATAACTTCTACCACACTAGTGCCACATGCAATGTGCAAGCTGCTTCCGTGTGTGTTTTTTTACTCTGTGACCATGGCCTGACACATGGAGTCCCTAGAGTCATTGCATTTGTTCTTTCCCAAACCACATGAATCCACTCGTGTCATTGCATGTGCTCTCTTCCAAAACTACATTGATCCATATGACCACACACACTCTAGTGGATTCAGTGATGCAACTTCTGCCACACTGGTGCAACATGCAATGTGGAAGCTGCTTCCCTATTTTTTTTTGCTCTCTATGGCCACATCTTGACACATGGAGTCAATAGAGTCATTGCATTTGTTCTTTTACCAAACCACATGGATCCACTAGTGTCATTGCATATGCTTTTTTTAATACGGCACTGATCCACATAACCACACACACTAGTGGATTCTGTGATGCAACTTCTACCACACTAGTAAAACATGCAATGTGGAAGCTGCTTCCCTATGTGTTTTTGGTCTCCGTGACCACGGCTTGACACATGGAGTGCCTAGAGTCATTGCATTTGTTCTTCCCCAAACCACATGAATCCACTCGTTTCATTGCATGTGATCTTTTCCAAAACTACATTGATCCATATGACCACACACACTCTAGTGGAATCAGTGATGCAAGTTCTGCCACACTAGTGCATAATGCATTGTGGAAGCTGCTTCCCTATGTGTTTTTGGTCTCTATGGCCACGACTTGACACATGGAGTTCATAGAGTCATTGCATATGTTCTTTTACCAAACCACATGGATCCACTAGTGTCATTGCATGTGCTGTCTTTCAATACGACATTGATCCACATAACCACACACAGTTCAGTGGATTCTGTGATGCAACTTCTACCACATGGGTGCAACATGCAATGTGGAAGCTTCTTCCCTATGTATTTTTGGTCTCTGTGACCATGGCTTGACACATGGAGTCCCTAGAGTCATTGCATTTGTTCTTTCCAAAACCACATGAAACCACTCGTGTCATTGCATGTGCTCTCTTCCAAAACTACATTGATCCATATGACCACACACACTGTAGTGGATTCAGTGATGCAAGTTCTGCCACACTAGTGCAACATGCAATGTGGAAGCTGCTTCCCTATGCGTTTTTGGTCTCTATGGCCACGACTTGAGACATGGAGGCCATAGAGTCATTGCATTTGTTCTTTTACCAAACCACATGGATCCACTAGTGTCATTGCATGCGCTGTCTTTCAATACGACATTGATCCACATAACCACACACACTCGAGTGGATTCTGTGATGCAACTTCTACCACACGGGTGCAACATGCAATGTGGAAGCTGCTTCCCTATGTGTTTTTGGTCTCTATGACCACGGCTTGACACATGGAGTCCCTAGAGTCATTGCATTTGTTCTTTCCCAAACCACATGAATCCACTCATGTCATTGCATGTGCTCTCTTCCAAAACTAAATTGATCCATATGACCAGACACACTCTAGTGGATTCAGTGATGCAAGTTCTACCACACTGGTGCAACATGCAATGTGCAAGCTACTTCCCTATGTGTTTTTGCTGTCTATGGCCATGGCTTGACAAACGGAGTCCATAGAGTCATTGCATTTGTTCTTTTACCAAACCACATGGATCCACAAGTGTCATTGCATGTGCTCTCTTTCAATACGATGGATCCACATAAGCACACACACTCTAGTGGATTCTGTGATGCAACTTCTACAACAAAGTTAAACATGCAATGTGGAAGCTGCTTCCCTATGTGTTTTTGGTGTTTGTGACCATGGCTTGACGCATGGAGTCCCTAGAGTCATTGCATTTGTTCTTTCCCAAACCACATGAATCCACTCGTGTCATTGCAACTGCTCTCTTCCAAAACCACATTGATCCACATGACCACACACACTCCGGTGGATTCAATGATGCAACTTCTGCCACATTGTTGCAACATGCAATGTGGAAGCTGCTTCCCTATGTGTTTTTGGTCTCTGTGAGCATGGCTTGACATATGGAGTCCCTAGAGTCATTGCATTTGTTCTTTTCTCAAACCACATGGATCCACTTGGGTTATTGCATGTGATCTCTTCCAAAATCACATTGATCCACATGACCACACACACTCTAGTGGATTATGTGATGCAACATCTACCACACTAGTGCAACATGCAATGTGGAAGCTACTTCCATATGTGTTTTTAGTCTCTATGACAATGGATTGACAAATGGAGTCCCTGGAGTCACTGCATTTGTTATTTTCTGAAACCACAAGGATCCACTAGTGTCATTGCATGTGCTTTCTTCCAAAACGACATTGATCCATATGACCACACACACTCTAGTGGATTCAGTGATGCAAGTTCTGCCACACTGGTGCAAAATGCAATGTGGAAGCTGCTTCCCTACGTGTTTTTGGTCTCTGTGACCACGACTTGACACATGGATTCCCTAGACTCATTGCATTTGTTCTTTCCCTAACCAGATGAATCCAATCCTGTCATTGCATGTGCTCTCTTCCAAAACTAAATTGATCCATATGACCACACACACTCTAGTGGATTCAGTGCTGCAAGTTCTGCCACACTGGTGCAACATGCAATGTGGAAGCAGCTTCCCTATGTGTTTTTGGTCTCTATGGCCACGGCTTGACACATGGAGTCCATAGATTCATTGCATTTGTTCTTTTACCAAACCATATGGATAAACTAATGTCATTGCATGTGCTCTCTATCAATACGACATTGATCCACATGACCACACACACTCTAGTGGATTCAGTGATGCAAGTTCTGCCACACTGGTGCAACATGCAATGTGGAAGCTGCTTCCCAATGTGTTTTTGCTCTCTATGGCCACGGCTTGACACATGGAGTCGATAGAGTCATTGCATTTGTTCTTTTACAACCCACATGGATCCACTAGTGTTATTGCATGTGCTTTCTTTCAATACGACATTGATCCACATAACCACACACACTCTAGTGGATTCTGTGATGCAACTTCTGCCACACTGGTGCAACATGCAATGTGGAAGTTGCTTCCCTGTGTGTTTTTGGTTTCTGTGACCACGGCTTGACGCATGGAGTGCCTAGAGTCATTGCATTTGTTCTTTCCCAAACCACATGAATCCACTCGTGTCATTGCATGTGCTCTTTTCCAAACTACATTGATCCATATGACCACACACACTCTAGTGGAATCAGTGATGCAAGTTCTGCCACACTGGTGCAACATGCAATGTGCAAGCTGCTTCCCTATGTGTTTCTGGTCTCTATGGCCACGGCTTGACGATTGTAGTCCATAGAGTCATTGCATTTGTTATTTTACCAAACCACATGGATCCACTGGTGTCATTGCATGTGTTGTCTTTCAATACGACATTGATCCACATAACCACACCCACTCTAGTGGATTCTGTGATGTAACTTCTACCACACTGTTGCAACATGCAATGTGGAAGCTGCTTCCCTATGTGTTTTTGTACTCTGTGACCATGGCTTGACACATGGAGTCCCTAGAGTCATTACATTTGTTCTTTCCCAAACCACATGAATCCACTCGTGTCATTCCATGTGCTCTCATCCAAAACTACATTGATCCATATGACCACACACACTCTAGTGGATTCAGTGATGCATGTTCTGCCACACTAGTGTAACATGCAATGTGGAAGCTGCTTCCCTATGTGTTTTTGGTCTCTATGGCCACGGCTTGACACATGGAGTTCATAGAGTCATTGCATATG
Organism: Avena eriantha; assembly: GCA_910589775.1. NCBI lineage: Eukaryota > Viridiplantae > Streptophyta > Magnoliopsida > Poales > Poaceae > Avena > Avena eriantha. The sequence continues at coordinate 380,291,391 of OU342743.1, forward strand.
TTCTTTTACCAAACCACATGGATCCACTAGTGTCATTGCATGTGCTGTCTTTCAATACGACATTGATCCACATAACCACACAAAGTCCATTGGATTCTGTGATGCAACATCTACCACACGGGTGCAACATGCAATGTGGAAGCAGCTTCCCTATGTGTTTTTGGTCTCTGTGACCTTGCCTTGACACATGGAGTGCCTAGAGTCATTGCATTTGTTCTTCCCCAAACCACATGAATCCACTCGTGTCATCGCATGGATCTTTTCCAAAACTACATTGATCCATATGACCACACACACTCTAGTGCAATCAGTGATGCAAGTTCTGCCACACTGGTGCAACATGCATTGTGGAAGCTGCTTCCCTATGTGTTTTTGGTCTCTATGGCCACGGCTTGACACATGGAGTTCATAGAGTCATTTCATATGTTCTTTTACCAAACCACATGGATCCACTAGTGTCATTGCATGTGCTATCTTTCAATACAACATTAATCCACATAACCACACACAGTCTAGTGGATTCTGTGATGCAACTTCTACCACACGGGTGCAACATGCAATGTGGAAGCTGCTTCCCTATGTGTTTTTGGTCTCTGTGACCACAGCTTGACACATGGAGTCCCTAGAGTCATTGCATTTGTTCTTTCCAAAACCACATGAATCCACTCGTGTCATTGCATGTGCTCTCTTCCAAAACTACATTGATCCGTATGACCACATACACTCTAGTGGAATCAGTGATGCAAGTTCTACCACACTGGTGCAACATGCAATGTGCAAGCTGCTTCCCTATGTGTTTTTGGTCTCTATGGCCACGGCTTGACACTTGCAGTCCATAGAGTCATTGCATTTGTTATTTTACCAAACCACATGGATCCACTAGTGCCATTGCATGTGTTGTCTTTCAATACGACATTGATCCACATAACCACACCCTCTCTATTGGATTCTGTGATATAACTTCTACCACACTGGTGCCACATGCAATGTGGAAGCTGCTTCCGTGTGTGTTTTTGTACTCTGTGACCATGGCCTGACACATGGAGTCCCTAGAGTCATTGCATTTGTTCTTTCCCAAACCACATGAATCCACTCGTGTCATTGCATGTGCTCTCTTCCAAAACTACATTGATCCATAAGACCACACACACTCTACTGGATTCAGTGATGCAACTTCTGCCACACTGGTGCAACATGCAATGTGGAAGCTGCTTCCCTATTTGTTTTTGCTCTCTATGGCCACATCTTGACACATGGAGTCAATAGAGTCATTGCATTTGTTCTTTTACCAAACCACATGGATCCACTAGTGTCATTGCATATGCTTTTTTTAATACGGCACTGATCCACATAACCACACACACTAGTGGATTCTGTGATGCAACTTCTACCACACTAGTGAAACATGCAATATGGAAGCTGCTTCCCTATGTGTTTTTGGTCTCCGTGACCACGGCTTGACACATGGAGTGCCTAGAGTCATTGCATTTGTTCTTCCCCAAACCACATGAATCCACTCGTTTCATTGCATGTGATCATTTCCAAAACTACATTGATCCATATGACCACACACACTCTAGTGGAATCAGTGATGCAAGTTCTGCCACACTAGTGCATAATGCATTGTGGAAGCTGCTTCCCTATGTGTTTTTGGTCTCTATGGCCACGACTTGAAACATGGAGTTCATAGAGTCATTGCATATGTTCTTTTACCAAACCACATGGATCCACTAGTGTCATTGCATGTGCTGTCTTTCAATACGACATTGATCCACATAACCACACACAGTCCAGTGGATTCTGTGATGCAACTTCTACCACATGGGTGCAACATGCAATGTGGAAGCTGCTTCCCTATGTATTTTTGGTCTCTGTGACCACGGCTTGACACATGGAGTCCCTAGAGTCATTGCATTTGTTCTTTCCAAAACCACATGAATCCATTCGTGTCATTGCATGTGCTCTCTTCCAAAACTACATTGATCCATATGACCACACACACTGTAGTGGATTCAGTGATGCAAGTTCTGCCACACTAGTGCAACATGCAATGTGGAAGCTGCTTCCCTATGCGTTTTTGGTCTCTATGGCCTTGACTTGAGACATGGAGGCCATAGAGTCATTGCATTTGTTCTTTTACCAAACCACATGGATCCACTAGTGTCATTGCATGCGCTGTCTTTCAATACGACATTGATCCACATAACCACACACACTCGAGTGGATTCTGTGATGCAACTTCTACCACACGGGTGCAACATGCAATGTGGAAGCTGCTTCCCTATGTGTTTTTGGTCTCTATGACCACGGCTTGACACATGGAGTCCCTAGAGTCATTGCATTTGTTCTTTCCCAAACCACATGAATCCACTCATGTCATTGCATGTGCTCTCTTCCAAAACTAAATTGATCCATATGACCACACACACTCTAGTGGATTCAGTGATGCAAGTTCTGCCACACTGGTGCAACATGCAATGTGCAAGCTACTTCCCTATGTGTTTTTGGTGTCTATGGCCATGGCTTGACAAACGGAGTCCATAGAGTCATTGCATTTGTTCTTTTACCAAACCACATGGATCCACTAGTGTCATTGCATGTGCTCTCTTTCAATATGACATGGATCCACATAAGCACACACACTCTAGTGGATTCTGTGATGCAACTTCTACAACAAAGTGAAACATGCAATGTGGAAGCTGCTTCCCTATGTGTTTTTGGTCTTTGTGACCATGGCTTGACGCATGGAGTCCCTAGAGTCATTGCATTTGTTTTTTCCCAAACCACATCAATCCACTCGTGTCATTGCAAGTGCTGTCTTCCAAAACCAGATTGATCCACATGACCACACACACTCCGGTGGATTCAATGATGCAACTTCTGCCACATTGTTGCAACATGCAATGTGGAAACTGCTTCCCTATGTCTTTTTGGTCTCCGTGAGCATGGCTTGACATATGGAGTCCCTAGAGTCATTGCATTTGTTCTTTTCTCAAACCACATGGATCCACTTGGGTTATTGCATGTGATCTCTTCCAAAATCACATTGATCCACATGACCACACACACTCTAGTGGATTATGTGATGAAACATCTACCACACTAGTGCAACATGCAATGTGGAAGCTGCTTCCATATGTGTTTTTAGTCTCTATGACAATGGCTTGACAAATCGAGTCCCTGGAGTCATTGCATTTGTTATTTTCTGAAACCACAAGGATCCACTAGTGTGATTGCATGTGCTTTCTTCCAAAACCACATTGATCCATATGACCACACACACTCTAGTGGATTCAGTGATGCAAGTTCTGCCACACTGGTGCAAAATGCAATGTGGAAGCTGCGTCCCTATGTGTTTTTGGTCTCTGTGACCACGACTTGACACATGGATTCGCTAGATTCATTGCATTTGTTCTTTCCCAAACCAGATGAATCCAATCCTGTCATTGCATGTGCTCTCTTCCAAAACTAAATTGATCCATATGACCACACACAGTCTAGTGGATTCAGTGATGCAAGTTCTGCCACACTGGTGCAACATGCAATGTGGAAGCAGCTTCCCTATGTGTTTTTGGTCTCTATGGCCACGGCTTGACACATGGAGTCCATAGATTCATTGCATTTGTTCTTTTACCATACCACATGGATAAACTAATGTCATTGCATGTGCTCTCTATCAATACGACATTGATCCACATGACCACACACACTCTAGTGGATTCAGTGATGCAAGTTCTGCCACACTGGTGCAACATGCAATGTGAAAGCTGCTTCCCAATGTGTTCTTGCTCTCTATGGCCACGGCTTGACACATGGAGTCGATAGAGTCATTGCATTTGTTCTTTTACCAGATCCACTAGTGTTATTGCTGTGCTTTCTTTCAATACGATATTGATCCACATGAGCACACACGCTCTAGCAGATTCAGTGATGTAACTTCTAACACACTAGTGCAACATGCAATGTGGAAGCTGCTTCCCTATGTGTTTTTGGTCTCTGTGACCACGGCTTGACACATGGAGTGCCTAGAGTCATTGCATTTGTTCTTTCCCAAACCACATGAATCCACTCGTGTCATTGCATGTGCTCTTTTCCAAAACTACATTGATCCATATGACCACACACACTCTAGTGGAATCAGTGATGCAAGTTCTGCCACACTGGTGCAACATGCAATGTGCAAGCTGCTTCCCTATGTGTTTCTGGTCTCTATGGCCACGGCTTGACGCTTGCAGTCCATAGAGTCATTCCATTTGTTATTTTACCAAACCACATGGATCCACTAGTGTCATTGCATGTGTTGTCTTTCAATACGACATTGATCCACATAACCACACCCACTCTAGTGGATTCTGTGATGTAACTTCTACCACACTGGTGTAACATGCAATGTGGAAGCTGCTTCCCTATTTGTTTTTGTACTCTGTGACCATGGCTTGACACATGGAGTCCCTAGAGTCATTACATTTGTTCTTTCCCAAACCATATGAATCCACTCGTGTCATTCCATGTGCTCTCTTCCAAAACTACATTGATCCATATGACCACACACACTCTAGTGGATTCAGTGATGCAAGTTCTGCCACACTAGTGCAACATGCAATGTGGAAACTGCTTTCCTATGTGTTTTTGTCTCTATGGCCACGGCTTGACACATGGAGTTCATAGAGTCATTGCATATGTTCTTTTACCAAACCACATGGATCCACTAGTGTCATGGCATGTGCTGTCTTTCAATACGACATTGATCCACATAACCACACACAGTCCAGTGGATTCTGTGATGCAACTTCTATCACACGGGTGCAACATGCAATGTGGAAGCTGCTTCCCTATGTGTTTTTGGTCTCTGTGACCACGGCTTGACACATGGAGTGCCTAGAGTCATTGCATTTGTTCTTCCCCAAACCACATGAATCCACTCGTGTCATTGCATGTGATCTTTTCCTAAACTACATTGATCCATATGACCACACACACTCTAGTGGAATCAGTGATGCAAGTTCTGCCACACTGGTGCAACATGCATTGTGGAAGCTGCTTCCCTATGTGTTTTTGGCCTCTATGGTCACGGCTTGACACATGGAGTTAATAGAGTCATTGCATATGTTCTTTTACCAAACCACATGGATCCACTAGTGTCATTGCATGTGCTGTCTTTCAATACGACATTGATCCACATAACCACACATAGTCCAGTGGATTCTGTGATGCAACTTCTACCACACGGGTGCAACATGCAATGTGGAAGCTGCTTCCCTATGTGTTTTTGGTCTCTGTGACCACGGCTTGACACATGGAGTCCCTAGAGTCATTGCATTTGTTCTTTCCAAAACCAGATGAATCCACTCGTGTCATTGCATGTGCTCTCTTCCAAAACTACATTGATCCATATGACCACATACACTCTAGTGGAATCAGTGATGCAAGTTCTGCCACACTGGTGCAACATGCAATGTGCAAGCTGCTTCCCTATGTGTTTTTGGTCTCTATGGCCACGGCTTGACACTTGCAGTCCATAGAGTCATTGCATTTGTTATTTTACCAAACCACATGGATCCACTAGTGCCATTGCATGTGTTGTCTTTCAATACGACATTGATCCACATAACCACGCCCTCTCTATTGGATTCTGTGATATAACTTCTAGAGTCATTGCATTTGTTCTTTTCCCAAACCACATCGATCCACTCATGTCATTGCATGTGCTGTCTTCCAAAACCACATTGATCCACATGGACACACACTCTAGTGGATTCTTTGATGCAACGTCTACCACATGAGTGCAACATTCAATGTGGGACCTGCTTCCCTATATGTTTTGGTCTCTGTGACCATGTCTTGACACATGGAGTCCCTAGAGTTATTGCATTTGTTCTTTTCTCAAACCACATGGATCCACTTGGGTCATTCCATGTGCTCTCTTCCAAAACCACATTGATCCACATGACCACACACACTCTAGTGGATTCTATGATGCAACTTCTGCCACACTAGTGCAACATGCAATGTTTAAGCTACTTCCCTATTTATTTTTGGTCTCTCTGACCATGGCTTCACACATGTAGTCCCTAGACTCATTGAATTTTTTCTTTTCCCAAACCACATGAATCCACCGGTGTCATTGCATGTGGTCTCTTCCAAAACCACGTTGATCCACATGACCACACACACTCTCGTGGATTCTGTGATGCAACTTCTGCCACACTAGTGCAACATGCAATGTGGAAGCTGCTTCCCTATGTGTTTTGGTCTTTGAGACCATGGCTTGACACATGGAGGCCCTAGAGTCATTGCATTTGTACTTTCCAAAACCACATGGATCCACTGGTGGAATTGCATGTACTATATTCCAAAACCACATTGATCCACATGACCATACCCACTCTAGTGGATTCAGTGATGCAACTTCCATAACACTAGTGCAACATGCCATGGGGAAGCTGCTTCCCTATGTGTTTTTGGTCTCTGTGACCACGACTTGACACATGGAGTCCCTAGAGTAATTGCATTTGTTCTTTTCCCAAACCACATGAATCCACTCGTTTCATTGCATGTGCTCTCTTGCAAAACCACATTGATCTACATAACCACACTCACTCTAGTGGATTCAGTGATGCAACTTCTGTCACGCTGGTCCAACATGCAATGTGGAAGCTACTTCCCTATGTGTTTTTGGTTCTGTGACCACGGCTTGACACATGGAGTCCCTAGAGTCATTGCATTTGTTCTTTTACCAAACCACATGATCCACTAGTGTCATTGCATGTGCTCTCTTCCAAAACCACATTGATCTAGATGACCACACACACTCGAGTGGATTCTGTGATGCAACTTCTACCACATGGCTTGACACATGGAATCCCTAGAGTCATTGCATTTCTTATTTTCCCAAACCACATGGATCCATTGGGATCATTCCATGTGCTTTCTTCCAAAACCACATTGATCCACATGACCACACACACTCTTGTGGATTTTGTGATGCAACTTATGTCACACTAGTGCAACATGCAATGTTGAATCTACTTCTCTATTTGTTTTTGTTCTCTCTGTCCATGGCTTGACACATGGAGTCCCTAGAGTCATTGAATTTTTTCATTTCCCAAACCACATGAATCCACTCGTGTCATTGCATGTTCTCTCTTCGAAAACCAGATTGATCCACATGACCACACACACTCAAGTGGATTCAGTGATGCAACTTCTGCCACAATGGTGCAACATGCAATGTGGAAGTTGAGTCCCTATGTGTTATTGGTATCTATGACGATGGCTAGACACATGGAGACCTCTAGAGTCATTGCATTTGTTCTTTTCCCAAACCACATCGATCCACTCATGTCATTGCATGTGCTGTCTTCCAAAACAACATTGATCCACATGACCACACACACTCTAGTGGATTCTTTGATGCAACGTCTACCACATGAGTGCAACATTCAATGTGGGACCTGCTTCCCAATGTGTTTTTGGTCTCTGTGACCATGTCTTGACACATGGAGTCCCTAGAGTTATTGCATTTGTTCTTTTCTCAAACCAGATGGATCCACTTGGGTCATTCCATGTGCTCTCTTCCAAAACCACATTGATCCACATGACCACACACGCTCTAGTGGATTCTATGATGCAACTTCTGGCACACTAGTGCAACATGCAATGTTTAAGCTACTTCCCTATTTATTTTTGGTCTCTCTGACCATGGCTTCACACATGTAGTCCCTAGACTCATTGAATTTTTTCTTTTCCCAAACCACATGAATCCACCGGTGTCATTGCATGTGGTCTCTTCCAAAACCACGTTGATCCACATGACCACACACACTCTCGTGGATTCTGTGATGCAACTTCTGCCACACTAGTGCAACATGCAATGTGGAAGCTGCTTCCCTATGTGTTTTGGTCTTTGAGACCATGGCTTGACACATGGAGGCCCTAGAGTCATTGCATTTCTACTTTCCAAAACCACATGGATCCACTGGTGGAATTGCATGTACTATATTCCAAAACCACATTGATCCACATGACCACACCCACTCTAGTGGATTCAGTGATGCAACTTCTATAACACTAGTGCAACATGCCATGGGGAAGCTGCTTCCCTATGTGGTTTTGGTCTCTGTGACCACGACTTGACACATGGAGTCCCTAGAGTAATTGCATTTGTTCTTTTCCCAAACCACATGAATCCACTCGTGTCATTGCATGTGCTCTCTTCCAAAACCACAATGATCTACATAACCACACTCACTCTAGTGGATTCAGTGATGCAACTTCTGTCACGCTGGTCCAACATGCAATGTGGAAGCTACTTCCCTATGTGTTTTTGGTCTCTGTGACCAAGGCTTGACATATGGATTCCCTAGAGTCATTGCATTTGTTCTTTTACCAAACCACATGATCCACTAGTGTCATTGCATGTGCTCTCTTCCAAAACCACATTGATCTAGTTAACCACACACACTCCAGTGGATTCTGTGATGCAACTTCTACCACAATGGTCCAACATGCAATGTGGAAGTTGCTTCTGTATGTGTTTTTGGTCTCTGTGACCATGGTTTGACACACGGAGTCCCTAGAGTCATTGGATTTGTTCTTTTCCCAAACCACATGGATCCACTTCGGTCATTCCATGTGCTCTCTTCCAAAACCACATTGATACACATGACCACACACACTCCAGTGGATTCAGTGATGCAACTTCTGCCACACTGGTGCAACATGCAATGTGGAAGCTGCTTCCCAATGTGTTTTTGGTTCTGTGACCACGGCTTGACACATGGAGTCCCTAGAGTCATTGCATTTGTTCTTTTACCAAACCACATGATCCACTAGTGTCATTGCATGTGCTCTCTTCCAAAACCACATTGATCTAGATGACCACACACACTCGAGTGGATTCTGTGATGCAACTTCTACCACATGGCTTGACACATGGAATCCCTAGAGTCAATGCATTTCTTATTTTCCCAAACCACATGGATCCACTGGGATCATTCCATGTGCTTTCTTCCAAAACCACATTGATCCACATGGCCACACACACTCTTGTGGATTTTGTGATGCAACTTATGTCACACTAGTGCAACATGCAATGTTGAATCTACTTCTCTATTTGTTTTTGTTCTCTCTGTCCATGGCTTGACACATGGAGTCCCTAGAGTCATTGAATTTTTTCATTTCCCAAACCACATGAATCCACTCGTGTCATTGCATGTTCTCTCTTCCAAAACCAGATTGATCCACATGACCACACACACTCAAGTGGATTCAGTGATGCAACTTCTGCCACAATGGTGCAACATGCAATGTGGAAGTTGAGTCCCTATGTGTTATTGGTATCTATGACCATGGCTAGACACATGGAGACCTCTAGAGTCATTGCATTTGTTCTTTTCCAAAACCACATCGATCCACTCATGTCATTGCATGTGCTGTCTTCCAAAACAACATTGATCCACATGACCACACACACTCTAGTGGATTCTTTGATGCAACGTCTACCACATGAGTGCAACATTCAATGTGGGAGCTGCTTCCCTATATGTTTTGGTCTCTGTGACCATGGCTTAACACATGGAGTCCCTAGAGTTATTGCATTTGTTCTTTTCTCAAACCACATGGATCCACTTGGGTCATTCCATGTGCTCTCTTCCAAAACCACATTGATCCACATGACCACACACACTCTAGTGGATTCTGTGATGCAACTTCTGCCACACTAGTGCAACATGCAATATTGAAGCTACTTCCCTATTTATTTTTGGTCTCTCTGACCATGGCTCCACACATGTACTCCCTAGAGTCATTGAATTTTTTCTTTTCCTAAACCACATGAATCCACCGTTGTCATTGCATGTGGTCTCTTCCAAAACCACGTTGATCCACATGACCACACACACTCTCGTGGATTCTGTGATGCAACTTCTGCCACACTAGTGCAACATGCAATGTGGAAGGTGCTTCCCTATGTGTTTTGGTCTTTGTGACCATGGCTTGACACATCGAGTCCCTAGAGTCATTGCATTTGTACTTTCCAAAACCACATGGATCCACTGGTGGAATTGCATGTACTCTATTCCAAAACCACATTGATCCACATGACGACACCCACTCTAGTGGATTCAGTGATACAACTTCTGTAACACTAGTGCAACATGCCATGGGGAAGCTGCTTCCCTATGTGTTTTTGTCTCTGTGACCATGGCTTGAGACATCAAGAAGCTAGAGTCATTGCATTTGTTCTTTTCCCAAACCACATGGATCCACTTCCGTCATTCCATGTGCTCTCTTCCAAAACCACATTGATACGCATGACCACACACACTAAAGTGGATTCAGTGATGCAATTTCTGCCACACTAGTGCAACATGCAATGTGGAAGCTGCTTCCCTATGTGGTTTTGGTTCTGTGACCACAGCTTGACACATGGAGTCCCTAGAGTCATTGCATTTGTTCTTTTACCAAACCACATGATCCGCTAGTGTCATTGCATGTGCTCTCTTCCAAAACCACATTGATCCATATGACCACAAACACTCTAGTGGATTCTGTGATGCATCTTCTACCACACTAGTGCAACATGCAATGTGGAAGCTGCTTCCCTATATATTTTAGGTGTCTATGACCATGGCTTGGCATATGAAATCCCTAGAGTCATTGCATTTGTTATTTTCCCAAACCACATGGATCCACTGGGATCACTCCATGTGCTCTCTTCCAAAACCACATTGATCCACATGACTACACACACTCTAGTGGATTCTATGATGCAAGTTCTGTCACACTAGTGCAACATGCAATGTTGAATCTACTTCTCTATTTGTTTTTGGTCTCTCTGTACACGGCTTCACACATGGAGTTCCGAGAGTCTTTGAATTTTTTCATTTCCCAAACCACATGGATCGACTGGTGTCATTCCATGTGGCCTCTTCCAAAACCATATTGATCCACATGACCACACACACTCTAGTGGATTATGTGACTTAACTTTTGCCATCACTGTTGCAACATGTAATGTGGAAGCTGCTTCCCTATTTGTTTTTGTTCTCTGTGACCATGGCTTGACCCATGGAGTCCCTAGAGTCCTTGCATTTGTTATTTTCCCAAACCAAATGGATACACTGGGGTCATTCCTTGTGCTTTCTTCCAAAACTACATTGATCCACATGACCAAACACACCCTAGTGGATTATGTGATGCAACTTCTACCACACTAGTGCAACATGAAATGTGGAAGCTGCTTCCCTATATGTGTTTGGTCTCTCTGACCATGGCTTGGCACATGGACTCCCTAGATTCATTGCATTTTTCCTTTTCCCAAACTACATGGATCCACTGGTTTCATTGCATGCACTCTCTTCCAAAACCACATTGATCCACATAACCACAAACACTCCGGTGGGTTTTGTGATGCAACTTCTTCCACACTAGTACAACATGCAACGTGGAAGCTTCTTCCCTATGTGTTTTTGGTCTCTGTGACCATGGCTTGACACATGGACTCCCTAGAGTCATTGCATTTGTTCTTTTCACAAACCACATGGATCCACTCGTGTCATTGCATGTGGTCTCCTCCAAAACCACATTTATCCACATGACCACACATACTCTAGTGGATTATGTGACTTAACTTCAGCCATCACTGTTGCAACATGCAATGTGGAAGCTGCTTCCCTATTTGTTTTTATTCTCTGTGACCATGGCTTGACACATGGAGTCCCTAGAGTTATTGCATTTGTTCTTTTTCCAAAACCACATTAGATCGACATGACCAGACACACCCTAGTGGATTCGATGATGCAACTTCTACCACATTAGTGCAAAATGAAATGTGGAAGCTGCTTCCCTATGTGTTTTTAGTCTCTATGACCATGGCTTGATACATGGAGTCCGTAGAGTCATTGCATTTGTTATTTTCCCAAACCACATGGATCCACTAGTTTCATTGCATGCACTCTCTTCCAAAACAACATTGATCCACATGACCATAGACACTCCGGTGGGTTCTGTGACGCAATTTTTGCCACACTGGTCCAACATGCAATGTGGAAGCTGCTTCCCTATATGTTTTTGGTCTCTGTGACCACGAGTTGACACATCAAGTCCCTAGAGTCATTGCATTTGTTCTTTTCCCAAACCACATGATACACTAGTGTCATTGCATGTGGGCTCTACCAAAACCACATTGATCCATATGACCACACACACTCCAGTGGATTCTGTGATGCAACTTCTGCCACACTGGTGCAACATGCAATATGGAAGCTGCTTCCCTATTTGTTTTTGGTCTCAGTGACCACGGCTTGACACATGGAGTCCCTAGAGTCATTGCATTTGTTATTATCCCAAAGCACATGGATCCACTCGTGTCATTGCATTTGCTCTGGTCCAAAACCACATTGATCCACATGACCACAGACACTCCAGTGGATTCAGTGATGCAACTTCTGCCACACTGGTGCAACATGCAATGTGGCAGCTACAACGATATGTATTTTCTGTCTTTGTGACCATGGCTTGACACATGGAGTCCGTAGAGTCATTGCATTTGTTCTTTTCTCAAACCACCTGGATCCACTTGGGACATTCCATGTGCTCTCTTTCAAAACCAAATTGATCCACATGAGCACACACGCTCTAGCAGATTCAGTGATGTAACTTCTAACACACTAGTGCAAAATCCAATGTGGAAGCTGCTTCCCTATGTGTTTTTGGTCTCTGTGACCACGGCTTGACACATGGAGTGCCTAGAGTCATTGCATTTGTTCTTTCCCAAACCACATGAATCCACTCGTGTCATTGCATGTGCTCTTTTCCAAAACTACATTGATCCATATGACCACACACACTCTAGTGGAATCAGTGATGCAAGTTCTGCCACACTGGTGCAACATGCAATGTGCAAGCTGCTTCCCTATGTGTTTCTGGTCTCTATGGCCACAGCTTGACGCTTGCAGTCCATAGAGTCATTCCATTTGTTATTTTACCAAACCACATGGATCCACTAGTGTCATTGCATGTGTTGTCTTTCAATACGACATTGATCCACATAACCACACCCACTCTAGTGGATTCTGTGATGTAACTTCTACCACACTGGTGTAACATGCAATGTGGAAGCTGCTTCCCTATGTGTTTTTGTACTCTGTGACCATGGCTTGACACATGGAGTCCCTAGAGTCATTACATTTGTTCTTTCCCAAACCATATGAATCCACTCGTGTCATTCCATGTGCTCTCTTCCAAAACTACATTGATCCATATGACCACACACACTCTAGTGGATTCAGTGATGCAAGTTCTGCCACACTAGTGCAACATGCAATGTGGAAACTGCTTTCCTATGTGTTTTTGTCTCTATGGCCACGGCTTGACACATGGAGTTCATAGAGTCATTGCATATGTTCTTTTACCAAATCACATGGATCCACTAGTGTCATTGCATGTGCTGTCTTTCAATACGACATTGATCCACATAACCACACATAGTCAAGTTGATTCTGTGATGCAACTTCTACCACACGGGTGCAACATGCAATGTGGAAGCTGCTTCCCTATGTGTTTTTGGTCTCTGTGACCACGGTTTGACACATGGAGTGCCTAGAGTCATTCCATTTGTTCTTCCCCAAACCACAAGAATCCACTCGTGTCATTGCATGTGATCTTTTCCTAAACTACATTGATCCATATGACCACACACACTCTAGTGGAATCAGTGATGCAAGTTCTGCCACACTGGTGCAACATGCATTGTGGAAGCTGCTTCCCTATGTGTTTTTGGCCTCTATGGTCACGGCTTGACACATGGAGTTCATAGAGTCATTGCATATGTTCTTTTACCAAACCACATGGATCCACTAGTGTCATTGCATGTGCTGTCTTTCAATACGACATTGATCCACATAACCACACATAGTCCAGTGGATTCTGTGATGCAACTTCTACCACACGGGTGCAACATGCAATGTGGAAGCTGCTTCCCTATGTGTTTTTGGTCTCTGTGACCACGGCTTGACACATGGAGTCCCTAGAGTCATTGCATTTGTTCTTTCCAAAACCAGATGAATCCACTCGTGTCATTGCATGTGCTCTCTTCCAAAACTACATTGATCCATATGACCACATACACTCTAGTGGAATCAGTGATGCAAGTTCTGCCACACTGGTGCAACATGCAATGTGCAAGCTGCTTCCCTATGTGTTTTTGGTCTCTATGGCCACGGCTTGACACTTGCAGTTCATAGAGTCATTGCATTTGTTATTTTACCAAACCACATGGATCCACTAGTGCCATTGCATGTGTTGTCTTTCAATACGACATTGATCCACATAACCACACCCTCTCTATTGGATTCTGTGATATAACTTCTAGAGTCATTGCATTTGTTCTTTTCCCAAACCACATTGATCCACTCATGTCATTGCATGTGCTGTCTTCCAAAACCACATTGATCCACATGACCACACACACTCTAGTGGATTCTTTGATGCAACGTCTACCACATGAGTGCAACATTCAATGTGGGACCTGCTTCCCAATGTGTTTTTGGTCTCTGTGACCATGTCTTGACACATGGAGTCCCTAGAGTTATTGCATTTGTTCTTTTCTCAAACCACATGGATCCACTTGGGTCATTCCATGTGCTCTCTTCCAAAACCACATTGATCCACATGACCACACACACTCTAGTGGATTCTATGATGCAACTTCTGCCACACTAGTGCAACATGCAATGTTTAAGCTACTTCCCTATTTATTTTTGGTCTCTCTGACCATGGCTTCACACATGTAGTCCCTAGAGTCATTGAATTTTTTCTTTTCCCAAACCACATGAATCCACCGGTGTCATTGTATGTGGTCTCTTCCAAAACCACGTTGATCCACATGACCACACACACTCTCGTGGATTCTGTGATGCAACTTCTGCCACACTAGTGCAACATGCAATGTGGAAGCTGCTTCCCTATGTGTTTTGGTCTTTGAGACCATGGCTTGACACATGGAGGCCCTAGAGTCATTGCATTTGTACTTTCCAAAACCACATGGATCCACTTGTGGAATTGCATGTACTCTATTCCAAAACCACATTGATCCACATGACCACACCCACTCTACTGGATTCAGGGATGCAACTTCTATAACACTAGTGCAACATGCCATGGGGAAGCTGCTTCCCTATGTGTTTTTGGTCTCTGTGACCACGACTTGACACATGGAGTCCCTAGAGTAATTGCATTTGTTCTTTTCCCAAACCACATGAATCCACTCGTGTCATTGCATGTGCTCTCTTGCAAAACCACATTGATCTACATAACCACACTCACTCCAGTGGATTCAGTGATGTAACTTCTGCCACACTGGTCCAACATGCAATGTGGAAGCTACTTCCCGATGTGTTTTTGGTCTCTGTGACCAAGGCTTGACACATGGATTCCCTAGAGTCATTGCATTTGTTCTTTTACCAAACCACATGATCCACTAGTGTCATTGCATGTGCTCTCTTCCAAAACCACATTGATCTAGTAAACCACACACACTCCAGTGGATTCTGTGATGCAACTTCTGCCACAATGGTCCAACATGCAATGTGGAAGCTGCTCCCCTATGTGTTTTTGGTCTCTATGACCATGGCTTGACACATGGAGTGCCTAGAGTCATTGCATTGTTCTTTTCCCAAACTACATGGATCCATTGGTATCATTGCATGTGGTATCTTCCAAAACCACAATGATCCACTTGACCACACACACTCTAGTGGATTCAATGATGCAACTTCTGCCACACTAGTGCAACATGCAATGTGGAAGCAGCTTCCCTTTGTGTTTGTGGTCTCTGTGACCACGGCTTGACACATGGAGTCCCTAGAATCATTGCATTTGTTATTTTACCAAACCACATGATCCACTAGTGTCATTGGATGTGATCTATTCCAAAACCACATTGATCCAGATGACCACATACACTCCAGTGGATTCTGTGATGCAACTTCTACCAGACTAGTGCAACATGCAATGTGGAAGCTGCTTCCCTATGTGTTTTTGGTCTCTGTGACCATGGCTTGACACACGGAGTCCCTAGAGTCATTGCATTTGTTCTTCTCCCAAACCAGATGATATACTAGTGTCATTGCATGTGGTCTCTTGCAAAACCACATTGATCCATATGACCACACATACTCAAGTGGATTCTGTGATGCAACTTCTGCCACACTGGTGCAACATGCAATATGGAAGCTGCTTCCCTATTTTTTTTTTGGTCTCAGTGACCACGGCTTGACACATGGAGTCCCTAGAGTCATTGCATTTGTTCTTTTCCCAAACCACATGGATCCACTCGTGTCATTGCATTTGCTCTCTTCCAAAACCACATTGATCCACATGACCACAGACACTCCAGTGGATTCAGTGATGCAACTTCTGCCACACTGGTGCAACATGCAATGTGGAAGCTACTACGATATGTGTTTCCTGTCTCTGTGACCATGACTTGACACATGGAGTCCCTTGAGTCATTGCATTTGTTCTTTTCTCAAACCACATGGATCAACATAGGACATTCCATGTGCTCTTTTTCAAAACCACATTGATCCACATGAGCACACATGCTCTAGTGGATTCAGTGATGTAACTTCTAACACACTAGTGCAACATGCAATGTGGAAGCTGCTTCCCTATGTGTTTTTGGTCTCTGTGACCACAACTTGACACATGGAGTCCCTAGAGTCATTCCATTTGTTCTTTTCCCAATCCACATGATCCACTAGTGTCATTGCATGTGGTCTGTTCTAAAACCACATTGATCCAGATGTCCACACATACTCCAGTGGATTCTGTGATGCAACCTTGGCCACAGTGGTGTAACATGCAATGTGGAAGCTGCTTCCCTATGTGTTTTTAGTCTCTGTGACCCTGGCTTGACCCATGGATTCCCTAGAGTCATCGCATTTGTTATTTTCCGAAACCACATGGATCCACTGGGGTCATTGTATGTGGTCTCTTCCAAGACCACATTGATCCACATGACCACACACACTCTAGTGGATTCTATGATGCAAGTCCTGCCACACTCGTGCAACATGCAATGTTGAAGCTGCTTCCCTATTTCTTTTTGGTTTCTGTGACCATAGCTTGACACATCCAGTGCCTAGATTCATTGGATTTTTTCTTTTCACAAACCACATGGATCCACTGGTGTCATTGCCTGTGCTCTCTTCCAAAACCACATTGATCCACATGACCATACACACGCTAGTGGATTCTATGATGCAAGGTCGGCCACACTGGTGCAACATGCAATGTGCAAGCTGCTTCCCTATGTGCTTTTGTACTCTATGACCATGGCTTGACACATGGAGTGCCTAGAGTCATTGCATTTGTTCTTTTCCCAAACCACATGGATCCATTGGTGCCATTGCATGTGGTCTCTTCCAAAACCACATTGATCCACTTGACCACACACACTCTAGTGGATTCAGTGATGCAACTTCTGCCACACTGGTGCAACATGCAATGTGGAAACAGCTTCCCTTTGTGTTTATGGTCTCTGTACACGGCTTGACATATGGAGTCCCTAGAATCATTGCATTTGTTCTTTTACCAAACCACATGATCCCCTAGTGTCATTGGATGTGATCTATTCCAAAACCACATTGATCCAGATGACCACATGCGCTCTAGTGGATTCTGTGATGCATCTTCTGCCAGATTGGTGCAACATGCAATGTGGAAGCTGCTTCCCTATGTGTTTTTGGTCTCTGTGACCATGGCTTGACACATGGAGTCCCTAGAGTCATTGCATTTGTTCTTCTCCCAAACCAAATGGATCCATTGGGGTCATTCCATGTGCTCTCTTTTAAAACCACATTGATCCACATGACCACACACACTAGTCGATTCTCTGATGCAACTTCTGCCACACTAGTGCAACATGCAATGTTGAAGCTGCTTACCTATTTATTTTTAGTCTCGCTAACCATGGCTTGACACATGGAGTCCCTAGAGTCATTCAATTTTTTCATTTCCCAAGCCACATGGATCAACTGGTGTCATTCCATGTGGTCTCTTCCAAAACCACATTGATCCACATGACCACACACACTCTAGTGGCTTATGTGACTTAACTTCTGCCATCACTGTTGCAACATGCAATGTGGAAGATGCTTCCCTATCTGTTTTTGTTCTCTGTGACCATGGCTTGACACATGGAGTCCCTAGAGTCATTGCATTTGTTCTTTTCCCAAACCACATGGATCCACTGGGGTCATTCCTTGTGCTTTCTTCCAAAACCACATTGATCCACATGACCAGACACACCCTAGTGTATTCTGTGATGCAACTTCTATCAGACTAGTGCAACATGAAATGTGGAAGCTGCTTCCCTATGTGTTTTTAGTCTCGATGACCATGGCTTGACACATGGAGTCCGTAGAGTCATTGCATTTGTTATTTTCCCAAACCACATGGATCCACTAGTGTCATTGCATGTGCTCTCTTCCAAAACCACGTGGACCACATGAACACACACACTCTAATGGATTCTGTGATGCAACTTCTGCCACACTAGTGCAACATGAAATGTGGAAGCCGCTTCCCTATGTGTTTTTAGTCTATATGACCATGGCTTGACACATGGAGTCCGTAGAGTCATTGTATTTGTTCTTTTCCCAAATCACATGGATACACTAGTGTCATTGCATGTGCTCTCTTCCAAAACCACATTGATCCACATAACCACACACACTCTAGTGGCTTATGTGACTTAACTTCTGCCATCACTGTTGCAACATGCAATGTGGAAGATGCTTCCCTATCTGTTTTTGTTCTCTGTGACCATGGCTTGACACATGGAGTCCCTAGAGTCATTGCATTTGTTCTTTTCCCAAACCACATGGATCCACTGGGGTCATTCCTTGTGCTTTCTTCCAAAACCACATTGATCCACATGACCAGACACACCCTAGTGTATTCTGTGATGCAACTTCTATCAGACTAGTGCAACATGAAATGTGGAAGCTGCTTCCCTATGTGTTTTTAGTCTCGATGACCATGGCTTGACACATGGAGTCCGTAGAGTCATTGCATTTGTTATTTTCCCAAACCACATGGATCCACTAGTGTCATTGCATGTGCTCTCTTCCAAAACCACGTGGACCACATGAACACACACACTCTAATGGATTCTGTGATGCAACTTCTGCCACACTAGTGCAACATGAAATGTGGAAGCCGCTTCCCTATGTGTTTTTAGTCTATATGACCATGGCTTGACACATGGAGTCCGTAGAGTCATTGTATTTGTTCTTTTCCCAAATCACATGGATACACTAGTGTCATTGCATGTGCTCTCTTCCAAAACCACATTGATCCACATAACCACACAAACTCCACTGGATTCTGTGATGCAACTTCTGCCATCGCTATTGCAACATATAATGTGGAAGCTGCTTCGCTATATGTTTCTAGTCTCTGTGACCGTGGGTTGGCACATGGACTCCCCAGATTCATTGCATTTTTTCCTTTCCCAAACTTCATGGATCCACTAGTGTCATTTTATGTACTCTCTTCTAAAACAACATTGATACACATGGCCACTCACACTCCAGCGAATTTAGTGATGCAACTTCTGCCACACAGGTGCAACATGCAATGTGGAAGCTGCTTCCGTATGTATTTTTGGTCTCTGTGACCACGGCTTGACACATGGTGTCCCTAGAGTCATTGCATTTTTTCTTTTCCCAAACCACATAATACACTAGTGTCATTGCATGTGGTCTCTTCCAAAACCACATTGATCCCGATGACCACACACACTCAAGTGGATTCTATGATGCAACTTCTGCCACACTGGTCCAACATGCAATATGGAAGTTGCTTCCCTATTTGTTCTTGGTGTCTGTGAGCATCGCTTGATACATGGAGTCGCTAGAGTCATTGCGTTTGTTCTTTTCCCAAACCACATGGATCCACTCGTGTCATTGCATGTGCTCTCTTACAAAACCACAATGATGCACATGACCATAGACACTCCAGTAGATTCAGTGATGCAACTTCAGCCACACTAGTGCAACATGCAATGTGGAAGATGATTCCCTATGTGTTCTTGGTCTCTATGACCATGGCTTGACACATGGAGGCCCTAGAGTCATTGCATTTGTTCTTTTCCCAAACCACATGGATCCACTAGGGTCATTCCATGTGGTCTCTTCCAAGACCAGATTGATCCAACTGACCACACACTCTCTAGTGGATTCTGGGATGCAAGTTCTGCCACATTAGTGCAACATGTAATGTTGAAGCTTCTCTCCCTATTTTTTTTGGTCTCTCTAACCATGAATTGAGTGGCCAGAGTCATTGAATTTTTTCTTTTCGCAAACCACATGGATCCACTTGTGTCATTGCATATGGTCTCTTCCAAAACCACATTGATCCACATGACCACACACACTCTAGTGGATTCTGTGATGCAAGGTCTGCCACACTGGTGCAACATGCAATGTGCAAGTTGCTTCCCTATGTGTTTTTGGTCTCTATGACCATGGCTTGACACATGGAGTCCCTAGAGTGATTGCATTTGTTCTTTTCCCAAACCACATGGATCCACTGGTGTCATTGCATGTCCTCTCTTCCAAAACCACATTGATCCACTTGACCACACACACTCCACTGGATTCAGTGATGCAACTTCTGCTACATTGGGGCAACATGCAATGTGGAAGCTGCTTCTCAATGTGTTTTTGGTGTCTATGACCACAGCTTGACACATGCAGTCCCTAGAGTCATTGAATTTGCTCTTTTACCAAACCACGTGATCCACTAGTGTCATTGCATGTGCTCTATTCCAAAACCACATTGATCCAGATGACCACACACACTCTAGTGGATTCTGTGATGCAACTTCTGCCACACTGGTGCAACTTGCAATGTGGAAGCTGCTTCCCTATTTGTTTTTGGTCTCTGTGACTATAGCTTGACACATGGAGTCCCTAGAGTGATTGCATTTGTTCTTTTCCCAAACCACATGGATCCATTGGGGTCATTCCATGTGCTCTCTTCAAAAACCACATTGATCCACATGACCACACACACTAGTGGATTATGTGATTCAACTTCTGCCACACTAGTGCAACATGAAATGTGGAAGTTGCTTCCCTATGTGTTATTGGTATCTGTGACCATGGCTAGACACATGGAGTCCCTAGAGTCATTTTATTTTTTCTTTTCCCAAACCACATGGATCCATTGGGGTCATTCCATGTGCTCTCTTCAAAAACCACATTGATCCACATGACCACACTCACTAGTGGATTATGTGATGTAACTTCTGCCACACTAGTGCAACATGCAATGTTGAAGTTGGTTCCCTATTTGTTTTTAGTCTGTACGACCATGGCTTGACACATGGAGTCCCTAGAGTCATTCATTTTTTTCATTTCCCAAACACAATGGATCCTTTGGTGTCATTCCATGTAGTCTCTTCCAAAACCACATTCATCCACATGACCACACACACTAGTGGATTATGTGACTTAACTTCTTCCATCACTGTTGCAACATACAATGTGGAAGCTGCTTCCCTATGTGTTTTTGTTCTCTGTGACCATGGCTTGACACATGGAGTCCCAGAGTCATTGCATTTGTTCTTTTCCCAAACCACATTGATCCACATGACCAGACACACCCTAGTGGATTCTGTGATGCAACTTTTGCCACACTAGTGCAACATGAAATGTGGAAGGTGCTTCGCTATGTGTTTTTAGTTCCTGTCACCATGACTTGACACATGGAGTCCGTATAGTCATTGCATTTTTTCTTTTCCCAAACCACATGATCCACTAGTGTCATTGCATGTGGTCTCTTCCAAAACCACATTGATCCAGATGACCACACACACTCTAGTGGATTCTGTGATGCAACTTCTGCCACACTCGTGCAACATGCAATATGGAAGTTGCTTCCCTATTTGTTTTTGGTCTCTGTAACCACGGCTTGACACATGGATTCCCTAGAGTCATTGAATTTGTTCTTTTCCCAAACCACATGGATCCACTCGTGTCATTGCACGTGCTCTCTTCCAAAACCACATTGATGCACATGACTACACACACTCCAGTACATTCAGTGATGCAACTTCTGCCACACTGGTGCAACATGCAATGTGGAAGCTTCTTCCCTATGTGTTCTTGGTCTCTATGACCATGCTTGACACATGGAGTCCCTAGAGTCATTGCATTTGTTCTTTTCCCAAATCACATGGATCCACTGGTGTCAATGCATGTCCTATCTTCCAAAACCATATTGATCCACTTGACCACACACACTCAAGTGGATTCAGTGATGCAACTTCTGCTACACAGGTGCAACATGCAATGTGGAAGCTGCTTCCCTATGTGTGTTTAGTTTCTGTGACCACGGCTTGACACATGGAGTCCCTAGAGTGATTGCATTTCCTCTTTTACCAAACCACATGATCAACTAGTGTCATTTCATCTGCTCTATTCCAAAACCACATTGAGCCAGATGACCACACACACTCTAGTGAATTATGTGATGCAACTTCTGCCACACTGGTGCAGCATGCAATGTGGAAGCTGCTTCCCTATGAGTTTTTGGTCTCTGTGACCATGGATTGACACATGGAGTCCCTAGAGTGATGGCATTTTTTTCCCAAACCACACGGATCAATTGGGGTCATTCCATGTGCTCTCTTCCAAAACCACATTGATCCACATGACCACACACACTAGTGGATTTTGTGATGCAACTTCTACCACACTATTGCAACATGCAATGTTGAAGCTGCTTCCCTATTTGTTTTTAGTCTCTCTGGCCATGGCTTGACACAAGGAGTCCCTAGAGTCATTCAAGTTTTCATTTCCCAAACCACATGGATCCACTGGTGTCATTCCATGTGGTCTCTTCCAAAACCACATTGATCCACATGACCACACACACTCTAGTGGATTATGTGACTTAACTTCTGCCATAACTGTTGCAACATCCAATGTGGAAGCTGCTTCCCTATGTGTTTTTGTTCTCTATGACCATGGCTTGACAAATGGAGTCCCTAGACTCATTGCATCTGTTCTTTTCCCAAACCACCTGGATCCACTAGGGCCATTCCTTGTGGACTCTTCCAAAACCACATTGATCCACATGACAAAACACACCCTAGTGGATTCTGTGATGCAACTTCTGCCACACTAGTGCAACATGGAATGTGGAAGCTGCTTCCCTATGTGTTTTTAGTCTCTGTGACCATGGCTTGACACATGGAGTCCGTAGAGTTATTGCATTTGTTCTTTTCCCAAACCACATGGATACACTAGTGTCATTGCATGTGCTCTCTTCCGATATGACATTGATCCACATAACCACACACACTCTAGTGGATTCAATGATGCAACTTCTGTCATCACTATTGCAACATATAATGTGGAAGCTGCTTCCCTATATGTTTTTGGTCTCTGTGACTATGGCTTGGCACATGGACTCCCTATATTCATTGCATTTTTCCTCTCCCAAACCAAATGGAGCCACTAGGGTCATTTCATGCACTCTCTTCATAAACCACATTGATCCACATGACCACAGACACCCCCTTTGGGTTCTGTGACGCAACTTCTGCCACACTGGTAACAACATGCAATGTGGAAGCTGCTTCCCTATGTGTATTTTGGTCTCTGTGACCACGTCTTGACACATGGAGGCCCTAGAGTCATTGCATTTGTTCTTTTCCCGAACTACATGATCCACTAGTGTCATTGCATGTGGTTTCTTCCAAAACCACATTGATCTAGATGACCACACACACTCTAGTGGATTCTATGATGCAACTTCGGCCACACTGGTGCAACATGCAATATGGAAGCTGCTTCCCTATTTGTTTTTGGTCTCTATGACCACGGCTTCACATATGGAGTCCCTAGAGTTATTGCATTTGTTCTTTTCCCAAACCACATGGATCCACTCGTGTCAGTGCATGTGCTCTCTTCCAAAATCACATTGATCCAAATGACCACACACACTCCAGTACATTCAGTGAAGCCACTTCTGCCACACTGGTGCAACATGCAATGTGGAAGCTGCTTCCCTATGTGTTTTTCGTCTTTGTGAATATGGCTTGACACATGGATTCCCTACAATCATTGCATTTGTTATTTTCTCAAACCACATGGATCCCCTTGGGTCATTCCATGTGCTCTCTTCGAAAACCACAGTTATCCGCATGAACACACACACCCCAGCGGATTTAGTGATGCAACTTCTACCACACTGGTGTACCATGCTATGTGGAAGCTGCTTCCCTATGTGTTTTTGGTCTCTGTGACCATGGCTTCACAAATGGAGTCCCTAGAGGCATTGCATTTGTGATCCACTAGGGTGATTACATGTGCTCTCTTCAAAGACCACATTGATCCACATGACCACACACACTCTAGTGGATTATGTGATGCAAGTTCTGCCACACTAGTGCAACATGCAATGTGGAAGCTGCTTCCCTATTTGTTTTTGGTCTCTCTGACCATGGCTTGACACATGGAGTGCCTAGGGTCATTGAATTTTTGTCTTTTCGCAAACCACAGGGATCCACTGGTGTCATTGCATGTGCTCTCTTCCAAAAACACATTGATCCACTTGACCACAAACACTCTAGTGGATTCAGTGATGTAACTGCTGCCACACTAGTGCAACATGCAATGTGGAAGCTGCTTCCCTATGTGTTTTTGGTCTTTGTGACCACAGCCTTACACATGGAGTCCCTAGAGTCATTGCATTTGTTCTTTTACCAAACCACATGATCCACTAGTGTCATTGCATGTGCTCTCTTCCAAAACCACATTGATCCAGATGACCACACACACTCTGTGGATTATGTGATGCAACTTCTGCCACACTGGTGCAACATGCAATGTGGAAGCTGCTTCCCTATGTGTTTTTGGTCTCTGTGACCATGGCTTGACACATAGAGTCCCTAGAGTGATTGCATTTGTTCTTTTCCCAAACCACACGGATCAATTGGGGTCATTCCATGTGCTCTCTTACAAAACCACATTGATCCACATGACCACACACACTAGTGGATTCTGTGATGCAACTTCTGCCACACTAGTGCAACATGCAATGTTCAAGCTGCTTCCCTATTTGTTTTTAGTCTCTTTGGCCATGGCTTGACACAAGGAGTCCCTAGATTCATTCAATTTATTCATTTCGCATACCAGGTGGATCCACTTGTGTCATTCCACGTGGTCTCTTCCAAAACCACATTGATCCACATGACCACACACACTCTAGTGGATTATGTGACTTAACTTCTACCATCACTGTTGCAACCTCCAATGTGGAAGCTGCTTCCCTATGTGTTTTTGATCTCTATGACCATGGCTTGACACATGGAGTCCCTAGAGTCATTTCATTTGTTCTTTTCCCAAACCACATGGATCCACTAGGGCAATTCCTTGCGGTCTCTTCCAAAACCACATTGATCCACATGACAAAACACACCCTAGTGGATTCTATAATGCATCTTCTGCCACACTAGTGCAACATGAAATGTGGAAGCTGCTTCCCTATGTGTTTTTAGTCTCTGTGACCATGGCTTGACACATGGAGTCCGTACATTCATTGCATTTGTTCTTTCCCAAACCACATGGATACACTAGTGTCATTGCTTGTGCTCTCTTCCGATACCACATTGATCCACATAACCACACACACTCCAGTGGATTCTGTGATGCAACTTATGTCATCACTATTGCAACATATAATGTGGAAGCTACTTCCCTATATGTTTTTGGTCTCTGTGACCATGGATTGGCACACAGACTCCCTAGATTCATTGCATTTTTCCTTTCCAAAACCACATGGATCCACTGGTGTCATTTTATGCACTCTCTTCCAAAACCACATTGATCCACATGACCACAAACACTCCCATGGGTTCTGTGACGCAACTTCTGCCACACTGGTACAGCATGCAATGTGGAAGCTGCTTCCCTATGTGTGTTTTGGTCTCTGTGACCACGACTTGACACATGGAGTCCCTAGAGTCATTGCATTTGTTCTTTTCTCGAACCACATGATCCACTAGTGTTATTGCATGTGGTCTCTTCCAAAGCCCCATTGATCTAGATGACCACACACACTCCAGTGGATTATGTGATGCAACTTCTGCCACACTAGTGTAACGTGCAATATGGAAGCTGCTTCCCTATTTGTTTTTGGTCTCTGTGACCATGACTTGACACATGGAGTCCCTAGAGTCATTGCATTTGTTATTTTCCCAAACCACATGGATCCACTCGTCTCATTGCATGTGCTCTCTTCCAAAATCATATTGATCCACATGACCACACACACTCATGTAGATTCAGTGATGCAACTTCTGCCACACTGGTGCAACATGCAATGTGGAAGCTGCTTCCCTATGTTTTTTCGTCCCTGTGACCATGGCTTGACACATGGTGTCCCTAGAGTCATTGTATTTGTTATTTTCTCAAACCACATGGATCCCCTTGGTACTTCCATGTGCTCTCTTCGAAAACCACAGTGATCCACATGACCACACACACCCCATCGGATTTAGTGATGCAACTTCTACCACAGTGGTGCAACATGCAATGTGGAAGCTATTTCCCTATGTGTTTTTGCCATCTGTGACCACGGCTTGGCACATGGAGTCCCTAGAGTCATTGCATTTAATCTTTCCCAAACCACATGATCCACTAGTGTCATTGCATGTGGTCTCTTCCAAAACCACATTGATCCAGATGAGCACACCCACTCTAGTGGATTCTATGATGCAACTTCTGCCACACTGGTGTACCGTGCAATGTGGAAGCTGATTCCTTATGTGTTTTTGGTCTCTGTGACCATGGCTTGACACATGGAGTCCCTCGAGGCATTGCATTTGTGATCCACTAGGCTCAGTCCATGTGCTCTCTTCCAAGACCACATTGATCCACATGACCACACACACTCTAGTTGATTCTGGGATGCAAGTTCTGCCACACTAGTGCAACATGCAATGTTGAAGCTGCTTCCCTATTTGTTTTTGGTCTCTCTGACCATGGCTTGACACATGGAGTGCCTAGAGTAATTGAATTTTTTCTTTTCACAAACCACATGGATCCACTGGTGTCATTGCATGTGGTCTCTTCCAAAACCACATTGATCCACATGACCACACACACTATAGTGGATTCTGTGATGCAATATCTGCCACACTGGTGCAACATGCGGTGTGCAAGCTGCTTCAGTATGTGCTTTTGGTCTCTGTGACCATGCCTGGAAACATGGAGTCCCTAGAGTCGTTGCATTTGTTCTTTTCCCAAACCACATGGGTCCACTGGTGTCATTGCATGTGCTCTCTTCCAAAACCACATTGATCCACTTGACCACACACACTCTAGCGAATTCTGCCACACTCGTGCAACATGCAATATGGAAGTTGCTTCTCTATTTGTTTTTGGTCTCTGTAACCACGGCTTGACACATCGATTCCCTAGAGTCATTGTTTTTGGTCTCTGTAACCAACTTCTGCCACACTGGTGCAACATGCAATGTGGAAGCTGCTTCCCTATGTGTTTTTGGTCTTTGTGACCACGGCCTTACACATGGAGTCCCTAGAGTCATTGCATTTGTTCTTTTACCAAACTAGATGATCCACTAGTGTCATTGCATGTGCTCTCTTCCAAAACCATATTGATCTAGATGACCACAAACACTCTAATGGATTCTGTGATGCAACTTCTGCCACACTGGTGCAACATGCAATATAGAAGCTGCTTCCCTATTTGTTTTTGGTCTCTGTGACCACGGCTAGACACATGGAGTCCCTAGAGTCATTGCATTTGTTCTTTCCCAAACCACATGCTACTAGTGTCATTCCATGTGCTCTCTTTCAAAACCACAGTGATCCACATGACTACACACACCCTAGCAGATTTAGTGATGCAACTTCTACCACACTGGTGCAACATGCAATGTGGAAGCTGCTTCCCTATGTGTTTTTGGTCTCTGTGACCACGACTTGACACATGGAGTCCCTAGAGTCATTGCATTTATTCTTTCCCAAACCACATGATCTAATAGTGTCATTGCATGTGGTCTCTTCCAAAACCACATTGATCCGGATGACCACACACACTCCAGTGGATTCTATGACGCAACTTCAGCCACACTGGTGTACCATGCAATGTGGAAGCTGCTTACCTATGTGTTTTTGGTCTCTGTGACCATGGCTTGACACATGGAGTCCCTAGAGTCATTGCATTTGTGATCCACTAGGGTCATTCTATGTGCTCTCTTCCAAGAGCACATTGATCCACATGAACACACACACTCTAATGGATTCTGTGATGCAAGTTCTGCCACACTAGTGCAACATGCAATGTTGAAGCTGCTTCTGTATTTGTTTTTGGTCTCTCTGTCCATGCCTTGAAATATGGAGTGCCTAGAGTCATTGAATTTTTCTTTTCGCAAACCACATGGATCCACTGGTGTCATTGCATGTGGTCTCTTCCAAAACGATATTGATCCACATGACCATACACAGTCTAGTGGATTATGTGATGCAAGGTCTGCCACACTGGTGCAACATGAAATGTGCAAGCTGCTTCCCTATTGATTTCTAGTCTCTATGACCATGGCTTGACACATGGATTCCCTAGAGTCGTTGCATTTGTTCTTTTCCCAAACCACATGGATCCACTGGGGTCATTGCATGTGCTCTCTTACAAAACCACATTGATCCACTTGACCACACACACTCCAGTGGATTCAGTGATGCAACTTTTGCCACACTGGTGCAACATGCAATGTGGAAGTTGCTTCCCTATGTGTTTTTGGTCTTTGTGACCACGGCCTTACACATGGAGTCCCTAGAGTCATTGCATTTGTTCTTTTACCAAACCACATGATCCACTAGTGTCATTGCATGTGCTCTCTTGCAAAACCACATTGATCCAGATGACCACACACACTCAAGTGGATTCTGTGATGCAACTTCTACCACACTAGTGCAACATGCAATGTGGAAGCTGCTTCCCCATGTGTTTTTGGTCTCTGTGACCATGGCTTGACACATGGAGTCCCTAGAGTCTTTGCATTTGTTCTTCTCCCAAACCACATGGATCCATTGGGGTCATTCCATGTGCTCTCTTCCAAAACCACATTGATCCACATGACCAAACACACTAATGGATTATGTGCTGCAACTTCTACCACACTAGTGCAACCTGCAATGTTGAAGCTGCTTTCCTATTAGTTTTTAGTCTCTCTGACCATGGCTTGACACATGGAATCCCTAGAGTCATTGAATTTTTTCATTTCCCAAACCACATGGATCCACTGGTGTTATATCATGTGGTCTCTTTCAAGACCACATTGATCCACATGACCACACACACTCTAGTGGATTCTGTGACTTAACTTATGCCATCACTGTTGCAACATGCAACGTGGAAGCTGCTTCCCTATGTGTTTTTGTTCTCTGTGACCATGGCTTGACACATGGAGTCTCTAGAGTAATTGCATTTGTTCTTTTCCCAAACCACATGGATCCACTGGGGTCATTCCTTGTGCTCTCTTCCAAAACCACATTGATCCACATGACTAGACACACTCTAGTGGATTCTGTGATGCATCTTTTGCCACACTAGTGATACATGGAATGTTGAAGCTGCTTACCTATTTGTTTTGGTCTCTCTGATCATGGCTTGACACATGGAGTCGCTAGAGTCATTGAATTTTTTCTTTTCCCTAACCACATGGATCCATGATACGTCCAAAATGTATCTACTTTCTCGAACACTTTTGCTATTGTTTTTCCTATAAACTTGTGTTAATTGGATACAACTAACACAGACTGACACTATTTTCAGCAGAATTACCTTGGTGTATAGTTTTTGTGCAGAAAATCAACTATCAGGAAAAATCCTAGAAAATATGCCAAAAATCATATTTCGCCAGAAGACTCACGGAGCCAGAATACAAGACGGAGTGGGGCTGGGGCCTAGCCACACCACCTGGCGGCACGGGCTAGGCCTGGTCGTGCCAGGGGGTGGTCTGGCCGCCCCAGACACCCCTTGGCCTGCCTCTTCACCTATAATTAGCTTTCTAACCTAAAAACTTAGGGGGTTCAATGTTTTTCCAGAAAGAGTTCCGCTGCACCGCCACCACCAGATTCCACGATTCGGAACCAGAAACTCCGTTCTGGCACTATGCCGGGACGGGGAATTGGAGGAGATCATCGCCATCATCATCACCATCACTTCTCCATCGACCATCCATGTTTCCCCCATCTATGAGTGAGTAATCCCCTGGTGTAGGCTATGGGGATGGTAGGGATTGGATGAGATCGTTCATGTAATGGCATCAGATTGTTAGGGCATGGTGCCTAGTATCTATTATTAGTGCTTTTTCACTTTGTTGCGACTTGTTATGCTTAATGCTTGTCACTAGGGCCCGAGTGCCATGATTTCAGATCTGAACATGTTATTGATTCATTATGATAGTATTGTTTTTGGTCATACCTGCAAGTTGTATACACACGTTGTTGTCCGGAACCAAAGGCCCCGAAGTGACAGTAATCAGGATAACTAGAGGGAATGGCTTTGATGTGAGGATCACATGTGTTCACGGAGTGTTAATGCTTTTCTCCGATGCTCTATTAAAAGGTGCACCTTAATTCCCAATAGTTCCCTTGAGGCCCCGCTACAAACAGGCTGGCACAACAAAAGATGTTGTGCAAGTTCACATTGCGAGCACGTATAACTATATATGGAAAACATGCCTATGATTATCTTGTACTTGGATGCTTTATCTTATTTATCTGCAAATGCCCTATGTTCTGATTGCTATATGAATTGTCTTGTCCATGCAACGCCCGTCCATCCATCCCTATGCCTACCACGCTTTAATCCTACTGTTTACTACAATTGTTACTACTGTCTTTACTTTTACTACTGCTATTATTTTACTATTGCTACTACAAAACTGTTGCTACTGATAAACTGCTGTGAGCAAGATTGTTTCCAGGTGCAGCTGAATTGACAACTCAGTTGTTAAGGCTTATAAATATTCTTCGGCTCCCCTTGTGTCAAATCAATAAATTGGGTTTCACTTCCCTCGAAAATACTGCTATACACCCCCTATACTTGTGGGTCATCAAGACTATTTTCTAGCGCCGTTGGCGGGGAGCATAGCTCTATTTATCAAGTCCACTAGGAATCATTATTATTTGCTGCCATCTATCCATCATGGACAAGTCTCGTGATGGCAAGGTTCCTATTTTACCATCCACTACAAGAAGAGGTACGGTTCTGAACACCTCCGTTGCTCTTGATTTACCGTCTGTTGTGAGGAAGTGCCTTACACCACCACATACACATGCTACACACGCTGCTACTACTGTTGAATCTGAAACTTCTGATACTTATGATGCTGCTTCTACTGTGCTTCATAAGAGTGGTTCATTAGGTCCTTTCGTAGATGCTACGATTGCTAGAACTATAGCTAGAAATACTGAAACTCCTAATGAAGACACTACTACACCTGTTAGTTCACCTGAGTATAGAGAGAGTTATGATATTGAAGATGGTTATATTGAGATGACGTATGAATTTATAAAATAATGTCAAAAGAACCATGATAGGAGTGCTGCTAAGAGTCTCCTTGAGAGGCGTATTATTAAACCCAAATTGTCTCCTAATGCTAAGTTTGTTGTGTCTCCCATAAACATTAAAGATAAAGATTATGATTTCTCTCTTGATCTATCCTATATAGCTATTGTTGAGAAAGAACCTTTTTGTGGGACTAAGAATGAAAGTGCGGTAGCACATATGACTGAGCTTTGTACCATGAGTGGCCTGTTTTCTGATGATATTAAGATGCATACCTACTTTGTTGTTAAAATTTTCCCCTTTTCACTGAAGGAGAAGCTAAAACTTGGTTTAACAATTTACCTCCTGGATCTATTGATAGCCTTGATTGCTTGATTAGTACTTTCCTGCAGAAATAATTTCCTCCTAGTGCTAGCCATGCTATTTTGTAGGAACTTTTTGATTTTAAACAGGGAGAAAAGGAGATATTGCCTGAATCATGGGTAAGATTTTGTGCTTTGATTCATGCACAGGCTGGATGTCCATTACCTAAGAATGAGCTTCTTGATATATTTTATAATGGACTAACTAAAGAATCTAGGACATACCTGGATAGCTGTGGTAATTGTGTTTTGAGGAATATGACTCCCAAGGAAGCTGAGGAATTAATGGCTAAAATAAGCAAGAATTATGAAGATTGGACTCCTCTTGAACCAGCTATACCTGAGACAACTATACCTGAACCAACTATTCCTGCGCCTATACCAACATCTAAGAAGAGGGGAGTTATTGCACTGAATGATGAAGTGATGAAGGAAGCTAAGAAATGTCTTAAGGAGAAGGGAATTAAAGTTACAGATGTCAAGAATTTACCTCCTATTGAAGAATTATGTAAGCCTATCCCCCATTCACCCACTATTGAGGTACACTCTCTCCAACACTTTGATGAAGGTGATATCCTTTACTCTAAACCTCCTGATCAATGCTTAGAAGAATTCGATATTTTTATTGTTAAGCAAGATAATTTTAATAAAAGGGTGCAAAATCATCTAATGGAAAATTCTAGAGCTATTGTTGAGTTAAAAGATATTGTGGAAAGAACCTCTAATGATGTTAAAATGCTTGTTAAACATTTTCAATTGGTTCAAACTCAAATAGATCAACTTATTAAAGTACAAAAAGACTTGCTAGTTAATGCTGCTAAAGAAAAACATGCTTATGAAATTAGAACTAGAAGTGGTGCTACTACCTAGGATCCTCTATATCGTGAGGGGCATCCCAAAAGAATTGAGCAGGATTCTCAACAAGCTGAAAATAGTTGTACTACTCGTAAGAAAAGGAAAAAGAAACATAAAACTATTGAAGAAACTTCTGAACCTGCTAAAGATCCTAATAGTATATCTGTCTCTGATGCTGAAACTGAAAGTGGTAATGAAGAAAATGATGTTCCTGATAAAGAAAAAGTTGAAGAAGAACCTGAAAAGCACACTAAGAATACAAAATACACTAAAGAAGATTTTGTTGCTAAGACACATGGTAGTGAAAGAGAGCCTTGGGTCCAAAAACCTATGCCTTTCCCTGATAAGAAACACACGTGAAAGGAAGATGAACACTATAATAAGTTTTGTGAGTGGATGAAACCTTGATTCTTGCAAATTCCATTGATTAATGCTACTAAATTGCCTCCTTATTCAAAGTATATGAAGGATATTGTCTCGAATAAAAGGAAGATCCCTAATGAAGAAATTTCTACTTTGCTTGCTAATTATTCCTTAATGGTAAGGTTCCAAAGAAACTTGGAGATAGAGGGATTCCAACTATTCCTTGTTCTATTAAAAATAGTTATGTTAGAACTGATTTGTGTGATTTGGGAGCAGGAGTTAGTGTCATGCCTTTTTCTCTCTATAAGAGACTTCAACTGGAAAAACTGATACCAACTGATATATCTTTGCAAATGGCTGATAAATCTACTACTATTCCTGTTGGTATATGTGAGGATGTACCTGTTCAAGTGGCTCATAATTGCTTGATATTAACTGATTTTGTTGTGCTTGAAATGCCTGAAGACGATAATATGTCTATTATTCTTGGGAGACCTTTTCTTAATAATGCAGGAGTTGTTATTAATTGTAATCAAGGAATGGTGACCTTTAATGTTAATGACAAGGAGCATACTGTCTATTTCCCCAAGAAGATTGATAGGACTTATGGTTTAAATTCATTTGAACATGTTGACGACATTTAAGTTGGAGAAATATATTGTCCCATACCAAGAGAAAAATTTGGAACTACTATGATTGGGACCATTGCTCTCAAGGTTGAGGTAACATAATCATTAGTGGACTACAAAGTTTTGTTTCATATAAAATTGTTTTGGTAACAAGACCTGATCAACCTTGTTAAGAAAAGGATTTGATTGAACAAAACAATGTTTTCACCATGATTATCTCCGCTTACTTCTATTCTATCCATTTTAGTTTTTTCTTTCGTTTAGTTTACTTTTCTGTTGTTAGTTGCTTGCATGTTAGAGTGTCTTAGAACTTATGATGTTCTAGCCTTTTTTTGTCACTGCATCATTCCAAAAAGTCTTTCTGTCAGAAAATCATTCTTTTATAGCTGAAAATTGCTCAAAAATAAAGTGTCTCGAAAAATTCCACAAAATTCATATTAATTTTTTACGTGAAAAAGGTGCATAGGAGTGCCTGGAAGGTACCAGGGGGCCCACCAGGTAGGCATACCACCTGGTGGTGCGGCCAACCCAGGGGCGCGCCTGGCCATGGTGTGGGCCACCCCTGGCCCCCTACTCACTCTCTCACTACCCACTTTCTGCTCTCTCCCGAGAAAACACCAGTTCATTGCTCGAAATCGCGTTCTTGCTGTTCTGGCCATCGATTTTTCGATCTGCTTGCTCAGCCCATCTGTGCTGCTGAAATTTGGAGCAATTGTTCTCCGGTATGTGACTCCTCCGCCTGTGCAAGTAGATTTGTGTTTAGTGGTTTATATCTTGAGTATTTTGCTGCCGTAGGTAACAGGTTATGAGAGCTCGTAAGCTTGTTCAATGCTTAGAGATATAGTTTTGATGCATGTTTAGGCCTCTACAACTCCCTATGAGTAGTTCCCTCCATTATATCCACTTTGCAATCACTTGTTTAATAGATGTTTAAATTTTAGAATATCAAAAATGAACAACCATACCTTTGGAGAAATATTTGAGAGGGACACCTAGGAGGTCAAGGCCCTCAAGGTCAGCCTCTCAGTTTAGGCCTTCATACAACGAAGATCTCATTGCATCTCGCTTTGGCAATGAAGGAGATGATGGGGATGCTCACCCATCTACTTTTCATTGTTATACCTTCTTACAAGCTGTAGGGATTCTTGATGATTTCTTGCTACTGATTCAAAGGGTCGGTTTGACCTCATACATGCAAGATGAGAGTGAGCAATACGCTATGCTCACCAAAACATTTGTTGAGAGTTTCGTTTTCACTAACACCCCCTATCAGTCAACTGTTTCTTTCAGAATTTATAATCTGCCCTTTACCATGCCATTGGAAAGATTTTGCAGCGTTATAGGTGTAGGCATGACATGGACTATGAAGAAGATTCAAGGGCGACCCACTGATTTGCTGGAGCTCTATCGAGGTGTGACCAATGACGATGACCACGTAGCTCAGTGCGGGAAGATAAGAAACATTCAACTCCCTTCTCTTAGATACTTTGCCTATTATCTTGCTACTCTCATTCTTGGTAGGGAGAATACGAGTAATATCTCTAATTATCATTTAGGCTTCCTCACTGCTGCGCTTAACAATGATACTCGGTACAATCTTGGCTCTCTTATTGCTCGCCGCCTAGCTGCTAGGGGGGCTATTTATGGGGGCATCATCGCTTCACGTATGGTCAGTGCATTAGAGATTTCGGTGGATCCCAAAGATACTATATTGGCACCACAAAGGCTTGCCCTTGCTACTATGAAAATACATCACTTCGTCACTGTTAACTCTGATATGGACAATTTAGTATATAGGATATTGTTTAATGACGGGGATGAAAGGGAGATTCCTTTGCCACAATCTACTTTCTTCAGTGTTCATGGGAGGCCGTGGTCGTGCTCCAAGGAGGAGGTGGATGAGCAGCTCCGCTTGCTGGGTTTCCACAGGCAGCACTAGGAGGATGTGCCCTAGTACAATTACTCTGTGCACTACGGTGGGGTGTCCTCGAGCTCGCACCAGGACAAGGGTACCTCCTCTCCGTACTACGGAGGCGCTCCATCTTGGCCAGCTTGGGATTGATACCCACTTAGGCCAAAAGCCTAAGCTTGGGGGGAGGTACACCGACATCGCACTCATCTCCATATCATTTTGCATCGGTACTTTGTATATTCATGTTTCGTTCTCTTTTTAGTTTTCGTTATTTCTTTGCTTTTGCTTTCTAAAACACAAAAAGACCAAAAATATTTCTATTGTTTCTCTTTGTTTGCTTCTTCTTCTTTTTGCCTTGGTTTGCTTTTCCCTTTTTGCTTTGTTTGAACTATTCGAAAAACCCAAAAATATTTTGCTTTGCTTGTTCTTCCTTTTTGGTTCTTGTTTTAAAAAATCGAAAACACCAAAAATATTTGTTGTTCTTCTTTGGTTTTGTGAGTTTTGTTGCAGGGTTCAGCAGTCCTCAGTGGAATTTGGTTTCATGTTATTATTCAAGCCACACAAGTGAAGGGCAATAATGAGGATTAATGACAACTTGATGTGTGGTAAGAGGCTGGTAAGAAACTCTATTTGTTTTCATGTTTGTACATATACTCATCATTGTGGGCATGATTACTCTGTTCATGTAGGGTGTATGTTATTTATGGATGCTTAGTAGTTCTTGTTTTCATATGATTAGTTCCAGCTTGCTAATAGTTTGTAGCATGTCATATGAATGTTTGCTTACAATACTCTATTCATAACTTGGTATGACACTGTGGTATCATCCTCTAAGTGTTTCACTTGAACTGACTTGGCACATGCTCACGCATGCATATGACTGACATAATCAGTGAAACCTCGGTGAATTATTTTGCCTCGAGGGTCTTGAATCACTTTCATGCCATGGTTAGTCCTGTTTTGTTGCAAGCATGATTATGATAGTTATTGCTCTCTCGTTTGTCGCTCCCTTACTATTCCTAGCCTCCACTTGCACTGAGTATGAGCTCTACTCGTGTTTCTAATTCCCCAAAACCAATATTGCCAAAAGTGTCCACCATACCTACCTATTGGCATCATTTGCTGTGCCGTGCATATTCAATATGCCTTGTTTTCTTCTGAATAAAATGTTTGCTTGCTATGAGAAAGTTAGTTAGTAAAGCTCTCACGAACTTGATGGCACACTTTATTTCTTGCACTTAATAAAGCTGAACCATTGTGACTATCCATGAAAGTTATATGCTTGCCAATTATAGGCCAGGGATTAGCAGAACCATGTTGTCACAGGGAACACTGTCCACACATGTAAATATATACCCAGTTGATATCATGCTCTTTTGTTTGCGGATGTCGTCGATGTGAAATAAAAGGGGAGCTTGTAAGTCCATGGAGTTATGTATGTGTGTTAGAGAAACGCCTGGGCCGCCGGTCTAATCCATGCCTAATCATGGTGGAAACCTGCAGCGTAACCATAATAAGTATCTATGAAGCATTCTTCTTATAAAAAAAGAGATAGCTATTGAGAAAAGAAAAAATAGATATGAGAAAAGAGGAAAGAGAGAAAAAAGCACCATTTTCCCATGGTAAATATAAGATTGCTGAGATAGTCATTGTCTACTTGCCTTGTCATTTTGATATGGGGATTCTTCCGTATCATCGGGCAAGGGGTACCCCGTTGGCGGTTCTCTATGATACGCACGTATTTACTATGACAAGAACTTACCGGTAACTAAAGTTGAGTAGCATGAGGTGATGGGTTCGTAGCATGTAAAACAAAAAATTTCTACCGCAAGAACGAACAAAACCCAGATCTAATCTAGATAAAAGCCAAGATCTAATCTATTAGACATGAGCAACGAGATAGATAGGAACTAACCCTCGTAGATCCGAAAGCGTTAACGATATTAGATCTCGTGGTTGATGTAGTCGATCACTTGCCGATCTCAAGATCGTGTGGACGATCCTTCCGGCGTCGCGTTCCGGCAGCGCTTCCGCAGTCGGTCAAGTGGACGATCCTTCCGGCGCCTCGTTTCGGCAGCGCTTCCGCAGTTGGTCACACGTGCGGAGTCGAAGCAGACCTTCCTCTCCCCGTTCCAGCGAGCAGCGGAGGTAGTAGATCTTCTCCACGGAATCCCAGCAGCACGACGGCGTGGTGGTGGTGGTGGAGTAGAGAATTCTGCAGGGCTTCGCCTATGCCTGTGTAGAAGAAAGGTGGAGGAGAGAGGCGGCAGAGATTGGATTTATGGGAGAGGGCTTGGAGGGGGCGCACCTACCCTTCTATTTAAGGGGAGGAGGCGCACCTGGGGAGGGGGAGTCCTAGTAGGACTCCCCTCCTATGGCCGGCGGTGGGAAGGAGGGAGGAGTCCTCCTCCCCCACGAATCCGTGTCTTGCCCCACTAGGTTTCCTTTGACCCTTTCTTAGTTTTCAAGCAAACTCCAAGAAATCCTCTAGAACCTTCCAGAACATTCTGAAACCTTCTAGAACCCTCATACAAATACTCTGGAACATTTCCTAACTCAAAAAATGATCCCCTATATATGAATCTTATTCTCCGTACAATACCGGATCTCCTCGTGATGTCCCGGATCCATTCCGAGACTCCGAACAACATTCGGTCTCCAACGCACATTCCATATCTACTTAAAACAACTTCAAACCTTAAGTGTGTCACCCTACGGTTCGTGAATATGCAGACATGACAGAGACACATCTCCTATCAATAACCATCAGCAGGACCTGGAGATCCATAATGGCTCCTACATACTCAACGATGACTTCGTGATCCATTGAACCATTTACATACGAAACTAATTCCCTTTTGTCTCGCGATACTATACTCATCCGAGGTTTGATCGTTGGTATCTCCATACCTAGTTCTACCTCGTTACTGATAAGTACTCTTTACTCGTTCCGTGATATGTCATCCCTTGTGACCTAGTCACATGCTTGCAAGCTAACTAGATGACATTCCACCGAGAGGGCCCAGAGCATATCTATCCGTCATATGGATGGACAAATCCCCATCTTGGTCCATGCGCTTCAACACATACTTTCAGAATACCCAATGAAACTTTTATGACCACCCAGTTACGAAGCGGTGTTTGATGTCATCAAAGTACCCATCCGGTGATGGTGATTAACACAACCTCATGGTCGAAGGATTAGGTTACTATGCATTTAAAAACTTACAGCAATACGAACTTAATGACTTGATCTTATGCTACGCTTACTACGGGGGTGTGTGTTCATCACATCATTCTCCTAATGATATAACCTTGTTATTAATCACATCCTTATGTCCATGATCAGGAAACCATGATCATAATCAATCAACAAGCTAGTTCAACAAGAGGCTTACTAGGGACTCTCTTATGTTTACAAATCACACATGTATTAGTGTTTCCTAATAATACAATTATAGCATGGGATGTAAACATTCATCATAAACACAAAGATATAATTATAATCACTTTTATTATTGCCTCTTGGGCATGTCTCCAACAGTCTCCCACTTGCACCAGAGTCAATAATCTAGATTACATGGTAATATACCGAACACCCATGCCGTTCTGGTGTTGGTCATGCTTTGCCCTAGGGAGAGGTTTAGTCAACGGATCTGCCACATTCAGATCAGTGTGTACTTTGCAAATTTTTATGTCACCATCTCGGACATACTCGCGAATAGCGTGGAAACGTAGCTCGATGTGCTTCAGCTTGCTATGTGACCTTGGCTCCTGTGCATTAGCTATGGCACCTGTGTTGTCACAGTAGATGGCCATCGGGTCCAACACACTGGGAACCACGCCAAGTTCAGTAATGAATTCCTTCATCCAAACGGCTTCTTGTGCAGCCTCCGAAGCAGCTATGTATTCCGATTCAGTTGAAGATTTCGCCACAACGCTTTGCTTCGCACTCCTCCAGCTCACTGCAGCACCATTCAAAATAAATACGTATCCTGACTGAGACTTTGAGTCATCCGGATCGGTGTTCCAACTAGCATCGGTGTAACCGTTTACAACAAGTTGTTCATCACCTCCATAAGAAAGAACCATATCCTTAGTCCTATTTAGGTACTTTAGGATATTCTTGACCGCTGTCCAGTGCTCCATTCCAGGATCACTTTGATATCTGCTAGTCAAACTAACAGCATGTGCTATATCCGGTCTTGTACACACTATGGCATACATGATAGAACCTATGGCCGAGGCATAGGGAATATTATTCATTTTCTCTCTATCTTCTGCCGTAGCTGGACTTTGAGTTTTACTCAAGGTCTTACCTGACAACATGGGCACGAACCCTTTCTTGCTATCTTCCATTCTAAACTTCTTTAGAACTTTGTCCAAGTATGTACTTTGTGAAAGCGCTATTAGGCGTCTTGATCTATCTCTATAAATCTTGATGCCTAGAATATATGCTGCTTCACCAAGATCCTTCATTGAAAAACTATTATTCAAATAGGTTTTGACGCTACTAAGAAGTTCTATATCATTCCCAATCAACAATATGTCATCTACATATAGTACTAGGAATGCTACAGAGCTCCCACTCACTTTCTTGTAAATACAAGCTTTTCCATAAGTTTGTATAAATCCAAAGTTTTTGATTACTTTATCAAAATGTTGATTCCAACTCCGGGATGCTTGCTTCAGTCCATAAATGGAGCGCTGAAGTTTGCATACCTTGTTAGCATCTTTAGGATCGACAAAACCCTTAGGTTGTACCATATACGACTCTTCCTCAATGTCACCATTAAGGAACGCCGTTTTGACATCCATCTGCCAAATCTCATAATCGAAATGTGCAGCAATTGCTAACAAAATCCTCACAGACTTTAGCTTCACTACTGGTGAGAAAGTCTCATCATAGTCAACTCCTTGAATTTGTCGGAACCCTTTCGCGACAAGTCGAGCTTTATAGAAGGTAACATTACCATCAGCATCTGTTTTTCTCTTGAAAATCCATTTGTTCTCGACAGCCTTACGGCCATCCGGTAAGTCCACCAAAGTCCATACTTGGTTTTCGTACATGGATCCCATTTCGGATTTCATGGCTTCTAGCCATTTGTTGGAATCTGGGCTCACCATAGCTTCTTCATACGTCGCAGGGTCATCAGCGTTGTCCACCAACATGACGTTCAAGGCAGAGTCATACCAATCAGGAGTGGTACGAACCCTCGTTGACCTGCGAGGTTCAGTAGTAACTTCACTTGAAGTTTCATGATCATTATCATTAACTTCCTCTCCAATTGGTGCAGGCGGCACCAAAACATCTTCCGGTGCTGCGCTACTCTCAAATCCGAGAGAAGGTTCAATAACCTCATCGAGTTCTACTTTCCTTCCAGTCACCTCCTTCGAGAGAAACTCCTTCTCAAGAAAGGATCCATTCTTTGCAATGAAAACTTTGCCTTCGGATCTATGATAGAAGGTATACCCAATTGTTTCTTTAGGGTATCCTATGAAGACGCATTTCTCCGCTTTGGGTTCTAGCTTATCAGGTTGTAACTTCTTTACATATGCCTCGCAACCCCAAACTTTAAGGAACGACAACTTAGGTTTCTTACAAACCACAATTCGTATGGTGTCGTTTCAACGGATTTAGATGGTGCCCTATTTAAAGTGAATGCGGCTATCTCTAATGCATAGCCCCAAAATGATAACGGTAAATCTGTAAGAGACATCATAGACCGAACCATATCTAAGAGAGTTCGATTACGATGTTCGGACACACCATTACGCTGTGGTGTTCCCGGCGGTGTCAACTGTGAAAGTATTCCACATTTCTTTAAATGCATGCCAAACTCATAACTCAGATATTCACCTCCGCGATCAGAACGCAGAAATTTAATCTTGTTGTTAAGATGATTTTCCACTTCACTTTGAAATTCCTTAAACTTCT
Source organism: Avena eriantha (assembly GCA_910589775.1). NCBI lineage: Eukaryota > Viridiplantae > Streptophyta > Magnoliopsida > Poales > Poaceae > Avena > Avena eriantha. Next base: position 380,333,072 of record OU342743.1, read on the forward strand.
CGAAAGTTTCGGACTTATGTTTCATAAAGTAGACATACCCATATCTACTTAAGTCATCCGTGAAAGTGAGAACATAACGATATCCACCACGCGATGCTACACTCATTGGACCGCACACATCGGTATGTATTATTTCCAATAAGTCTGTAGCTCGCTCCATTGTACCAGAGAATAGAGTCTTAGTCATTTTTCCCATTAGACATGCTTCGCATCTTTCAAGTGATTCAAAATCAAGTGATTCAAGAAGTCCATCAGAATGGAGTTTCTTCATACGCTTCACTCCAATGTGACCAAGACGACAGTGCCACATGTATGTAGAATTATCATTTAATTTTATTCGTTTAGCATCTATGTTGTGAACATGTGTATCACTACTATCTAGATTCAGTAAGAATAAACCATTCATCTCAGGTGCATTACCATAAAAGATATTACTCATATAAATCGAACAACCTTTATTCTCGGACTTAAAAGAGTAACCGTCTTGCAATAAACAGGATCCAGATATAATGTTCATGTTTAACGCAGGCACCAAATAACAATTATTTAAATTTAAAACTAATCCCGAAGGTAGATGTAGAGGGAGCGTGCCGACGGCGATCACATCAACCTTGGAGCCATTTCCAACGCGCATCGTCACCTTGTCCCTTGCCAGTCTTCGTTTATTCCGTAGCTCCTGTTTCGAGTTACAAATATGAGCAACCAAACCAGTATCAAATACCCAGGCACTACTACGATTACTAGTAAGATACACATCTATAACACATATATCAAATATACCTTTCTTCTTGATGTTGCCGTTCTTCAGATCTGCCAGGTACTTTGGGGCAGTTACGCTTCCAGTGACCATCACCCTTGCAGTAGAAGCACTCAGTTTCAGGCTTAGGACCAGCCTTGGGCTTCTTAGCAGGTGCGGCAGCTTTCTTGCCGTCCTTCTTGAAGTTGCCCTTGTTCTTAGGCTTGCCACGTCTCTTGAAATTGGTGGTCTTATTGACCATCAACACTTGGTGCTCCTTCTTGATCTCCACTTCAGCAGTTTTTAGCATGGACGACAGTTCAGGCAACGTCTTGTTCATGCAGTGCATGTTGTAGTTCATGACAAAGTTCTTGTAACTTGGTGGCAGTGATTGAAGGAGACGGTGAATCCCCAATTCATTAGGAATCGATATTCCCAACTCTTGGAGCTTCTTTGCGTACCTAGACATGGTGAGCACATGCTCGCTAACGGAGCTTCCCTCTTCCATCTTACAGTTAAAGAACTTTTCGGAGGCCTCATAGCTCTCCATGGCCGCGCGAGTCTCAAAATTAGCCTAAGCTCCTTAATGATCTCGAACGGGTCGTGGTGCTCAAAACGCTTTTGGAGCTCTGATTCTAAACCGTACAGGATGGCACACTGAACTGTGGAGTAATGATTTTTCCGAGTGGCGAAAACATTCTTTTCGTCATCGGTGGCATTATCTGCAGGTGGGTCACCTAGTGGTGCATCAAGCACATAGGTCAACTGACCAGCCCTGAGGACGATCTTCAGTCCACGAAACCAGTCCGTGAAATTGCTTCCATTGTTCTTAAGCTTTTATTTCTCTAGGAACGCATTGAAATTGATGGAGGGGGTCGCCATAATATACAACAATTTGCAAGTAGTTTAGACTAAGTTTATGACAAATTGAGTTCAAATTTAATTATTAAACTAACTAGGTGAACTCCCACTCAAAACAACATCCCTGACATTGTCTTAGTGATTACACGAACCAAGTCCACTACACCAAGTCCGATCTTCACGAGAGAAGATGTAGTTTCATCGGCGAACAATCTTCATGTTCATCATATCATTTATATGACTCATGCTCTACCTTTTGGTATTCCGTGTTCCGAGACCATGTCTGTACATGCTAGGCTCGTCAAGATAACCTTAGTTTCCGCATGTGCAAATCTGGCTTGCACCCGTTGTATGCACACGTAGAATCTATCACATCCGATCATCACGAGATGCTTCGAAACGACGAGTCTTAGCAACGGTGCCAACTAAGGGTGAACACTTTATTACTTGATATTTAGTGAGAGGGATCAATTATAATGATACCGTCGCGATCTAAGCAATACAAGATGCATAAAGGATTAACATCACAGGCAATTCATAATTAGTGTGATATGATATGGCCTTTTCTTCTTGCGCCTTTGATCTCCATCTCCAAAGCACGAACATGATCTCCATCATCACCAGCATTGCGTCAAGGTCAGTGGCGCCGCTTCATGGTTGTCCATCATCACCAGCAACTATTACAACTACTTGGAATAAAGCTATTACAAGATGAATAGACACACAGGTCTTAACAGAATTAAAGACAACCATTAGGATCCTGTCGGTTGCCATATTACAACAAGGATCATTGCATACATCAAATACAATCACAATCACATGATGGCCATATCACATCACAAAACCCCTGCAAAAACAAGTTAGACGCCTCTAATTTTGTTTGCATGTTTTACGTGGTTTGGGGCTTTCGCATAAGACCGATCTTACCTACGAACAAGAACCACAGCGTTGATACAAGTGTTGTCAAGATGCTCATTGTAAATTGAATCTTAACTATGGTGGGAGAGACAGACACCCGCAAAGCCAATTGTGCAAAGCTAGTTGCACGTCAAGCGTGGAGCAAGTCTCATCTGCGATGACATGTAATGTTAGCCCGAGCCGCTTCATCCCACCATGCCGCAAGATGCGAAGTACACGCTAAGACACCGACAACAAAAGCATCAACGCCCACAAAAACATTGTGTTCTACTCGTGCAACAGATCTACGCATAGATACGGCTCTGATACCACTGATGGGTTCGTAGCATGTAAAACAAAAAAATTCTACCACAAGAACGAACAAAACCTAGATCTAATCTAGATAAAAGCCAAGATCTAATCTATTAGACATGAGCAACGAGATAGATAGGAACTAACCCTCGTAGATCCGAAAGCGTTAACGAGATTAGATCTCGTGGTTGATGTAGTCGATCACTTGCCGATCTCAAGATCGTGTGGACGATCCTTCCGGCGTCGCGTTCCGGCAGCGCTTCCGCAGTCGGTCAAGTGGACGATCCTTCCGGCGCCGCGTTTCGGCAGCGCTTCCGCAGTCGGTCACACGTGCGGAGTCGAAGCAGACCTTCCTCTCCCCGTTCCAGCGAGCAGCGGAGGTAGTAGATCTTCTCCACGGAATCCCAGCAGCACGACGGCTTGGTGGTGGTGGAATAGAGAATTCTGCAGGGCTTCGCCTATGCCTGTGCAGAAGAAATGTGGAGGAGAGAGGCGGCAGAGATTGGAGTTATGGGAGAGGGCTTGGAGGGGGCGCCCCTGCCCTTCTATTTAAGGGGGGGAGGCGCGCCTAGGGAGGGGGAGTCCTAGTAGGACTCCCCTCCTATGGCCGGCAGTGGGAAGGAGGGAGGAGTCCTCCTCCCCCACGAATCCGTGTCTTGCCCCACTAGGTTTCCTTTGACCCTTTCTTGGTTTTAAAGCAAACTCCAAGAAATCCTCTAGAACCTTCCAGAACATTCCGAAACCTTCTAGAACCCTCATACAAATACTCTGGAACATTTCCTAACTCAGAAAATGATCCCCTATATATGAATCTTATTCTCCGGACAATTCCGGATCTCCTCGTGATGTCCCGGATCCATTCCGAGACTCCGAACAACATTCGGTCACCAACGCACATTCCATATCTACTTAAAACAACTTCGAACCTTAAGTGTGTCACCCTACGGTTCGTGAATATGCAGACATGACAGAGACACATCTCCTGTCAATAACCATCAGCGGGACCTGGAGATCCATAATGGCTCCTACATACTCAACGATGACTTCGTGATCCATTGAACCATTTACATACGAAACTAATTCCCTTTGTCTCGCGATACTATACTCATCCGAGGTTTGATCGTTGGTATCTCCATACCTAGTTCTACCTCGTTACAAATAAGTACTCTTTACTCGTTCCGTGATATGTCATCCCTTGTGACCTAGTCACATGCTTGCAAGCTAACTAGATGACATTCCACCGAGAGGGCCCAGAGCATATCTATCCGTCATATGGATGGACAAATCCCCATCTTGGTCCATGCGCTTCAACACATACTTTCAGAATACCCAATGAAACTTTTATGACCACCCAGTTACGAAGCGGTGTTTGATGTCATCAAAGTACCCATCCGGTGATGGTGATTAACACAACCTCATGGTCGAAGGATTAGGTTACTATGCATTTCAAAACTTACAGCAATACGAACTTAATGACTTGATCTTATGCTACGCTTACTACGGGTGTGTGTGTCCATCACATCATTCTCCTAATGATATAACCTTGTTATTAATCACATCCTTATGTCCATGATCAGGAAACCATGATCATCAATCAATCAACAAGCTAGTTCAACAAGAGGCTTACTAGGGACTCTCTTATGTTTACAAATCACACATGTATTAGTGTTTCCTAATAATACAATTATAGCATGGGATGTAAACATTCATCATAAACACAAAGATATAATAATAATCACTTTTATTATTGCCTCTTGGGCATATCTCCAACATGAGGACCACCTCGTACTCAAGGGACATGAGATTTCAAGTTTATAGTCTATCAAGCATATAACTCAGATTGGACCACACTTTCACCTTAACCATTTAAAGATGCTCATGATAGGGGCAATGAGAGCTCAAAGATAATGAGTACCATACTTTCAGCATTTGGAAGCCTTTCAAACTTTTCAAAACCTTTTTCATTTCCTTGTTGAGTCACCACCTATTCTATGAGCACTTTCTTGAGAGCATAGTTGTCATTCTTAGTATAATGTGCTTGTCTCAAAACTTGATTATTTGTGTTATGACTTTGATGCTTATATCTTTGATATCTTTACTTCTAGTCTTCACCTAAACTTCAGAGGTGCCTTGGCATTCACAATCAAAGGCAAGCGAGATACCACTCTATCATACCTTGTTATGATCATTGTAATGTTGCTTATGTTTATGTTTCATGCTACTTATTATTTTTGAGTTGGAATCTCTTCATAGCTGGCATTGCCTATTAAGTAAACTTAGTTGCATACTCCTTATTATGAATTGCCTAAGTAGTTGATCACATGCTGAGCATATATACATCACATGAAGCAAATGTGTTCGTGAAAGTTTCTTTTATCGCACTCAGTTTTCAACTGAATTGCTTGAGGAGAAGCAATAAGCTAAGCTTGGGGGGAGTTGATACGTCCAAAACGTATCTACTTTCCCGAACACCTTTGCTATTGTTTTTCCTCTAAACTTGCGTGAATTGGATACAACTAACATGGACTGGTGCTGTTTTCAGCAGAATTACCTTGGTGTCTAGTTTTTGTGCAGAAAATCAACTATCAGGAAAAATCCTGGAAAATATGCCAAAAATCCTATTTCTCAGAAGACTCATGGAGCCAGAATACGAGACGGAGTGGGGCTGGGACCTAGCCAAACCACCTGGCCGCGCCAGGGGCTGGTCTGGCCGCCCCAGACAGCCCCCAGCCTCCCTCTTCGCCTATAAGTTGCCTTCTGACCTAAAAACTTAGGGGGGTTCGATGTTTTTCTAGAAAGAGTTCTACTGCGCCGCCACCAATTCCGCGATTCAGAACCAGAAACTCCATTCTAGCACCCTACCGGGACGGGGAATTGGAGGAGATCATGGCCATCATCGTCACCATCGCTTCTCCATCGACCATCCATGTTTCCCCCATCTATCAGTGAGTAATCCCCCACTGTAGGCTATGGGGATGGTAGGGATTGGATGAGATCGTTCATGTAATGGCATCAGATTGTTAGGGCTTTTTGACTTTGTTGCGACTTGTTATGCTTAATGCTTGTCACTAGGGTCCGAGTGCCATGATTTCACATCTGAACATATTATTGATTCATTATGTTAGTATTGTTTTTGGTCTTACCTGCAAGTTGTATACAAATGTTGTTGTCCGGAACAAAAGGCCCCGAAGTGACAGAAAGCGGGATAACCAGAGGGAATGGCTTTGATGTGAGGATCACATGTGTTCACGGAGTGTCAATGCTTTGCTCCGGTGCTCTATTAAAAGGAGCACCTTAATTGCCAGTATTTCCCTTGAGGCCCCGCTGCAAACGGGCTAGCAGGACAAAAGATGTTGTGCAAGTTCTCATTGTGAGCATGTATGACTATATATGGAACACATGCCTATGATTATCTAGTACTTGGATGCTTTATCTTATTTATCTGCAAATGGCCTATGTTCTCATTGCTATATGGATTGTCTTGTCCATGCAACGCTCGTCCATCCATCACTATGCCTATCGCGCTTTAATCCTACTGTTTACTGGAATTGTTACTACTGTCTTTACTTTTACTACTGCTATAACTTTACTATTTCTACTACAAAACTATTGCTACAGATAAACTGCTGTGAGCACGATTGTTTCCAGGTGCAGCTGAATTGACAACTCAGTTGTTAAGGCTTATAAATATTCTTTGGCTCCCCTTATGTCGAATCAATAAATTGAGTTTCACTTCCCTCGAAAATACTGCGACACACCCCCTATACTTGTGGGTCATCAATCCACTGGTGTCATTGCATGTGGTCTCTTCCAAAACCACATTGATCCACATGACCACACACACTCTAGTGAAATTTGTGATGCAACTTCTGCCACACTGGTGTAACATGCAATGTGGAAGCTGTTTCCCTATGTGTTTTGGTCTTTGTGACCATGGCTTGACACATGGAGTCCCAAGAGTCATTGCATTTGTTTTTCCCCAAACGACATGGATCTAATCGTGTCATTTCATGTGCTCTCTTCCAAAAACACATTGATCCACATGACCACACAAACTCCAGCGGATTCAGTGATGCAACTTCTGCCACAATGGTGCAACATGCAATGTGGAAGCTACTTCCCTATGTGTTTTTGGTCTCTCTGACCACGGCTTGACACATGGAGTCCCTAGAGTCATTGCATTTGTTCTTTCCCAAACGACATGGATCCACTGGTGTCATTGCATGTGTTGTCTTCCAATACCACATTGATCCACATAACCACACTCCAGCGGATTCTGTGATGCAACTTCTGCCATCACTATTGCAACATATAATGTGGAAGCTACTTCCCTATATGTTTTTGGTCTCTCTGACCATGGCTTGGCACATGGAATCCCTAGATTAATTGCATTTTTTCCTTTCCCAAACCACATGGATCCACTAGTGTCATTGCATGCACTCTCTTCCAAAACTAGATTGATCCATATGACCACATACACTCCCGTGGGTTCTGTGACACAACTTCTGCCACACTATTGCAACATGCAATGTGGAAGCTGCTTCCCTATGTGTTGTTGGTATCTGTGACCATGGCTTCAAATGCATTCCCCAGAGTCATTGCATTTGTTCTTTTCCCAAACCACATGGATCCACTAGTGTCATTGCATGTGCTCTCTTCCAAAACCATATTGATCCACATGACCACACACACTCTAGTGGATTCTATGATGCAACGTCTGCCATCACTATTGCAACATGCACTGTGGAAGCTGCTTCCCTATTTGGTTTTGGTCTCTCTGACCATGGGTTGACACATGGAGTCCCTAGAGTTATTGGATTTTTTCTTTTCCCAAACCACATGGATCCACTAGTGTTATTGCATGTGGTCTCTTCCAAAACCACATTGATTCACATGACCACACACACTCTAGTGGATTCTGTGATGCAACTTCTACCGCACTGGTGCAACATACAATGTGGAAGCTGCTTCCCTATGTGTTTTTGGTCTCTGTGACCTCGGCTTGACACATGGAGTCCCTAGAGTCATTGACTTTGTTCTTTTCCCAAACCACATGGTCCACTAGTGTCATTGCATTTTCTCTCTTCCAAAACCACATTGATCCAGATGACCACACACACTCTAGTGGATTCTATGATGCAACTTCTACCACACTGTTGCACCATGCAATGTGGTAGCTAGTGTTCTATGTGTTTTTGGTCTCTGTGACCATGGCTTAAATCCTGGAGTCCCTAGAGTCATTGCATTTGATATTTTCCCAAACCACATGGGTCTACTAGGGTCATTGCATGTGCTCTCTTCCAAAACCAGATTGATCCAGAGGACCACACACACTCTAGTGGGTTCTGTGATGCAACTTCTGCTACACTAGTGCAACATGCAGTGTTGAAGCTGCTTCCCTATTTGTTTTTGGTCTCTCTGACCATGGCTTGACACATGGAGTGCCTAGAGTCATTGAAGTTTTTCATTTTGCAAACCACATGGATCCACAAGTGGCAATGCACGTGTTCCTTCCAAAACAACATTGATCCACATGACCACACACACTCTAGTGGATTTTGTGATGCAAATTCTGCCACACTGGTGCAACATGCAATGTGGAAGTTGCTTCCCAATATGTTTTTAGTCTTTGTGACCATGGCTTGGCACATGGACTCCCTAGATTCATTGCATTTGTTCCTTTCTGAGACCACATGGATCCACTAGTATCATTGCATGTGCTCTATTTCAAACCACATTGATCCACATGACCACAGACACTCCCGTAGGTTCTGTGATGAAACTTATGACACACTGGTGCAACATCCAATGTGCAAGTTGCTTCCCTTTGTGTTGTTGGTATCTGTGACCATGGCTTGACACAAGGTGATCCAGCCCGTCCTACGGACGCTCCTACATCCACACCACCAAGTCCCCCAAGTGGACCGATGACCCGTGCCCGAGCCAAGCTCCTTAAAGCTAAGGTGAATTTGCTCCTCTCATCATGTGACTTCGACATACACTTGGATGGCTTGCTACTTCATACCACTACTCTGTGCATCATCAGGTACGAACCCCCGCCGTGTCGACCCACGAGCCCTGAAGCTGCCTGAGCCGGAGTGTTCGCCCGAATCCAGCTGGAGTGTCCGGTGCAACCGGAGTGTCTGGCGCGACATAGCCGGAGTGTCCATCCTACCCCAGCCCCGTCCGGGCTCGGACATTCTGTGTGCCACTTCGGACACTACCCGAACACTACCTGGAGTGACCAGCCACCTCGGACTGTCCGGTCAACACGACCCGGACTGTCCGGCCTGAAGATGGGCATGCGAGCCTTAGCTGGGGCTTGTGGCCCATGTACCCCTCTACTTCACCCAGAACTCTACTTTAATGCCTGAATTACCCCTGAACTTGTGGTTGGCCTATATATATTCCGCCACCTCCATTGTAAACCCTAGGCATGATATTTGGAATTAGTGGAAACTCCTTATGGATCTATCTAGTTCTTGCCTCATGCTCCTTTGACAAAGGAGGACCAAATATCCCAAACCTCGTTGGAGTTTGCATCGTGCCTCCGTGTTGTAAAAGGCCTAGGCATCAGAGTTCCTTTGCCTAGATGTCAACATCTCACCGAGTCTCCCATCTCGCCGTGCCGGTTTCAGAGAGAGTCCTGCGCCTGTTGCCGATCCTAGGGATTGCGCCGGACCGGTCACCGCCGACGTGAGATATTGGTGTGTATCATGGTTTTGCGTGTGTGTGTTCATCTTGTTCTTCGTGCGTGAGTTCGTCGTGTTCATCCTCCCCTCCTTCCCCCGCACTCCATCCTCGATTTGAGTGGGATTCATGAAAGATCGGGCCACCCTAGAGGTTTACCCTCAACATATTGGTATCAAGAGCTTCGCTTCTCACGAATTCCCCCATAAATTTTTCTTCTATCCACCAAAAATTCGAAAATCCCCAAAAAAAGAGTCCCATATTGCCTTTGGATTGATCTCTTGATTTGGAGTGTTATTTGTGGTTTTGATCTGACCAAACCTTGTCTTAGGAGTTGGTCCAGCTTTATCCCATGTTTCCCTAGCCCGATTTGGCCAGTTTTTCGTGGATTTGAAGCCATAAGGCGAGCATTTCCGCTCAAGAACACGAAAAGGAAACCCGCGCCGGAGTGTCCGGACCATTTTGACCGGAGTGTTCGGCCCGACCGGAGTGTCCGGCCGAACCTGACAGGAGTGTCCGACACAGACAGACCGGAATGTCCGGCTGTAATGCCAGTTTTGACAGTTTTTCCTCATTTCTCGCATTGGCTATTTCCTTTGTTTGCTCGAGTTTCGTGTGCATGTCAGCAACTAATAGATAGCTTCCCCATCAACAATCCCCGTGCTCATTGACACCACGGCCCACGAACATCATCCCACAACACCGATGGCAAGTTCATCATCACCGACGAAGGTATAACTTGCGTCACCTTGTTAACCCCTATCTTCCGTTGTGTGTACCTATCCCATGAGAGTGGCTCATCTTGTGTTTGCTTGAGCATTGTGCATTTGTCCTTGGATAGTGAGAATGCAAGATCAATATCAAGTGTGACTAGGTAGCATCAAGGGAGAGCAAAAAAAAGAAAAGATACAAAGCAAAAGAAAAAGAAAAATAGTCTCCCATTGCAAAAGAGAGTCTCAAAGCTTGTAAGCAAGAGAGAAAGAAGAGCGCCCAAGGCAGTGCACCAATCCGTTGCTCATTTTTCTTCTTTGTAAACGAGCCATGGTCTCTCCTTGCATTAGCACGACAACGAGCTTAGTCTTCGTTAGGACATTTTGTTTGCTCATTTTCATAGTTGTGTCAATCCCAACAATCTCCACGTGTGTGTATATAGTCGTAGGTTCCCGTCAACCCTTTGAGTTGTTGACCTTCACCTTTGACTTGAGTTTTGTTGGATTTTACCCACTTTTGACTATCCCTTTTATTTTGGTTCGTTCTTTGGCATTCCACAACCCTAACCTACCACTAGCAAGCTTTTGAGAGTTAGTTCTTTCTTTAGTTTGAGTTTTCTTTGCAATTCCACTTTGCACGCTTATAGGTCTCACTTGTGGTTTCTAGTTTGGTGCAATCCCCAAGGTGAGGTACAAGGCTAACACCACCATATTCCACTTCCATATACAATACTTGTGTGTTTTTCATGATGGATAGGCACAATGAGTCGAGCCAACCACCTCCCCAAGAAGAAGATCAAGGACCGTACATGACGCACGCAAGTCACTTCATCGTTCGACAAGAGTTCTGTGAACGTTGCCAAACCCTTGAGACGCGACAAGATGAACAATTTGGTGAGACGCAAGTCGAGTTTAAGAACATCGACAACCGCTTCGACGACCTCGAACGACAAATGCATGCAATGCATCACAACTTTGGCTGCCAAAATGAAGCGCTTCAACGCTCCATCGCCGAAACAAATGACAATATGCGACGCCTCATCGATGGAATGGCAAGACCATGTTCACATGCTACAAGCTCTTCAAGTTCTTGGCGTCATCATGCACTTCTTCAATAAGATCTACATCCAAGTGCTCCAAGACACAATGATGTCCCCGTGGTTGAAGATGGAAGTTCTTCGAACTATGTACCTTCCCCACGGCACACTGCAACGTCAAGCTATGACGGCGATTTCTCTTCAAGGCCACGAGCTAGGCAAGAAGCACACCGTCATCACGCAAGGGAATTGGTGATCCAACAAGAGAAAACACAAGAAGAACCGCAAGTGCAACCGCAAATCTACCACCATCGCTCATGACACATACTAGACACAACAAGCGATGCCTCCAATTTGGAGAACCAACCTTGTCATCAACGTGAAGCTCTCCAAGATCCTCCTCCATGTCATCAACGTCATGAACGTACGGACCGAAAACATGGTCATAACGAGGCGCCTCTTCCACACCAAAACATGGAGCGTCAAGTGGTACAAATTGAGCGATGTCCACCACGTCAAGAGGCTCAAGACCATGATCTTCATCGTGAGGCCCATGTGCCTAACCAACATCACCAACCGAGAAACAAGCCTCCTCTTCATCATCAACCACGTCATGAGGCTCCACATCCTCAACACCCTCATGAGGCCCAAGTTCCCCAACGTCGTCAACAACCATGCCATGAGCAAGAGCAAGCTCCACAACAACAATATCAAGAGCAAGCTCTACAACAAGGTCGTGAGAACCAAGTTTCACCTCCTCAACCACAACATCATCAACAAGGTCACCAAGCTTGTCGCAATGACCGCAACGATGAAGAAACTTTTGGCAAGATCAAGTTCACAATGCCCAAGTTCACCGGATCCAATGACCCCGAAGAATACCTCTCATGGGCACTCAAGGTCGACAAGATCTTCCGCATGCACAACTATAGCAAAGAGAAGATGGTCGCCATGGCTTTTCTTGAGTTTGATGATTATGCCAAGCTTTGGTGGGAACAAGTTCAAGTTGCTCGTGATGCAAGACAAGAACCGCCAATCACAACTTGGCATGACATGAAGACTCATATGAGATCCCGATTTGTCCCCACGCACTACACATGGGACCTCTTCAACAACTTTCAATCTCTTCGTCAAGGGACAAAGACCAAAGAAGAGTACTTCAAGGAAATGGAACTAAACTTGATCCGTGCCAACATTGATGAGCGCATGGAGCAAACTATGGCATGTTTCCTTATGAGCTTGCATCACACAATCAAGCGCATCGTCGAGTTCCAAACATACAACACCATGGTTGTTCTTGTGCACATCGCAACAAAGGCCAAACGTCAAGTGCAAGAGGACATCAAGTACAACAAGCCCAAGATGTACTTCACCTACAAGCAAGCTTCAATCACTACACCAATAACTTTCAATGGAAGCTCCTCAAGTATATCCAAGCCTTCCTTCAAGCCCACACTTCCTCAAGGAAAACTTCCCCGATGTGGCAAACAAGAAAATAGTGATAGACCTTTCAAGGTGAATGCTACAAGTGTGGAGGTAAAGGACACAAGTTGGCCGAATGTGGAAATAAGAAGGTAATTTTCATCCATGACAATGGCGACAAAGAGTACTTGAGTGAAGATGAATTTGATGCCTAAGTCAAGGAAGCAATGGCAAGGCAACGAGTGGAAGATGACCAAGAACTCCTCATGTGTGAACATGACGCAAGTCCATCGCTTGTCGTCACAAGGATCTTGACCACTCAAGCACAAGAACATGAAGACCACTCAAGCACACGAGCCGACATCAATGGAAAATCTATCAAAGTGATCATCAACGGAGGGAGTTTCCAAAACCTTGCTAGCACCAAGTTGTGTGAGAAGCTCAACCTCACCCTCCATCCGCACAAGAACCCCTACCACGTGCAATGGCTAAGTGACCAAGGGTCCATGAAGATCAAGCATACCGTATCGGTCTCCTTCGCCATTGGTCCTTACAAAGACATGGTGGAGTGCGATGTGGTTCCTATGATGGTTTGCCACATGCTTCTTGGTCGACCATGGCAATTTGACAAGGCTGCTCAACATAATGGTCGCACCAATGTATACACCTTCAAATGGCTCAACAAAACATGTGTTTACAACCAATGACTCCTAGCCAAATAATTGCGGATAATGCAAAGGCTTTAGCGAGGGCGCAAAGCATAACACCTACTTGTGAGAAGAGCGGTGAGAGAGAGAACCACCTCATAGTGAGTGAGAGCCACAAGCCAAACTCGAGTGGAAAAACTAAGAGTGTTCTCCTTGCCACCAAAAGTGAGATGAGAGATGTTCAGAACAACCCATCCATCTTGCACTATGTCCTCCTTCGCAAGGGACTAGCACAAGGAACTAATGAATTGACCACTGTTCCTCCATCTTTGATGATTGTTTTGCAGGAATTCAAGGATGTGTTCACCAAAGAGCTTCCACATGGACTACCTCCTCTTCGCAGCATCGAACATCGCATTGACCTCATCCCTGGCGCAGCACTTCCCAACCGCGCCGCTTACCACACGAACCCAGAGGCGACTAAGGAGATTGAACGTCAAATAAACCAACTCGTCTCCAAAGGTTTTATCCAAGTTAGCACTAGTGCAGGTGTTGTACCCATGATACTTGTTCCAAAAACGGATGATACGTTACGATTATGCATGGACTGCCGTCCAATCAATGCTATCTCCGTGCATTATCGACATCCCATACCACGTCTCGATGACATGCTTGATGAACTATGTGGAGCCACTATCTTTTCGAAAATTGATCTTCATAGTGGTTACCATCAAATACCCCATGGCTGAGGGTGATGAGTGGAAAACCGCCTTCAAGACCAAACTTGGTCTCTATGAATGGTTTTTTATGCCATTTTGTTTATCTAATGCCCCATCTACCTTCATGCGCCTTACGAATCACATCTTGCGTTCTCTCATTGGAAAAAGTGTTGTTGTCTATTTCGATGCTATTCTTGTTTATAGAAAATCACTTGAGGACCATATAACACATGTCAAGGAAGTTTTGCAAATCCTTCGACATGAAAAGCTTTATGCTAATCTTCCCAAGTGCACTTTTTCTAAAGACAATTTGTTTTTTCTTGGATTTGTCGTTTCTTCGAAGGGCATTGAAGTTGATGTTTCCAAGGTAAAGGACATACGAGATTGGCCCATCCCAACAAATGTGAGTGAACTCCGAAGTTTTCATGGGTTGGCCGGTTTCTGTCTTCGCTTTGTGAAAGACTTTTCAACCATTGCTTGTCCTCTCAACAAGTTGACGAGAAAGAATGTCACCTTCGTGTGGGGCAAAGCAGAACAAAAAGCTTTTGATGAACTTAAAAATATGCTCACCGAAGCACCCCTTCTTGCGTTACCGGATTTCACTAAAACTTTTGAGATAGAGTGTGATGCTAGTGGTCTTGGCATTGGAGGAGTCCTTATGCAAAACAGACGTCCTATAGCCTACCATAGCGAGAAACTTGATGGTGCTCGCCTTAATTATCCAATTTATGACAAAGAGCTTTTTGCCTTAGTTCGTGTTCTTCAAGTTTGGCAACACTACCTATGGCCCAAGGAATTTATCATACATTCCGACCATGAGTCGTTGAAATATCTCAAAGGCCAAGCCAACTTGAGTAAGAGACACGCTAATTGTGTTGAGTTTATGGAGTCTTTTCCGTACATAGTCAAGTATAAGAAGGGCAAAGATAATGTAGTTGCAGACGCTTTGTCTCGCAAGCACACAGGCCTTCTTACGAGACTTGAAATCAACATGTTGGGTCTTGAGGAAATAGAAACTTTGTATGCTTCCGACCCGTTCTTTGAACCAATTTTCGCAAAGTGCTCCATTGAAAAAGGAGTTGATGATTTCTATTTGCATAAGGGCTTTATCTTTAAAAAAACAAGCTTTGCATTCCAAAATCGTCGCTCCAACTTTTTCTTCTCCAAGAATCTCAAGGTGGAGGCCTTATGGGTCACTTTGGCCATGACAAGACATTGGACATGCTCTCCACTCACTAATTTTGTCCCAATATGAAGCGCGACATGGAGCACTATGTTCAACGATGCACAACATGTGTTCAAGCTAAGTAGCAAGCTAACCCCTATGGTCTTTATATATGCCATTGCCTATTCCTCATACACCTTGGTCTGAATTAGCATGTATTTTGTGTTAGGATTGCCTAGATCTAAGCATGGTCATGATTCTATCTTTGTTGTCGTGGATCGCTTTTCCAAAATGGCACACTTCATACCGTGCCATAAGAGCGGCGATGCTTCACATTTTGCCAACTTGTTTTTCAGGGAAATCGTCCGTCTTCACGGTGTGCCAAGAACAATCGTCTCCGACCACGACGTCAAATTCATGAGCTACTTATGGAAGACCCTCGTGGCCAATATCGGCGTCAAGCTCCTCTTTTCATCCGCATCGCATCCTCAAACCGATGGACAAACCAAGGTTGTCAACAGAACCCTCAGAACTCTTCTATGTGTGTTGATTAAGAAGAACTTGAAGGATTGGGAGGAATACATTCCCCACGCCGAGTTCGCCTACAATCGAGCCAAGCACTCAACAACCAAGATGAGTCCTGTCATGATCGTCTATGGTTTCTAGCCCCTCACCAGGCTCGACATCTTACCACTACCTCTTCATGAGCGCACCAACATGGACATCGTGAAGCGCGCACAATCTATGAAGAAACTCCATGAAGAAACAAGAGCTACTATGGAGCAACAAGTCCTTCGCCAAGCTTCAAGGTTAAACAAGGACAAGAAGGAGATGATATTTGAAGAGGGTGATCTTGTGTGGATACACCTAAGCAAAAACCGCTTCCCCAAGGCACATGCAAGCCAAGAGGAGATGGTCCCTTCAAGGTCCTCAAACGAATCAACAACAATGCCTACATCATCGACATACCGACATCCAAGTACCTTGCAAGAAATACATTCAACGTCAAGGATCTCTCACCCTACCATGGAGATGTTCAAGATTCCAACCATGAAGAGTCGAGGACGACTCTTTCCCAGGGGGAGTTGATGCAGCCAGTCCTACGGACGCTCCTACATCTACACCACCAAGTCCCCCAAGTGGACCGATGACCCATGCCCGAGCCAATCTCCTTCAAGCTAAGGTGAGTTCGCTCCTCTCATCATGTGACTTTGACATACACTTGGATGGCTTTCTACTTCATACCACTACTCTGTGCATCATCAGGTACGACCCCCCCCCTCGCGTCGACCCACGAGCCCTGAAGCTGCACCTTTCCTGAAGTTTTCTAAACCGGAGTGTCCGCTCGAATCCAGCCGGAGTGTCTGGCATAGCCAGAGTGTCCGGTGCGACTCAACCGGAGTGTTTATCCTACCCCAGCCCCATCCAGGCTCGGACATTCCGTGTGCCACTTCGGACACTACCCGGACACTACCCAGAGTGTTTGGCCAACCCGGTCTGTCCGGTCAAAGCGACCCGGACTGTCCGGCCTGAAGATGGGCATGCGAGACTTAGTTGCGCCCTGTGGCCCATGTAGCCCTCTACTTCGCCCAGAACTCTACTTTAATGCCTGAATCGCTGAACTTGTGGTTGGCCTATATATAGTCCCCCAACTCCATTGTAAACCCTAGGCATGATATTTGGAATTACTGGAAACCCCTTGTGTATCTATCTAGTTCTTGCCTCATCCTCGTTTGACAAAGGAGGACCAAATATCCCAAACCTCGTTGGAGTTTGCATTGTGCCTCCGCGTTGTAAAAGGCCTAGGCATCGGAGTTCGTTTGCCTAGACGTCAAGATCTCACCGAGTCTCCCATCTCGCCATGCCAGTTCGAGAGAGAGTCCTCCGCCCGTTGCCGATCCTAGGGATTGCGCCGGACCGGTCACCGCCAGCGTGAGCTATTGATGTGTATCGTGGTTTTTCGTGTCTGTGTGTTCATCGCATTCTTCATGCATGAGTTCGTCGTGTTCATCCTCCCCTCCTTCCCCCGGACTCCATCCTTGATTTGAGTGGGATTCGTGAAACATCGGGCCACCCTAGAGGTTTTCCCTCAACACAAGGAGTCCCTATAGTCATTGCATTTGTTATTTCCCAAACCACATGGTTCTAGTGCTATGATTGCATGTTCTTTCTTCCAAAACCACATGGATCCACTAGTGCGATTCCATGTGCTCTCTTCTAAAACCACATTGATCCACAAGACCACACACACTCTAGTGGATTCTGTGATGCAACTTCTGCCACACTAGTGCAACATGCAATGCTGAAGCTGCTTCCCTATTTGGTTTTAGTCTCTCTGACCATGGTTTGACACATTTAGTCCCTAGAGACATTGCATTTGTTCTTTTCCCAAACCACATGGATCCACCAGGGTCATTCCATGTGCTCTCTTCCAAAACCACATTGATCCACATGACCACACACACTCTAGTGCATTCTGTCATGCAACTTCTAACAGACTAGTGCAACATGCAATGTTGAAGCTGCGTGCTTATTTGTTTTGGTCTCTCTGACCATGGCTTGACACATGGAGTCCCTAGAGTCGTTGAATTTTTTTCTTTTCCCAAACCACATGGATCCACTGGTGTCATTGCCTATTGTCTCTCCCAAAACCACATTGATCCAGATGACCACACACACTCTAGTGGATTATGTGATTCCACTTCTGCCACACTGGTGCAACATGGAATGTGGAAGTTGCTTCCCTATGTGTTTTGGTCTCTGTGACCATTGCTTGGCACACGGAGTCCCTAGAGTCATTGCATTTGTTCTTTCCCAAACTACATGGATCTAATGGTGTCATTGCATGTGCTCTCTTTGAAAACCAGATTTATCCACATGACCACAACACTCTAGAGGGTTTGGTGATGCAACTTCTACCACACTGGTGCAACATGCAATGTGGAAGCTACTTCCCTATGTGTTTTTGGTCTCTTTGACCGTGGCTTGACACATGGAGTCCCTAGAGTCATTGCATTTATTCTTTTCCCAAACCACATGATCAACTAATGTCATTGCATGTGCTCTCTTCCAAAACCACATTGATCCAGATGACCACACACACTCCAGCGGGTTCAGTGATGCAACTTCTGCCACACTAGTGCAACATGCAATGTGGAAGGTGCTTCCCTATGTGTTTTTGGTCCCTGTGACCACGACAAGACACATGGAGTCCCTAGAATCATTGCATTTGTTCTTTTCCCCAACCACATGATCCACTAGTGTGATTGGATGGGCTCTCTTCCAAAACCACATTGATCTAGATGACCACACAAACTCAAGTGGATTCTGTGATGCAACTTCTGCCACAGGAAGCTGATGCCCTATGTGGTTTTGGTCTATGTGAGCATGGCTTGACACATGGAGTCCATAGAGTCATTGCATTCGATCTTTTCCCAAACCACATGGATCCACTGGGGTCATTGCATGTGCTCTCTTCCAAAACCATATTTATCTACATGACTACACACACTCTAGTGGATTCGATGATGCAACTTCTGCAACAATAGTGCAACATGCAATGTTGAAGCTGCTTCCCTATTTATTTTTGGTCTCTCAGACCATGGCTTGCCACATGGAGTACCTAGAGTCAATGAAGTTTTTATTTTCGCAAACCACATGGATCCACTAGTGTCATTACATGTGGTGAAAACTACATTGATCCACATGACCACACACACTCTAGTGGATTCTATGATGCAACTTCTGCCACACTGGTGCAACATACAATGTGGAAGCTTCTTCGCTATGTGTTTTTGGTCTCTGTGACCATGGATTAACACATGGAGTCCATAGAGTCATTGCATTTATTATTTTCGCAATACACATGGATCCACTAGTGTCATTGCATGTGCTCTCTTCCAATACCACATTGATCCACATAACCACACACACTCTAGTGGATTCTATGATGCAACTTCTTCCATCACTGTTGCAACATGCAATGTGGAAGCTGCCTCCCTATATGTTTTTGGTCTATGTGACCATGGCTTGGCACATGGACTCCCTAGATTCATTGCATTTGTTCCTTTCTCAAACCACATGGATCCACAAGTGTCATTGCATGTGCTCTATTCCAAAACCACATTGATCCACATGACAAAAAACACTCCCGTGGGTTCTGTGATGCAACTTCTGCCACAATGGTGATGCAATGTGGAAGCTGCTTCCCTATGTGTTTTTGGTATCTATGACCATGGTTGTGGGGTCCCCCAGATTTAAGCATCCGAGAAATCCCTGTTATATAAATATCCACGTTCCCATGATCGGTGAGTCATGGTATATAACCGACAAGTATCATTACCGCATCCGAGCATAACGAATACAAGACTTACATAGTTGCCATTACGGCTACACAACTTTCAGTAGCGGAGCTTCATCATACGTAGGGCCCAATCATGCCTCAACCTACAGGCGACTGACTGGGAAGACGGCATAGCTCGCTGGACGTCACCTTAATCTTCCGATGTAGAACCTCTGAAAGCCTGGCCAAGTAAATAGCCAGGGACAATGCCATGAGTACTTTTGAATACACTCGCAAACCACCAAGATAAGTGAAATAAGGAAATGCAATTCTGGTTGTGGCGAGATAGCTCTATCTAGGGTTGTTTTCGAAAAGCGTAGACTATCTCTTGTAGTTATGGAATCTCCATATCTTTATTGAAAAAGAGTTTTGAAAACATGCCTCTGTTTTATGAATCAAGATATCCCCGTATCCTTTGTGAAAACTTTTTTAGAAAACAGATTTGGAGTAAAAACCCTTTTTAAACCTCTTTGACCACCACTAGTCAAAACAAAACTTTAATCTCAGGTTCCCTCGGAAACTCCATACTTTCATCCATTTTTCCAAACAACCACCATTTGGTACTCCTAGCCAACATCTTACCAACCGTCCTTGACCGTGGACACGGCTATTCGAATAGATTATACTCTGCAGAGTTTGCGCACTTTCCCCAAAGGAATCAATGCATCCGCCGGGGTAAAACCACGGCCTACTACCACAATAGATGGGGGTCCGGATAATCAGACCTAACCTTTCGCTTGTCGACCTTAGCAAAGGCTTCTTTTCCTTTTGGGTTTGTTCTCCCCGGCAACGAGTATGTGGCTTCCAGCCATAGTCCTGCCTTCCGTACACGCGTATACCCAAACCGCAGCTTGGCGTATACCTTAACTTGGTACTCCACTTCCTTACGTACCACCTAAGCCATACCGTCCGTGGGAGACCCAATTGTTGCACCGACACTCCTGCCAAGACAGGCTCACTCTTGCCGAAGCAAGCTACAGGCTCCAGATCCGAAGATCTTTTAGCGCCTGCCCGAAATTCAAGGGATCTCTCCCTATAAGCATGGTACAACCTGCCCCGGCTAATGAAGACAAACTACGAGCTAAGCCCCAGCACCTGGGGTAATGTGGTTGCACGGATAAAAATTGTTCCGGTAAAGGCGTAGAAGATCCCTTCTCTTTCTCTTGTCCATCACCACATCTTTAGTTAAAACATCCGCTTGGAAAACAATTGTGGTAGGGTAAATCCCAAAACCATTTATTCAACAAAAAACCGTGGTTCCTCAATGGGGTAGGATGCTAATCATCAAAACCTTGATCTAAAGGGGAGTAAATGGTAGGTATATCAGGGTGGTGCCACGAGGGACACGAAGTCATAACTTGGAGGAGCCAAGTCAATAGTGCAGTATTTATAAAACAAGACATGCCGATGAATAATGCAATTTATAAAGGAGATACAAAACAAGTAGTAAAAGAATAGGACAGGTATCGGAATTCAGGAATGGTGGCTTGCCTGTGATCAGCGATAAGTCCCTGGACTTCTTTAGATAATCAAGGATACCCAATAAATAATAATAAGGAGTCCTTTTCTTCTCATCGTCAAACAATCACACTATGGCCATCATCGAATATACATGCAAGAAGAAAATACTACAATCAATACAAGGCATACAGGCATCAAACCATACAGCAAACAAACATAAGGAATCCTACTTAACTTAGTGGTTTTGGAGAATTGGGGTACTAGTAATGGAATTACTAGTTTGCCATAGAAGTGTTTTCCTTTGGAAGATAGTTATCTAGGTTAATTACCATGAACTTGGGGTGGAGAATTGAGTTCTGTAGGATATCAATGTTCAACCATGATATCCTCATATAGGGCTTGACAAAACAAGAACAACACAAGTGGTTTCACTAGATTATCATTTACCTAGATTTAGTTATGCTTTTTATAGTGGAATAAACTCTATTTTGAGGAAATAATTCACCAGAATTTCTCTGGAGGCCCAAACATTATTTCCTTGGGTGGTTATGTAGTGCTTGATGTACTTGTTCACTCAGAGTTAGAATCAAGTCTAAACAATTAACAAAATGCCCTCAGGAAATTCCCAAAGGCAGTTTTGTGGTGTTTTTCTCCTTTCCACCAAATTAATTCTACAGAAGCTATTAAGTTGATTCCAAGGTAATATGGTAGGAATTTAGAATACCTTTCTACAGGAATTGGATTCACTCTTTTTGGAGTTGTCAAACTCCTGGAGTGATTTATTTAGTGATAAAACCATTTATAGAAGTATTTTAAATCACTAAAATCCAACAGAGGGTCAATAAATCCTATCTCCTGGTTTTAGATAGGTAATGGTGTTACACTTCTCTGGGAGTTGGAATCAGGTCGATATCACATTTGGTTTGACCTAGAGAATTTACCCAATGCAGACATTCTCAATTTTTGTTATTTTTGCCAAAGGGTGGCCTTGGTTCACCTTGACCTGAGATAAATGCTAGATGGAAGGCCTATGCATATACTTTCAATAGAGCTTGGTTTCATCCATTTTGGAGATGTGTAGGTTACTGAGGAATTTGTTTAGTGTAAAGTACACCTTGCTTCAGATTAATTGCCAACAAATAATAAAAATTACTTTTGACCAGGGGTTACCTCTCGATGTTTAAGAAAACATTTGAGGACTATCAAAAATTTAGATCTTGGCAATTGGAGCTGGTTTCCATTTTCAAAATGATTTAAACCTAGAGTCATGTTTTATAGATTTAGGAAAATGAATAAAGGTGGAAAGGGCGCAAGATGGGAAGCTGGAGGGAAATGGGCCGTCCGGGCAGATCCGGCCCACTCGCAGCGGCACTCACGTGGGAGGCCACGCTCGAACCCGCTAGGCGGGGCCCGCCGGTCAGCGACAGGGGGCGGCGAATGGGTATCGGCGGCGGTGGGCCGTTCGATTTACGCGGATCTGACGGGAGGGCATCGTCGTCTCCAGCAAATAGAGCCCCCGGCATTGGAAACCCTAGGGGATGGCGGGGCTCGCCGGGGAAGCTTACTAGGGGCTCAGGAGGCGACGAGGAGCGACGGAGATGAAGCGGTGCTTGACGCTGAGCAGATCGAGGGGCGGCACGGTCGGGTTCACGCCCGGGAAGGAGCTCGCGCGGAAACGACCGAGGGTTACCTCGTCGGGGCTCGCCGGAGATCCTCCAGGGGTTACTACATGTCGTCAAAAAGAGGCGGGTTAGATGCAGAAGAGCGAGGAAGTGTCGGGAGAGTGGTAGGGGCAGTTGTGGTAATTAAATGGGGCAAATCTTTGTAAGATGTGGTTGTCTCTCTCTCTACTAGTCCAAGAGTAGGGACAAGTAGGTGTGTGATGGTGGTACTGTAGTGCTACAGTGGTGACGACCAGGAGGGTCATGGTGGCTGGAGAGGAGTGCTTGACAAGCCTTGGATGATGATTTAGCTTGGGTTTAGATGGTTTTTGCAAGTTTTGATCAAAAGATGGCTTGTGAAGGACTTTGAAAAGTTTGTACTGGACAAAGTGGGAGAATGGCACTAGTGTGTAGATGGGATCAAGGTATCTCTCCAAGAATTAATTGGGGTTTTCTAGAGCTTAAAAGTCCACTTAGAAGCATTAATTCCAAAAGTAAAGAATTGGTTTCTAGGAGCTAAGGGGATATTTTTACATTATACAAAGTGATATTTTGGTGTGGAAAGGTCCTGGATACCACATTACACCTTGGGGAATTTTATTGGGATTTATTGATATGTGGAAGTATTTTTAAAGAATTATTTCTTGTTTCTGCTATTTAGGAAAAAGGGCAAAAAGAAATAATAAAGAATCTCAAAAATATTTATTTTTGAGGTGGGAAGATATAGTATGATATACGGAACTCACATGAGGCAAAAGTTGGGGAAGTGTTTTGACAAAAACCAAACTTTCCATTGGGAAAGGGGTTTTGAGATTTTGTCTATTAAAGAAATTAAATAGATTTGGAGCCATAATAATTATGGGTAATATTTGATAAATCTTGATGATCAAGGTATATGATTTAGACAAGGTGTAGCAAGCATTTGCAACCTTGGTATTGGATAATCCAAGTTGATTTTGGTGGAATACTCTAGATTAAGGATCTAGGGTGATGTTAATTTCATACCATCAAAACCTTGTTCGATCTTGGAGCTCAGAGCTCACCTTGATGCAAGGTATAGATGATTAGTTAGACCAAGTCATATAGATGATCATGAGAGAAGGAGTTTTGAGTGTTTACATTTGAGATGGTCTGGAAGTGATGGCAAACTTTGTTGAAAATAAGGCTGCCATACCAGATGAGTCATGATGCCTTATAAACCATGGGGGTTTAAGAAGCATAGATATTCACTTGGAACAAGTGAAGTAGATGTTGATAGACCTATATGAGTAGAATGCAACCATTCAAAGAGTTGGCCCATAGAAGGTTGGATGATGGGGTGAGCTTCTGTCAAAGTAGGCATGATGACTAGATTTGAAGGAAAAGTTATCCTCTTGCCTGCAAAACCATCAAGAACAAGTGGGTTGGAGGATGATATAACCAAGGGAAAGTGTGGGCCTTGCTAGTCCTTAGGATGGTTAATGAGATGATTCAAGTTCATTTCCAAAAGTGCACATGATTTGAGAAAGGGAGGCATTAAAAAGGGTGATGTTGGAAATAGTTTTCCAAACTTAGCCAAATTTGGCAGATTTGAGGGTTTTGACTAGAGTATGAGAGGGGAGGCTTTTGAGGGGTTTCAAGGTATCAAACCATCATCAAGTGGATGAGGTTGAGGAGTATATTGAGTAGAAGGAATCCATGCTTGATATGGGTCTTCATTGACTTGGAAACTTCTAGAATGGATCATTACAGAACTGATCTGGTTTAAGGGTTTTAGATGATCACCTAGTAGCTTAGGGTGTGGTGATTTGGAAACACCTTGATCCTAGTGATGAGCTCCTAAAGTAGCTAATACTACTTCTAAGTAATCAGGTCAAACAGCAGATCAAGGCAACTCATCTTACAAATAAATCCACTACTACTAGGGTTACCATCAAGCTTGGCTTGAGGTAAGGATGGGTAGTTTTGAAAGGTTGGATTTTGGATAAGATGAGAGTCCTTGGTACCCCTACCAAGAGTAGAATTCTAAGGTTTTATACAAGGTTTTGGAAATCTTAGAGGTAAGAGTAGTTGAAGGTTCTGTCTTCAAAACATAAGGAGATAGTATTCTATAGCTCTCCATAGTTTGATCAATAGAAGTTACTAAAATAGTTGTGGTTACAAAAGCACCTTGGCTCATGCTTTCAAATGCAAGAACATTTGAGAATATGTAAAATGAGCTAGGATAGTTTTGTTAAATAGCTTTTTGACAACTGAGGGTGAGGTAAGGAGTATCATATGGTAAACACTCAGATGCACAAGTACAAACAAACAACAAGCAAACACTGGACCCATGAACAAGAATTTTTTTTTGTTCCCCTTGATTTTTGCATTCTAGACAACTAATCAGGGTTGCTGAAATTGGGATGTTACGATGGCTTGACACATGGAGTCCCTAGAGTCATTGCATTTGTTCTTTTCCCAAACCACATGGATCCACTAGTGTCACTGCATGTGCTTTCTTACAAAACCACATTGATCCACATGACCACACACTCTAGTGGATTATGTGATGCAACATCTACCACACTAGTGCAACATGCAATGTGGAAGCTGCTTCCCTATGTGTTTTTGGTCTCTGTGACCATGGCTTGACAAATGGAGTCCCTAGAGTAATTGCATTTGTTCTTTTCACAAACTACATGGATCCACTCGGGTCATTGCATGTGGTCTCTTCCAAAACCACATTGATCCACATAACCACACACACTTTAGTGGATTCTATGACGCAACTTCTGCCATCACTGGTGCAACATGCAATGTAGAAGCTGCTTCCCAATGTGTTTTTGGTCTATGTGACCATGGCTTGATAGATGGAGTCCCTAGAGTCATTGCATGTGTTCTCTTCCCAAGCCACATGGATCCACATTGATCCACATGACCAGACACACTCTAAGGGATTCTCTGTGTTGGGAATATGCCCTAGAGGCAATCATGGTTGATGATATTTCCCAAAGTATTCATAAAGTAAAGTTGTCCTTGTATGAACATCAGATATGTATCACTGAATACGTGATTCAGTTGTGGAACTATATATTCATGATTGTTCATACTAGATTGTCCTTAGTCGTTGAGGTTGTGTTGGACAAACAACTTACACCAATGTGCGGGTCGGCTGATGACACGGTTCTACTTGTCATGGGCATGGTGATGCTATTCCGACTTACACTGATTCGGCTAAAGAGTTTAGCAAGTCGGACTGACCCACAGTTGATATGCAACGAGCATGTTGTCTTTTGCAGTCTCAAGCAATGGAATCCTTTGACCTGAGGTGATTGCATGATCCAAGTTGTGGATCGCCAACTTAGGTTCTATCAAACGTTGTACCGTAAATGGGCAGTTATAAAGGTAGAGTTTGGGTTGGTTGTGAAGCAAGCTGCTTCACGTGGATTACCAAGATGGGATTTGCCCCTCCGTAATGGAGAGATATTCTCCGGGCCCTCTCGTGTGATATGATTCGGAAGCATGGCCATGCGCTACTCAGTTAAGTGTTAACCGAGGAGTCGAACTAAGACTTAGTCTAGTGAATCACATATCATGGTACGAGAAGAGAGTTAAGCTATTAAAGGGATGGCAACTACTCGCCTATAGCATAACAGATATATCCTATGGCAAAGGGACTTGGACGAAAGTCACATTGAAGGTTCGTCTTCTGACTTTGTGACACTTGGGAGTTGGCACGTCTTGCTAGAGGCCGCTACCATCTATCGACTTGAGACCGAGTGTTCATGGGAGTGAGTTGGACTCAAAGCCATGACGAGATACTTGGAGGAGTAGCTCATGTCGTGTCCATATGTACGTGAACCTACAGGGTCTCACACTTAAGGGTAAGGAGCCCATGTGTATTAGATCCATATGGAGATTGGAATACAGCCTAGATGGGCCTCAAGAGTTGAGCCCAACTAGGAGTGTATATAAGTGGAGTGACAAGGGATAGTCCCTGACCTAGCCGTCACTTTCTCCACTTCTAGTTCGGGCTAGACATGATCTAGCAATCCTCTGTCCGAAGATCCTTCCTGTATGTGTGGATACCGGTAGAGGCGTTGCACGTGCGGTGCTGGATCTAGCGAAGGAGTTCGTGGGATCCAGTGTATCTGTCCGTCGGTTTCGGAGGGCTGTCCGTGGGATCGTTCGGCACTGCTTCAACGCGCTAGATCAACTTCCGCGTCTGCACGTCTAGCGGTAATCTCGTGGCCTATAACCTGCGCTAGATCTTGGGAGTACCACGTTAGGGAAAAGTTTTGTTTATCTCTGCGTGGCCCAATAGTGGTATCAGAGCGAAAGCTTCTGGTTTTAGGCTCTAGATCTATGCGTATGAGATATGCATGTGGTGGTGGATGAGATCCACTTAGGGTTTCGATGGTCGATCTATGAGATAGATCGGTTTTGTGCAAGATTGATTGGATCAATCGCACTCAGGGGTGCATGGAAGATCAGGTGCGGATGATCAATGATATTGGTTAGATCTGCACCGGGATCAGATTTGGGTGCGGGACCGCCGGGTTCGCACTGTCGTAGCGCATTAGATGTCGTTGCGAGGTTTAAAACACCGGTAGATATAGTATCTATGCATAACTTGTTTTTGCAGGAAGTTGTGAATGGTATGGCTTATGTGCATGCGATGTGTGTAATCCATATGTGATATGTGTATCACGGGTTTGTCAGCCGGCTGGAGCAAAAGTGATGTCACTGTTATTGTATAACGACCTGCATGTCGGCATGAGATGCCATCTTCTTGTATATTCCTTAGTTCTAGAGTAGCATGTTTGGATGACTTGAAGGACACTGCAGCCAAAGGCATGACGAACATGTTCATGGAGATGGAGATGACCATGACAGGAGCCATACCATTTCACATTATAATTGGATTATTGTGTGTTATTGTTATGTCTCTAGTTTTACCTCTATGAGATAGTTGGTAGAACTATAATCCCTCAAAGAAGGTCTAGTCGGTCTCCCCGCCGGTGTTGCACCATCACAAGTCGGACATTCTTGGTAGTGGGCTCATAAAATTGAGGTGCTACCAATTGCTTTCGACTAGATGGGTTCGATTCAGACTCTTACTGCGGAAGCACTTGGTAAGCTAGACAGGTCTATCACAACGGTTGTGGGGCTCGGGGAGAAGGCAGTTGGAAGCCGGGGCATGTGATGCCACCCGACCAACAGGAGTCGCATGATATGCGATTGGCAAGGAGTTGCCTACCTAGATCACTTGACGACTAGCGGTGATGCTAAAGCTCACTACTCGGCTTGCTTATTTAGGGTCCCGAATCACTAAGTAACCATCGGAGGGATGTTGGTTCTAGTGGGAGCACAAGTATTAAAATGTTTAATGCGCTTGCTCTTTTATGAATACTTGTCTTAAGTGTTTTGCATATTTCTGTTGTAGATAATGGCACCTAGTAGCAGTCTCCCTCGGTTATCCAGTTTTGCTTTGAGGACCATCCTAGAGAAAGATAAACTTAATGGAACAAACTTCACCAACTGGTATCGTAATCTGAGAATTGTTCTCAAACAAGAAAAGAGGGACCATGTTCTAGACAACCCCCTTCCAGATGTGCTGGATGAGAATGCGAGTGTCGTAGCAGCTAATGCCTACCGTAGAACATGTGATGAGTCTATAGAAATTAGCTGTCTTATGATTGCTCACATGGAACCGGACTTGCAGCAGCAGTTCGAGAATGCTGAGGCCTACGATATTATTGAAAGCCTCAAAAGCATGTTCCAGGCTCAGGCAAAGACCGAGAGGTATCAAGTCTCTCAAGCTTTGCTGAGTTGTAAGCTTAAGGATGGGATCCACTGAGTCCGCATGTAATCAAGATGGTTGGTTATGTGCAGTCTCTGGAAAGGCTTGGCTACCCCATTAGCGAAGAGTTCGCTACAGATATAATTCTGAACTCTCTTCCTAGTGTGTATGGTCAGTTCATATCGAACTACCACATGCATGGTATGGATAAGGAGCTCACTGAATTACATGGGATGCTTAAGAAGGCAGAGGTTGATCTCAAGAAAGGTACAAGCCAAGTGTTGGTGGTATAAAATAAGGCTAAGTTTAAGAAGAGTTCTTGGACTAAGAAGATGAAGGCTAAGTCAGGAGGTAATTCTCAGGATGAGATCCCAAGTGTTTCCTCAGGGACTAAGTCATCTCCTTCAGCCGGATCCGCTTGCTTCTATTGCAAGACGGATGGCCATTGGAAGAGGAATTGCAGCAAGTATATGGCGGATAAAGCCAAGAGTGGAGGTGTGACTTCCAACTCAGGTATAGTTGTTTGCAATGTTATAGACCTTTATCTTTTGCTGATGCACCCGGTAGCTCTTGGGTCTATGATACCAGATCAGTCATTCATATCAGCAACTCTTTGTAGGAACTGGTAAGAACTAGGGGCGTAGCAAGAGGCGAGGTTGACATTAGGGTCGGCAACAAAGCAAGAGTTGCTGCATTGGAAGTCGGCACGATGCAACTTCATTTACCTTCAGGATTCCTAATGGAACTAAATAATTGTTATTATGTTCCAGTGCTTAGTCAAAACATCATCTCTACCTCATGTTTGATGAGGCAAGGCTACGAGTCTAATATTAAGAACAATGGTTGTTCTTTATATTTGAATGATATGTTTCAGAGCTTTGCACCCGTTTAGAACGGATTATTTATTTTGAATCTTGATGGTGGGTCGGTCTATAACATAAATGTGAAAAGGTTAAAACGAAATGATCTACATATGACTTACTTTTGGCATTGTCGACTTGGTCATATAAGTTGGAAACACATGAAGAAGCTCCATGATGATGGACTCCTAACTTCGTTCGACTTGGAGTCGTTTGAGACATGCGAATCCTGCCTTCTAGGCAAGATGACCAAGACACCTTTTCAAGGAGTTGTGAAAGGGGATCTGACTTGTTGGGACTAGTACATAGTGATGTATGTGGTCCAATGAGCGCGACCGCCATGGGTGGTTATGAGTACTTCATTACCTTCACTGATGATTTGAGTAGATATGGATATGTCTACTTGATGAAACATAAGTCGGAAGCCTTTGAAAAGTTCAAAGAATTCCAGAATGAAGTACAGAATCAACTCGGCAAGAAAATAAAGTTTCTTCGGTCGGACCGAGGAGGCGAGTACATGAGCCATGAGTTTGATGACCATCTGAAGAGTTGTGGAATAGTTCCTCAGCTCACTCAGCCGGATACACCGTAGAGGAACGGTGTGTTGGAACGGCGGAACCAGACCTTGTTGGACTTGGTACGATCAATGATGAGTCGGACAGATATACATTTATCATTTTGGGGTTATTGTCTAGAAACGGTGGCATTCACACTAAACAGAGTACCATCAAAATCGGTAGAGAAGACACCACATGAGATATGGACATGCAAGAAGCCGAGTTTGCCTTTTCTTAAGATTTGGTGTTGTGAAGCATTTGTCAAGCGACTTCAGTCGGACAAGCTTACAGCCATGTCGGATAAGTGCATTTTCGTTGGGTATCCAAGGGAAACCTTGGGTTACTACTTCTACAACCGAGAAGAGGGGAAAGTGTTTGTCGCTCGGAACGGTGTCTTCCTTGAGAAAGAGTTTCTCAGTCAGGAAGTCAGTGGGATTACGGTGCGGCTTGAAGAAGTTCGAGAGGAACCGGTCAGTAGAGATTTGGTGAAAGCCTTGGAGGTTGAGCCAGTCGTGGTAACTGAGCCGACAGCTGCACCTCCACTGCGAAGATCGGCGAAGTGTCCATGATGTATTAATGTTAGACAGTGATGAGCCGGCAACTTATTCGGAAGCGATGTTGGGTTCTGATTCTGAGTCATGGCTTGGAGCCATGAGATCCGAATTAAAGTCCATGGATGAAAGTCAAGTTTGGAACTTGGTTGATCTGCCAGACGGTGCAAGACCCGTTGAGTGCAAATGGGTCTTTAAGAAGAAAACTGATATGGATGGAAAGGTCTCTATCTATAGAGCATGGCTTGTCGGGAAGGGGTTCCGACAGGTTCAAGGAGTTGACTATGATGAGACCTTCTCACCCGTAGTGATGCTTAAATCAGTTCGGATCATGTTTGCTATAGCAGCCTATTTTGACTATGAGATATGGCAGATGGATGTCAAAACGGCTTTCCTTAATGGAAAATTAACCGAGGACGTGTATATGATACGGCCTGAGGGTTTTGTCGATCCGGCTAATGCTGACAAGGTATGCAAACTTCAGAAATCCATTTATGGGTTGAAGCAAGCATCTCGAAGTTGGAACATTCGCTTTGATGAGGTAGTCAAATCGTTTGGCTTCATCAAGAGTGATCATGATTCTTGTTTATACAAGAAGTTTATAGGGAGCAAAGTAAACTTTCTGATCTTATATGTGGATGACATATTATTGATTGGAAATGATGTCCAGATGTTGCAAGAAACCAAGAAGTCATTGGAAAGGAGTTCCTCAATGAAGGACTTGGGTGAGGCAACTTACATACTAGGAATCAGGATCTATAGAGATAGATCCAAGCGGCTCATTGGATTGAGCCAAAGTACATATTTGGACAAAATGTTGAAGAATTTCAACATGGAATCATCTAAGAAGGGTTCTTACCGATGTCCCAAGGCACAAGACTTAGCAAGACTCAGTGTCCTTTGACAACTGATGAGCGAAGTAGGATGGATGTGATTCTATATGCTTCGGTAGTCGGGTCCATCATGTATGCCATGATTTGTACTAGGCCAGATGTTTCCTATGCTCTGAGTGTTGTGAGCAGATACCAGGCTAACCCTGGAGAAATCCACTAGGCAACAGTTAAGTACATTCTTAAGTACTTGAGAAGGACTAAGGATGTGTTCCTAGTTTATGGAGGTGAGGTTGAACTCAGTGTAAGGGGTTACACGGATGCGAGTTACCTTACTGACTCTGATGATTCTCGTTCGCAATCTGGGTACGTGTTCATATTGAACAGAGGGGCTGTGAGTTGGAAGAGTTCTAAGCAAGAGACTGTGTCCGCATCTACAACAGAAGCTGAGTATATTGCTGCCTCGGAGGTGGCAAACGAAGCTGTTTGGATCAGGAATTTCCTGATTAATCTTGGTGTTTTTCAAGGCTCGTCCAATCCGTTAGATGTGTATTGTGACAACAATGGTGCTATTGCACAAGCCGAGGAACCTAGACAACACCATAAGAACAAACATATACTCATGCCATACCACCTGATTCACCAGTTCGTGAATCATGGTGATATCAAGTTATGCAAGGTACACACGGATGCAAATGTTGCTGATCCGTTGACAAAGCCACTTCCACAGCCTAAGCATGAGGCGCACGTAAGAGCCATGGGCATTAGATGCCTAGACATGTGATGTCGGGATTATTGACTCTAGTGCAAGTGGAGACTATTGGGAATATGCCCTAGAGGCAATCATGGTTGATGATATTTTCCAAAGTATTCATAAAGTAAAGTTTTCCTTGTATGAACATCATATATGTACACTCAAACGTGATTCGGTTGTGGAACTATATATTCATGATTGTTCATACTAGATTGTCCTTGGTCGTTGAGGTTGTGCTGGACACACAACTTAGACCAATGTGCAGGTCGGCTGATGACACGGTTCCACTTATTATGGGCATGGTGATGCTATTCCGACTAACACTGATTGGGCTAAAGAGTTTAGCGAGTCGGACTGACCCACAGTTGAGATGCAACGAGCATGTTGTCATTTGCAGTCTCAAGCAATGGAATCCTTTGACCTGAGGTGATTGCATGATCCAAGTTGTGGATCGCCAACTTAGGTTCTATCAAACATTGTACCGTAAATGGGCAGTTATAAAGGTAGAGTTCGGGTTAGTTGTGAAGCAAGCTGCATGACATGGATTACCAAGATGGGATTTGCCCCTCCGTAATTGAGAGATATTCTCTAGGCCCTCTCGTTTGATATGATTCGGAAGCATGGCCATGCGCTACTCAGTTAAGTGTTAACGAAGGAGTCGAACTAAGAGTTAGTCCAGTGAATCACATATCATGGTACGATAAGAGAGTTAAGCTATTAAAGGGATGGAAACTACTCGCCTATAGCTTAACATATATATCGTGTGGCAAAGGGACTTGGACGAAAGTCACATTGAATGTTCGTCTTCTCACTTTGCGGCACTTGGGAGTTGGCACGTCTTGCTAGAGGCCGCTACCATCTATCGACTTGAGACCGAGTGTTCATGGGAGTGAGTTGGACTCAAAACCATGACGAGATACTTGGATGAGTAGCTCATGTCGTGTCCAGGTGTACGTGAACCTATAGGGTCACACACTTAAGGGCAAGGAGCCCATGTGGATTAGATCCATATGGAGATTGGAGTACAACCTAGATGGGCCTCAAGAGTTGAGCCCAACTAGGAGTGTATATAAGTGGAGTGACAAGGGATAGTCCCTGTCCTAGCCGTCACTTTCTCCACTTCCATTTCGGGCTAGACATGATCTAGAAATCCTATGTCTGAAGATCCTTCCTGTATGTGTGGATACCAGAAGAGGCATTGCACGTGTGGCGCTGGAGACAGGGAAGCTCGTGGGGATCTGGCGAAGGAGTTCGTGGGATCCAGGCGTAGCTGTCCGTGGGTTTCAGAGGGCTGCCCGTGGGATCGTTCGGCACTGCTTCGATGCGCTACATCAACTTCCGCATCTGCGCGTCTAGCGGTAATCTCGTGGCCTATAACCTGAGCTGGATCTTGGGAGTACCGCGTTAGGGAAAAAGTTTTGTTTATCTTGCGTGGCCCAACACTGTGATCTAGCTTCTACTAGACTAGTGCAACATGCAATGTGGAGGCTGTTTCCCTATGTGGTTTTTGTCTATGTGACCATGCCTTGACAAATGGAGTCCTAGAGTCATTACATTTGTTCTTTGCACAAACCACATGGATGTACTGGTGTGTCATTGCATGTGGTCTCTTCCAAAACAACATTGATTCACATTACCACTGATAGGATCTGTGATCCTACCAGGCCGGTTACGTCGATTGTAGGGGTGGAAGTGTGCTAGACGAGGGAGAGGAAGGCAGCGCTGGCGGCTGGCCACCGTCGCGAGGTTGGACGAAGGCGGCACAAGGGAAGGAGCGGCGGCTAGGGCAGGGAAGACCGACTCCTCAAGGATTCGGCAATAATGATCTATACAATCTGTTTATTGCTGGCCTTCTCACAAACATTTACAGCAGTATAAATAAGCTAATGAAAAGGATAAATGGGCTAAGCCCCTAATTTAGGCCCACTAATGGGATTCCTCCTCCTATAGGCAAAACCGGTCATAACATATCTCCCCGCCTTCTCAAATAGCTCGTCCTCGAGCTGGATAGCTGGAAACTGCTGGCGGAACTCAGCTCGGAACGACGTCGGCCTTGGAGACGGCCACGTCAGCCAGCCTAGCTGCGACGACATCAGCCGCAACGTCGTCTACGGTCTCCAAGTAGAACAGGCATGGAAAAACATGGCCTGGTACATAGAACTTGTCGTAGTTGAAGCATAGCCCTTTACGACAGTTCTTCCGGGGAGGGGTTCGCGCGAGGACCACGGCAACGCCGACCTTCGGAGCTTGCCGGAACTGCTCCTAGAGTAGTTGCATGTTGAAGAAAAGGGCAGGGTTAGGTGCAGGAGAGAAAGGCGGTTCTCGTAGTGTGACATGCAGGGGGAGTGGCGTAGTGTCGAGGGTGCCTTATTCGATTTTTGGGAGAAGGCCGAAGCTTCTTCTCCTCCTTCCTTCGACCGGGGCAGAGCAGGGGGAAGGGAGAGGAGCTCTAGGGACGGTAGGTGTGTGGTGAGGGAGCAAATGGGAGGCCGAGAGGGCGTTGTCCAGCCTCTGGCCCTTTTATCTCGAGTGGGGGAGGTCCATGATGGACAGTCCATGGGGAGCATGGGGGAGGGTAGGGCAATGGCATTGGTTGAGGAGGTCGGTGTTAGGGGTATGTGGGGCCAGTAGCTCGACAAGAGAGAGAGGGGAGGGGTGGTGGCTGCTGCTGCTTTTAATATGCAAGATATTTTGTCAAGGTAGGGCCATTTCTCTCTCTCTCACTAGATCAAGAGCTAAGGAGGCAAGGGAAGGGAAGCTGCTACAGGGGTACACGACCAGGAGGGATGAGAGGTGCTGTGCAGGCTTGGTTTGCCAGGTTGGTGGAGGTTTGGGGGGGTACAAGGATGGATTTGCAAGATTTCAATTATTTGCCCATTTGATGATTATGAAGCAAGTTTCAAAACTTGATCTTGGCAGGTTGAGATAATGATGTTGGTAGGTAGGTGAGGTCAAGATACACCTCCAGGAATTTATTGAGATTTTTTAGATGATTTTTAGTGCATTTTTGATCAATTATTCAAAAAGTGCAGAAGTGGTTTATAGAAGCTCATTTTATAATTTTACATTGGACATAGTTGGTTTTTGATGTGAGATCATTCTAAATATGAATACATACTTTGAGGAATTTTCCCATGATTTATTGAAGATTAAAAGTATTTAAAACAATTATTATTCCATTTTTGCCATTTAAGAAAATGGGAAAAAATAATTATTAAGATTCTTCAAAAATATTTATTTTTTGAAGTGGGAAGATAGGGAATGATATATGGGCCTCAAAAGTGCTTAGAGTTGGGGAAGTTCTTTGTCAAAAACCAAACCTTCCTTTGTAGATGGAGTTTCGGAGATTTTGCCCATTAGACGAATTAAATAGTTTTTGAGCCATAATAATTATGGATAATATTTAGTAAATCCTTATAATCAAGGTTGATGATGTTAAGAAGGTTTATCTAGCATTTTCAACCTTGGGTGTTGAGAATACAACTTGAATTTGGTAGGAAACAAGGAATAAGGGGTCTGGGTTGATGTTATTTTCATACCATCAAAACCCTGTTGGGTCTTGGGGCTCAGAGCTCCCCTTGGGGCATGGAATATATGGATGTATATACCAATTTATGTGGATCACCATGGTATAGAGGCTTGAGCTTGGTCATGCTCGAGCTCACCAAGGATTGATTCCAAACTTGGAATAAGATATGGGTGCCATAACATATTGTCAAATAGTCTTCAAAACCATGTGGGTTTTAGAAGCACAAGGATCCAATTTGAATAAGTCAAGTACATATTGCAATACATTTATTAGTATAACAATATCATACAGGGAGTTGGTCCAAGGAAGGTAGCATGGAGCTGTGAGCTTCTTCCAAAGTAGGCTAGTTGATAAGATTTGCAGAAATTATTATTTCCTTGCCTGCAAAACCATCAAGAACAAGTGATTTGGAGGACGATCTAGCCAAGGGAAAAAGTGGGCCTTGGTACTCCTTATGATGGTTTACAAGATGGTTCAAGTGAATTACCAAAAAATCACATGGGAGGAGAAAGATAGGTATTCATAGAAGGGATGTTGAAACAGTTTCCAGACTTGATCCTGGAGGATGAGCTCCTAGAGTATCTCATACTACTTCTAAGCAATCAAGTCAGCAGCAGATCAAGGCAACTCATCTTACAAACAAATCAACTACTACTGGGGTTACCATCAAGCTTAGCTTGAGGTAAGGATGGGTATTTTGAATAAGTTGGAGTTTGAACAAGGTAAGGTCCTTGGTACATCTACCAAGGGTAGAGTTCAAAAGTTTTATAAACAAGTTTTAGAGAAACCTAGAGGTAAAAGTATTTTGAAGGTTCTGTCTTGAAAACATAAGGAGATTATAGCTCTCCATAGTTTTGTCAATAGAAGCTACTAAAATAGTTTTGGTTACACAAGCATCTTGGCTCATGTTTTAAAATTCCAGAACATTTGAGAATATGTAAAATGAGCTAGGATAGTTTTGTTAAATAGCTTTTGATAACTAATGTTGAGGTGAGTAGTATATCATAAGCTATATAACCAGAAGCATAAGAATAGACAACAACAAGCACACAGTGCATCATAAAGCATGAAAAGTTTTTGTTCCCCCCGATTTTTGCATTCTGGACAATTAATCAAGGTTGCTAAAATTGGGATGTTACAGACCTTTCCCCCTTAAGAGAATCTCGTTCCGATATTCGGGAGAATAAGGTGATGGGATTTTGTGTTGGAGTTAGTGTTATGTGTTTCTTGCATACTAGCTTCTCGACTTTGTCTTTGAACAGGGTCACTGCAACGGTGAGGTTGAACTTCAACCGCGTGGGATACACTTGTTGAGAAGGGTTCAATAGGGATTGTGAGGGGTGATCTTCCTTCTATACAGATTTATGTCATTTCTCTTAAGGGATTATCATAGCCTAGTTCATGATTTTGGGTCTAACTCCTGAGGTTGCTTCTAGCAGAGGGATATGTTATTGTGGTGGGAAAGACACAGTCTTTCCCCCTTAGGGTTAAACTAGGGTAACTCAAGGATGCGTCGGTCCTTCTTGGAGTCATCAGATGATGTTAGGTGGATATCGCAATTCCTCTGCCCGGAGTTGAAACCTTCCAGTGACGTCCGCTAACTAGGTGTTATGAGGCTTATAAACTACTTTTATTCGTACTTAGCCTATCAGAGCAGTAGAATTAACGGATCATCCAAACTGTTTAGAACTAACGGGGTTAGCAAATTTGCGGTCCTTTAGGCTGGTCTTCAGCTAATGTAGCAGTGGGGCTTCGTAAATCTTTAGTTAGCTTCTCATCTAAAGATTGCGAGTTGATTCTTGGCGAGAAGACGTCGGTTCTGGGAACCTTTCTGAAGTATCTCCTTGTAGACATTCTTTTGGAATTTAGTGGAAAGACATAGTCTTTCCACCTTAGGGCTTTACTAAGGATCTTCAGGAAGGGTGTGGATCCTCTATATGGGAGTACTGGCGCGATGCTAGAGGAAGGCTGTATTTTCCTCGGGTCTTGAGTTGAGGTCTTCGAGTGACGCCCTGTTTCGAAAACCTTGGTGGGGGTGGTTTCCTAATGAAGCCTTACGGAGTTATCTCAAGGTAAGTTAGTGATTTACGACTTATGTTTATAGCCTTCAGTCAAGGTAGGGAAGCTAACTTCGGAGAAACGTCTTCACTTGACTTCCTTGCGTTGTTTTTGCTCGATGGTGAAGGGGACTCGTTGTCTTCAGGCAGTCCTGTCTTCAGGATTTTGGAGTATTCGGGCTTTTTGGTGAGGAATTTCTCGCCGTTTGGGCAGCTTCAACTAGAATAGTTAGTCTCTGGAGGGGGTCGGAAGATCTAATATACCAAAGATTGGTGGAGTTGTCTCTTTACTTTCTATCTGGGTTAGCAAATTTTGGGGTTCCTTAAGAATAGTGGGGAGGGTCCTTCAGGGATAGACTTCTGGCTTCAATGGGATTCTTGCTCTAGTCAACAGGGGATTGACGGCATCCAGTGTTGGGTACGGGTCTTTGAGAGTTGAATTTGATGAGGTAGGCCATCCTGCCGAGGAGAAGTCTTCACGGTTTTTCTGACTTTATGAAGTCAAACTCCGGGTTCTTGCGATGCTTTTCTTCTCATAACTCTCGAGATTCGGATGGATCTTGTTAGCTATGACTAACAAGGGGTGCCCGGGGTTCTTAGGTGGTGGGTTGGTCCTCAAAGCACATTTTTACTATGGTCAAACAAGCCAGGCATCCATACAAGGCGAACAGAGCGAGGGGATTGCAATGTCCTTGGCAAACAACACACATCAAGCAACACATGATGCACTTAGGCAAGCAAACACGACTAACTATAGGGACCAATGAGTTAACTACTCGCGATATAGGGGAATCCTATCTTTGGACTATTAATCCTAGATTCGACATTGTTGCAGTCTGGGTCACTATCCTGCAGATGAAGCCTTCGTCGTATCTTGGATGCTTCTTTTTACTGCAACACTTGATTTCTTCTCATTATGAGGATTCTGCTGGTAGGGCAATCTTGTAGTCTCCTTGTGTTTGCTGGCAGTTGCTCTCTTCATCTCGTTCTCATCGTCTTCA
The DNA here is from genome assembly GCA_910589775.1 of Avena eriantha. Lineage (NCBI taxonomy): Eukaryota > Viridiplantae > Streptophyta > Magnoliopsida > Poales > Poaceae > Avena > Avena eriantha. The sequence continues at coordinate 380,371,635 of OU342743.1, forward strand.
CCCAATGTCCTATTTGTTTGAAATCCATAGGTTTGAAATTTGGACGAGAGATAGAGGAATTCCTGTTCGAAATCCTTTAAGATAGGAGAGGACAAGAAGTAGAATCTTTCAAAAAGCTTTGAGAAAATAGTTTTGCAAGCCAATGTTTCAAAAATAGTGTTCTTGTCTAACGACCAAGCTAACTAAGGTTCTCTTATAGTCATGATGGCTCTGATACCAAGTCTGTGGGGCCCCCATATTAATCCTCCGTGAATCCCTATTATGCATAAACCACGATCCCATGATCAGTTAGTCGTGGCACATAACCGATAGGTATCAAAGTAAACATCCATTACTCAAGCGGATACATGTCATACCTTACATGCCATTATGGCTACATCAATAATCATCAGTGGAACTTCATCAAGCGTAGTGCCTGAGCCATGCCTTAACCTACAGGCAACTGACTGGGAGAACGTCCTAGCTCGCATAGTCGTCAACTTCATCCTCCTCTTGATATCTGACCAATTTAATAGCCAAGGACAATGCCAGTGAGTACTTTGAGTGTACTCGCAAACCACCTTAAGAGAATAATAATAACAAGAGGATATGCAATATGATTGTGGTAGTAGGAGGTCTCCAAGAGAGGTTCTTTTCTCAAATAGTTTCTCTTGTAGATATAGCATCTACATATCTTTGTTGAAAACTTTTGTAAAACATTTTGGAAACCTTTTTGAAAAGTGTTGGAAAACACTAGGATTGGGTCACCCATTAGTTCCTCCTTCCGGTCAGCCCATGACCAACTCCTCTCCTTTCCTTCCGACCATCCCATGGTCAACACATTCATCCTTTTTGACCATCCCATGGTCAAAACATTTCCAAAGCCATTGCTTTTCCAAAAATCAATTTAAAATCAAACCAGCACCGCTCTATAGTAGTTTGTCCAACCTATCCATAACCATGGACATGGCTATTCGAAAAGATTTACCCTCTACAGAGGTTGTACACTTTACCCACACCATTCGGGTACCCTAACCTGATCTACACCGATCGTGGGTCGAGTAACCAATCAAGACTCTCCGGATGACCACTCTAATATAAGTGCCTACCCTATAAGTGTTGTTTCCCCTCAACACCGGGACGCCCTATATAGTTCCCAAGCCAACCATAGCGATTTTTCCACTTCCCAAGTGTGCGCTTTCAATGAGGGGCTCATAGTAATGCGTGGAGGCCCGTAGACCCTTCATTCCTTCTCCCGGTCGATGTTTTACATGGACGCTGCCAGAGAAGGCCCACCTTCCAGCGATTGTTATGTCCCCCTATAGTAGTTGCGAGGCAGCTTATACCAGAATAGACAAACATCAAATCCAGCCCTGTCCCATTCCAGAGTAATGTGGTTGCACGAGTTAAGTTGTTATAGCTAAAGCTGCAAAGAACCGGGTGCATTTTCGTAAACATTTTTACCTCCTCTTTCATTCAGCATCTTTTGTGAAACGAGAACCTCTTTCTTTCTATAAATTTATCTTGGTAGGTTAAACCTCACCAAGGTTTCATCATAAAATATTTTGTAAACTTTTTCGGGGTCTTCCCATCCTATAGTTTTGCTTCGGCTAAATCGGGGTCTCCAAAAAGGGTATGGTGTATTACACCATCTACCATACTAGGGAAAAGTAGGTGTCGTCAAGGGGGTTGTACTTAGTAGTACCAAAGTGTAATAGTTCGGAGGAGCCAAACCACTACCATATATACATCAACATATAGTAAACAATGCAGTTTTAATAAACAGTAGATAAAACATGCATAAGTAAAATAGTAGGACAAGGCTTATGAGCAAGAAGGTGGCTTGCCTGCAATCAGCAATATTGCATAAATGTCACTAGACTTCTTTTTTAGATAACCAAGAATACCAATACCAATAAGATCTCTTCTTATCGGCGTCAATACAAGCGCAATTATCGCTGTCATCGAGTATACATGCAAACAAGCAAGGCCAAAATCAAAACAAGGCATACAAGTGGACATACACACGGCAAGAAAGGGAACAACACAAGTTTATGATTCAGTAGGTTTTGATAAGATTGGATTTAGAAGATTGAAATTGTCATAGAAGCATTTGAAGGAAATCCTATAGAACTTATAGTGTAGAAGATTATTTAGGAGAGGGCCTTTAGACCAAGGCCATACTCTGTATGATACCATTGTATAGAAATGATACTAACAGATAGGTAGTTATAATATCAAGTCAACAGAAGTGATTTCACTAATTTACCCTTTTTATTTGATTTAATAAGCATTTTCTAGTGATAAAGGCTCTAGTTTTGGAAAATAATCCACCAGAGATTTTTTTTATGTCCAAAAATTATTTCCTTGGATGGTTAGTTTTTGAGCCATAATAATTATGGATAATATTTAGTAAATCCTTATAATCAAGGTAGATAATGTTCAAAACTTGAATTTGGGAGGAAACAAGGAATAAGGGGTCTAGGTTGATGTTATTTTCATACCATCAAAACCTTGTTGGGTCTTGGGGCTCAGAGCTCCCCTTGGGGCATGGAATATATGGATGGATTTACCAAGTGATGTAGATCACCATGGTATAGATGTTTGAGCTTGTTCATGCTCGAGCTCACCAAGGATTGATTGCAAACTTTGAATAAGATAAGGGTGCCATAACATATTGTCAAATAGTCTTCAAAACCATGTGGGTTTTAGAAGCACAAGGATCCAATTTGAATAATTCAAGTAGGTATCGCAAGACATTTATGAGTAGAACAAAATCATACAGGGAGTTGGTCCAAGGAAGATAGCATGGAGCTGTGAGCTTCTTCCAAAGTAGGCTAGGTTATAACATTTGGAGAAGTTATTATTTTCTTGCCTGCAAATCCATCAAGAACAAGTGATTTGGAGGATGATCTAGCCAAGGGAAAAAGTGGGCCTTGGTAGTACTTATGATGGTTTATAAGATGGTTCAAGTGAATTACCAAAAATTCACATGGGTGGAGAAAGATAGGTATTCAAAGAAGGGATGTTGAAACAGTTTCCAAACTTAGTCAAATTGGCAGTTTTGAGGATTTTGACTAGAGTATGAGAGGGGATGCTTTTGATGGGTTGCAAGGTACCAAAGAATCATCAAGTGGATGATGTTGAAGTGTAGAATGAGTATGAGAGATCCATGCTTGGTATTGGTCTTCATTGACTTGGAAGCTTCTAGATTAGATCACTTCAGAATTGATCTGGTTAAGGGTTTTTGATGATCACCTAGTGGCTAGAGATCAGATCCATCTTGTATTCGGTCTTAGGGTTTGGGGATTTTAAAGTTTCTTGATCCTAGAGGATGAGCTCCTAGAGTGTAACTACCTCGGTGAATTACGCTCTTAGTTGCAAGCCTGGATGAGCGAAAGTGGTTAAAATAGTACGGTGGGGCCTAGGGGCCACTCACAGGTAGACCTTTCGGCCGTCCTAACCACTTTCAGAACATCGGGACAAGAACGAACGGCGTAATCGGCAGGCGAAGGGATCAACAACATACATAAGTGACTATGTATGCAAGCCACATACAACAGTCCTCAGAGCTATTCCATCTAAAATAAATAGAAATATTGCAACGCCATACGGCAAGATCCAAATATCCTAAATAGATATAATAGTTTCGGATAACTCATCATACATCAAACATCAGAGTATCAGGCGGAAGCGGAAGACAAGATCCGAGTACGGATAAGAAGCAAATCGGCATAAGATGCCATATAAATAAACACATCCCGCCCACAGATCTCACGGATCCCCGTTCCCGGAATCTCTACACCGAGTGATCGTTGCCAACATCATCCGTCTCCTCCACCCAGTATCCATCTTGCGAGTACACCTGCTCATCTGAATCAAACAATTTATCGTGTGAGACCCTAGGGGTACTTAGCAAGTCTTTATGCCGCTAAAGGGGACACAACCTGGGGTGACGCAATTGCAGTAGAAGATAATAACTAACAAGTCTATAGATACTCGCTAACCATGATAGACGGATGTCCGTGAATTAAGAACAACAGTTATAACAATATAATTAACCGATCCATCCTCCTCCTCGCTTTCCAACGAGGAAGCGGACGAACAATCCCCATCCGTTGGCAGTTTTATTAACCATTCTATGAGTATTGCACTGTTTACTAGTCATGTACTTAGTCAATTTAAAAGCGGTACTTTAGTTAGACTTGTCTATGATCGAGAAACTGTGCTCCAAGTCGTCCATAACCGCGGACACGGCTTTCAGAAAGATTTACCCTGCAGGGGTGCACAAATAGCAACACACACTCGATCAACCTCGGAAAAACCAACTCAAAACCCAACGAGGCATTCACGACAAAGCGATCACAGGATTCAGAAGTATTTCAGGGGGCCACCCCACTAAGCTACCCGCAACGAAGTTGGCCGGCTCCGGAACGGACCCAGGGTTTGCGACGACGGCTGTAAACGACTGGGAACCCAAAAGTGTGACTAGGCTTGTCGATACCGCAAAAACGTGGCGCGATCCGAAACAGTACAGGTGCTCCACGCACAATCTTAAATAAGGCAGTAAATCATGGCCTAGGTACAGGATAGTAATAAAACCCCAAACTACTTTGTGGCCCCAAGAAATAGAAATGAATCAAGCTCTGGCTCAGGGGGTCCATAAGGCCTCCCGGATGTGGATAGTGCGAATTTTCAAGGAACAGGAATCAAGTACTCGGGGTCCTACGGGACACAAGTGAGCATGAAAAACCAAATAGCAGATATTGCTCACCGGTGCCTCTTTCACTAGTTATCCCATTACCACTCAGGTTAAGTTGTTTAGGTACCTCGTTATTCATCAGACACTCACATACCCTACACATGCTTTTCTACGAGTCGCATGGCTCAAACAACTCCTGTAGTAATGGCTCATGGGATGGAGGAACAAGCTTCGGTGGGGTTTAAAAGTAAAGGCTATGCAGTACTTGGGATTCAATTTAATGCAATCACGACTCAAAGATGCAAGCATAAGATAGAGGCAATCGGTACTATATGTATGCAAGCATGTGGTAGTGCTTGCCTGCCAGCTCAGTTCAAGCGAGAGATGGATCTGGGTAGAACTCCTGTGATTCCTGATAATTCTCCTGCTGGGCGTCTATTCGAAGAAGAACCAAACAAACAAGGGCCAACATAAATAAAGTGCACAAGCATATGAATTAAAATGCAACAAGCAAACAAGCATGCCATGATGAATGATGCACAATTTACATGGAATTAAAGTAGCATGGCATGGGTGAGGTGTGGGGACAAGAATAATTCATTCTAGTATTTATTTGGTCAAGTTTTATTGCCATAAACAGTTCTGATTTTTAATAATGACATGATGCATGCTTCAATTAAGAACAAGGACTACATAGATAGAACGGGCTCGTCACGCTGATCGATTTAGACATATTATTTGTCGAATTTGGAGTTGTAGAATTAAAGTTATTACTTTATTAAGAGAAGGGCATTTTATTGTAATTTTAATAATCTCGAAAAAAATTAAATTGCTCAAACATTATTTTGAATAGCATATTTGAAATCCTCACATTTTTCTGATTCAAAAACATATATCATTTGTATTGTTTGGAATTATAATTTAAAAGTTATTAAAACAGATTCGAATTTGAATTTAAACATTTTCTGAATTTGTTTTATTAAAGACAGATAAACACCAAACTTTTTGTACTCAGCCAGAGCGAGCCCCAGTCGCTGACGGGTGGGACAGAAGCTGACCGAGCGGGAAACGGCGCACAGAACTTTTCTCACCGCGATCTAATCTAGCCTACGCGACTGACAGGTGGGGCTGGTGGCTTCGCGGGTCCACTGCGCGCGCGGCCAGCCGGTGGGCGACACGTGGCGAATCCAGGGACTACGGGTTGAGGTTTACGAAGGTCTGGGGGCCCTTTTGCAAATCTACTAGGGGACTGTCTGGTGGGCCTCGAAGGATTGCGGGTTGAGGCCAAAAACTGTGGGGGGTATTTGCAAAGTGGCAGCGACCACTGTTTTTCTTCCCTAACGACTGACGACAGACGGCCGGGAAATCGCGGCACGGTGGGGGCTCGAACCCGCGACGCTGTGGGCGCGCAGAGGGGCGGAGCCGCTGCGGTGGCTGGTGCTTGCTGTTCGGAAACGCGGGCGCGGCTAGGAGAACTTCTACGGCGCGATGACGGCAAACGCATACGCGCACAGAGGGCGTTCGTCCCATGGTCCGGCGAGGCCAGAGATCGATGGCGAGTGTGAGGGTGTCTGGGAGAGATGGAAGCTCACCGCGAGGTCGTCGGCGGTGGAGGATCGGCCGGAGAAGCAGCGGAGCAGCGGTGAAGCAGACGGCCGGAGCTAGGGTTTCCGTCGGCGTGCGTCGGCATGCAGCGTGTACAGGGACTGCTCCGTCTCTTTGCGGTGTATGTGGGCGACGCAGAGGGACGGCTCGTTCCCTTCGAAAACCTCCACGCCACGTTCGCCCGCTGGAACAGGGGACGATGGTGGACGACGACGGTGGCCGGCGATGAACAAAAGTGGAGGCAGGGAGAGAAGGGAGGAACGGTGCAGCGGCCAGGCGGATCTGGGCGCGAGAGAGAGACGGGAGGGAGTAGATAAGGGCGAGGGAGAGGGGATGCCGTGGGGAGAACATAGTGGAGGGAAAAGGTGGCTTCGGTCACTTTTCCTCCTTGAGCATGTGCTCGTCCGGCTCGTGTAGGGTTGCAGCTGGGGCCATGAGGGGCATGGGCGGCTGTAGCTGGGCTAGGGGCGCCGGTGAGGTCGGGTGGAGCCAGGCTAGCAGCGAGAGAGAGAGAAACAGAGAGAGGGAGGCTCGGGTGGTAGAGCAAAGGGGCTCGGCTAGGTTTAGGTTAGAGGGGTGGGGTAGCTCGCATGGGTAGAGAGGCTAGGTGGGCCCTTGCTCGCAGAGAGAGAGGGATGTGCCTCGGCGTGGTGAGAGAAGGTGGTGAGGTGAGTGTTAGGGTAAGGGGTTAGGGTTTAGACTAGAGCTAGGGTTAGAGAGAGGGGTTAGAAAGGGGTTAGGGTTTGAAGAGAGAGAGAGAGAGAGAAACAAATGTTAAGGGGTTTTTAACATGGTCATATGCAAGATCAAGCCAAGAGGTGAAAAAGGGATGGAGAGGTGGTTTTGTTGAAGCGTGATCAAGTCCATGATCAAGATTATGAGGGTTTAGCAAGAGCCATAGAATAGAGCTACAAGAAAAGAATCCCAAAGGACCAAGCTCCACTCAAAAATACAAGTAAAACCCAAAGGTTAGAATGGTGGTGATTTGCATGGCCCATGCATGGGCATTAAATACCATGTTTTATTCTTGTGAAAACAATAATAATGTACCATGGTATTATTCCCATGCATTCCCCAAAAGGTGGAGTAAAGGCCAAGCAAAAGAATTCAAATGAAGGTTACAAGTGGAGTAGATGGATATGATGATATTTGAATATAATTGGGACTTGCTAGTGTGTGTATTCCACTAGATGTTTAATAGTCTCAAAAATATCCCAACATGAGCATACATCCATAAGAATCCATATGAAAGCTAGTAAAAGAGGTACCACTCATAATGCATGCAAAGGTGGCTCCACATATCAATAATGTGAAAAACAACATGATACTAAATATGAGAGCATGTGGAAGTAGAAGTGGATCCATCCCAACCCACATGAACTAGATTATTGCCCAAAGAAAGCAAAGCTCATGGGTAATTAGGATGGTGGAATTATAAGGTGGTGACAAAGAAAGGTGATGGAGTTGAATAAAAGATATGCCCCCAACTCAACCTGGGCATCAAGCATTTATCAAGAACCAAATACAATATATCAAGAGCCAAATACAATTCCTAATGCACATGAGAAAAGAACCAAAAGAAAAGGGGTTTTTATATGATGCTCAAATGCAAGGTGGCATGATGACATGAGCATGATATAATTATGATGCAACAATTATATGTAGGAAGGTACCATATATATAGACTAGACTAGTAGCATTGTAATTGTTAGACAATTGGGATGCTACAACTCTCCCCCACTATACAAGAATCTCGCCCCGAGATTCCTAGGAAAAAGAAAACAATACAAGGAGAGTCGGGTGTTCGGAACGAAGTTGATCCTTGCGTTCCCAAGATGATGAACAATGGAGTGGTGTGACCATTACACCTTGCAAACACTTGCTAGACTTGTTGCGAGTCTCCGTTTGCTGCAAGAAACAAGGGGTTAGAAGAATTGAAGGATTGTCGTGAGACAAGAAGGATAGGATAAACATAGCTCCGGTTTTCTCGAGAAACATGATAACATAATAGAAACACTTGTGAAAGAGATAGAAAGGACGATGTATCAGGGAGAAAGAAATGACACACCATTAAGATTAAATATTTACAGATACAAGAGAAGATACAAGAGAAGATAAATCTTTGTCTCGCCGGAAGAAAGAGCTACTTTGGAGGGGATGTCAACCACTATGAAAAATAGCATTGTATCTTCTCTCGGATTTGAGAAATGAAGTTTGGAACCAATATTGCCTTCAAACAATAGAGTTCCTTGATATCAACGAAAAGATTGAGTTAGACATTGTTGAATTAGATTCTTGTTGCGCCGGTAAGAACCAAATGATCACGCAACTGAGGTGCGCGGATATAACTTCAAGAGAAAGAGAGAATGCTAGCTTATGGTAGAATCCCGAGAAGAAGTGGAAAATTTTGTGATTGATGGCATCAACCATAATTGTCTTTACCAAAGAAAAAGAATTGATGAAACAAACAGAGAGATAGTTTCCTTCCATCTTGTTTGGGGATGTCGCGCACCGGTAGAATGACGAGGACAGAAAAGACTTTGCATTTGTTCCCACCACATAATTGAAGATTTGCTCCGTGTAGGAAAAGACGAGATCACCAACAAGAGATTTATTGATTACTTTCTTCGAGAGAGCACTCCAGAAAACAAGGACAGAAGTAAAAGTATCAAGGGATAAGGGCCACTTCTACATCCGTGGAATGAGTTAAATCACATTAGATCACCAATTCAATGTACAAGAGCGAATGATAAGAGTAGTGGTATGGTAGCTACTCCATCCCGCACCCAAAGCATTACTCCGCACATGAAGAGGAAAACCATGCAACCCAACTACCGAAAACGACTTAGGATTATGACAAAAGACTCATGGAACTCCATAGGAAAACAAAGATATGATGCAAATGATTCGTTGGATCCAGAGTAGATAAAGATGATGATGTTGTCGTCATGTCGAAAGTACCAAGCCAGCGGAAAGATATGAAGGAAGATTATGGAGAAAAACTACAAGATTCGACAATTAACGAAAAAGATAGCACCAACTTGAACAGAAGGATTACAGAAGATCTGAAAAGTCTTCATGGCCGCCGGTGGATTGAGCATAGATGATAGAACGAGAGGGTTTCAACAGATTACTTAACGAGAGAGAGGTGAAAAGAACTCCCTGTTTTTCTTGAAATGATTGAGAGAGATTTAGCAGTCTTGAGGAAATTTTCAGCGGAAGGACGATGATAACTCGCCAACAAGGAAAAACTCCAGGTTTGATTGAAGGTGGAGGATGGAATTAACAATGGGTTTGCTGATTCCAGAATTGAAGCGATGTATTTAGCAGAAAGACGTGATCGAGATAGGTGACTTCAAGAAGTCAAGGTTCACACTTTGAGAACTTTGCACACAGGTAGTGTTCTCGAAGCTTGAGAGAAAAGACACAAATGATCTTCCATGTTCTTCCATTGATATAGAATAGAAAAGCATATTATCAACATGTACCACCATGGATTAATAAGATATTCTAAGAATACCGAGTTCAAGAGGTGAGAGAAACGAACAAATGTTCGAAATACCTCCTGAGCTCCACGCTCTTTGAAAGATCAATATTAAGAGCATGGGTTCGTGTTGAAGAAGATGCACTGGCAGAATAGATTATCTGGTCCTTCAGAAGAGAACAAGAAATGCCACCTGGTTCACATTGTCGATCGGATCGCCGGTTACAAAGATAAAGAGATCTTGGATAACGGAATGATGATAGCTCATACCTTAAGAAAAGCTATCAGAGGCGAAAAGATGCAATTCCCTCGTATCAAAGAGAATTTTGCGGATATGGAGTTCAAAAAGATGTGAAGAATGATAAACAGATGATAGACCACCGTAGTGCCTTGAGAAAACTCCGGATTGTCAAAGATACTTGAACATGCATAGATATGATCACGGTGTAACTCGAATCACAGGAGATAACCTCCACCATTTGGAGGATTGTGTCGATAGCATTGACCATACTCCACTCATGATAAATGTCATATAGCTATGCCGAGAACCAAATTACAATCACAAGCATCGGGTCGACACAAGTTATGTATTTAGCGCAAAATAATTGAAGATGAAGTAAAAACTCCAGGATTAAGCGTCGGTGGGTTAGCATGAACATGCCGATGAAAGGGAGATAGATAATGTCTCACACACGACTGAAGAGGAGTGTGGAAACACAGATGTATCAAAGAAAAAATTTCCGCATTTTCCGGCATTAAAATACCAATAAATGCGCAAAACCACTTATCAAAAAGAGATTAGCAACTCCACATTCTATGAAAGCATGCTGGAAGGAAGAACACCCTTAGCAAGATTGCACCGGTTAACAAAGAGTAAGACAGATCACGTCGGTTTGCAATGAATCGGATAGATCACGTCGGTTTACAAAAGCCTGTCGGTATGGAATGTACCAACAATTGATAACCAAAAGGCAGATATTGATAACATTCGGATGTAACAGATATACAAGGAATTCACACACACACACACACACAGACACACAACCTATGGTACTACGGAACCCAGAACACGTGAATCCTAGATTGAATTTTAGAAGAGGATTGAAAACGTTACACTTCCTTACCAGAAAAAGGGTGGGTGGGTGCGTAAGAAGAAAATGGAAGCAGTCCTACTCTCACGTTTTGTTTTTCCCTAGTATACATAGCTACCAAAAATATTTGCTAGACTGACAACGACCATTTGGCTGAGACCCTGAAGGGCGGGATGGCTCTAATACGAATTGTAACTACCTCGGTGAATTACGCTCTTAGTTGCAAGTCTGGATGAGCGAAAGTGGTTAAAATAGTACGGTGGGGCCCAGGGGCCACTCACAGGTAGACCTTTCGGCCGTCCTAACCACTTTTAGAACATCGAGACAAGAACGAGCGGCGTAATCGGCAGGCGAAGGGATCAACTACATACACAAGTGTGTATGTATGCAAGCCACATACAACAGTCCTCAGAGCTATTCCATCTAAAAGAAATAGAAATATTGCAACGCCATACGGCAAGATCCAAATATCCTAAATAGATATAATAGTTTCGGATAGCTCCTCATACATCAAACATCAGAGTATCAGGAGGAAGCGGAAGACAAGATCCGAGTACGGATAAGAAGCAAATCGGTATAAGATGCCACATAAATAAACACATCCCGCCCATAGATCTCAAGGATCCCCGTTCCCGGAATCTCTACACCGAGTGATCGTTGCCAACATCATCCGTCTCCTCCACCCAGTATCCATCTTGCGAGGACACCTGCTCATCTGAATCAAACAATTTATCGTGTGAGACCCTAGGGGTACTCAGCAAGTCTTTATGCCGCTAAAGGGGACACAACCTGGGGTAACGCAATTGCAGCAGAAGATAATAACTAACAAGTCTATAGATACTCGCTAACCATCCGCCTAACCAATGATAGACGGATGTCCGTGAATTAAGAAAAACAGTTATAACAGTATAATTAACCGATCCATCCTCCTCCTCGCTTACCAACGAGGAAGCGGATGAACAACCCTCATCCGTTGGCAGTTTTATTAACCATTCCATGAGTATTGCACTGTTTACTAGTCAGGTACTTAGTCAATTTAAAAGCGGTACTTTAGTTAGACTTGTCTATGATCGATAAACTGTGCTCCAAGTCGTCCATAACCGCGGACACGGCTTTCAGAAAGATTTACCTTGCAGGGGTGCACAAATAGCAACACACACTCGATCAACCTCAGAAAAACCAACTCAAAACCCAACGAGGCATTCACGACAAAGCGATCACAGGATTCAGAAGTATTTCAGGGGGCCACCCCACTAAGCTACCCGCAACGAAGTTGGCCGGCTCCGGAACGGACCCAGGGTTTGCGACGACGACTATAAACGACTGGGAACCCGAAAGTGTGACTGGGCTTGTCGATACCGCGAAAACATGGCGCGATCCAAAACAGTACATGTGCTCCACGCACAATCTTAAATAAAGCAGTAAAGCATGGCTTGGTAGAGAATAGTAATAAAACCCCAAACTACTTTGTGGCCCCAAGAAATAGAAATGAATCAAGCTCTGGCTCAGGGGGGTCCAGAAGGCCTCCCGGATGTGGATAGTGCGGGTAGTCAAGGAACAGGAATCAAGTACTCGTGGTCCTACGAGACACAAGTGAGCATGAAAAACCAAATAGCAGATATTGCTCACCGGTGCCTCTTTAATTAGTTATCCCATTACTACTCAGGTTAAGTTGTTTAGGTACCTCGTTATCCATCAGACACTCACATACCCTACACATGCTTTTCTATGACTCGCATGGCTCAAACAACTCCTGTAGTAATGGCTCATGGGATGGAGGAACAAGCTTCAGTGGGGTTTAAAAGTAAAGGCTATGCAGTACTTGGGATTCAATTTAATGCAATCGCGACTCAAAGATGCAAGCATAAGATAGAGGCAATCGGTACTATATGTATGCAAGCATGTGGTAGTGCTTGCCTGGCAGCTCAGTTCAAGCGAGAGATGGATCTGGGTAGAACTCCTGTGATTCCTGATAATTCTCCTGCTGGGCGTCTATTCGAAGAAGAACCAAACAAACAAGGGCCAACATAAATAAAGTGCACAAGCATATGAATTAAAATGCGACAAGCAAACAAGCGTGCCATGATGAATGATGCACAATTTACATGGCATTAAAGTAGCATGGCATGGGTGAGGTGTGGGGACAAGAATAATTCATTCTAGTATTTATTTGGTCAAGTTTTATTGCCATAAACAATTCTGGTTTTTAATAATGACATGATGCATGCTTCAGTTTAAAACAAGGACTGTATAGATAGAACGGGCTCGTCGCGCTGATCGATTTAGACATATTATTTGTTCAATTTGGAGTTGTAGAATTAAAGTTATTACTTTATTAAGAGAAGGGCATTTTATTGTAATTTTAATAATCTCGAAAAAAATTAAAGTGCTCAAACATTATTTTGAATACCATATTTGAAATACTCACATTTTTTCTGATTCAAAAATATATATCATTTGTATTGTTTGGAATTATAATTTAAAAGTTATTAAAACAGATTTGAATTTGAATTTTATACATTTTCTAAATTTTTTTTATTAAAGACATATAAACGCCAAACTTTTTGTACTCAGCCAGAGCGAGCCCCAATCGCTGACGGGTGGGACCGAAGCTGACCGAGCGAGAAACGCCGCACACAACTTTTCTCACCGCCGATCTAATCTAGCCTACGCGACTGACAGGTGGGGTTGGTGGCTTCGCGGGTCCACTGCGCGTGCGGCCAGCCGGTGGGCAACATGTGGCGAATCTAGGGACTGCGGGTTGAGGTTTACGAAGGTCTGGGGGCCCTTTGGCAAATCTGCTACGGGGACTGTTTGGTGGGCCTAGAAGAATTGCGGTTTGAGGCCAAAAAGTGTGTGTGTGGGGGGGTTATTTGCAAAGTGGCAGCGGCCACTGTTTTTCTTCCCTGACGACTGACGACAGACGGCCGAGAAATCGTGGCGTGGTGGGGTTTGAACCCGCGACGCTGTGCGCGCACGCAGAGGGGCGGAACCGCTGCGGTGGCTGGTGCTTGCTGTTCGGAAACACGGGCGCAGCTAGGAGAACTTCTACGGCGTGACGACGACAAACACATACGCGCACAGAGGGCGTTCGTCCCGTGGTCCGGCGAGGGCAGAGATCGACGGCGAGAGCGAGGGTCTCTGGGAGAGACGGAAGCTCACCGCGAGGTCGTCGGCGGTGGAGGATCGGCCAGAGAAGCAGCGGAGCGGCGGTGAAGCAGACGGCCGGAGCTAGGGTTTCCGTCGGCGTGCGTCGCCATGCAGCGTGTACAGGGACTGCTCCTTCTCTCTACGGTATACGTGGGCGACGCAGAGGGACGGCTCGTTCCCTTCGACAACCTCCACGCCACGTTCGCCTGCTGGAACGAGGGGACGGTGGTGGACGACGAGGGTGGCCGGCGGTGAACGAAAGTGGAGGCAGGGAGAGAAGAGAGGAACGGCGCAGCGGCCAGGTGGATCTGGGCACGAGAGAGAGACGGGAGGGAGTAGATAAGGGCGAGGGAGAGGGGATGCCGTGGGGATAACGTGGTGGAGGGAAAAGGTGGCTTCAGTCACTTTTCCTCCTCGAGCATGTGCTCGTCCGGCTCGGGCAGGGTTGCAGCTGGGGCCAGGAGGGGCATGGGTGGCTGTAGTTGGGCCAGGGGAGCCGGTGAGGTCGGGTGGAGCCGGGCTAGCAGCGAGAGAGAGAAACAGAGAGAGGGAGGCTCGGGTGGTAGAGCAAAGGGGCTCAACTAGGTTTAGGTTAGAGGGGTGGGGTAGCTCGCATGGGTAGAGAGGCTAGGTGGGCCCTTGCTGGTAGAGAAAGAGAGGGATGTGCCTCGGCATGGTGAGAGGAGGTGGTGAGGTGAGTGTTAGGGTAAGGGGTTAGGGTTTAGACTAGAGCTAGGGTTAGAGAGAGGGGTTAGAAAGGGGTTAGGGTTTGAAGAGAGAGAGAGAAACAAATGTTAAGGGGTTTTTAACATGATCATATGCAAGATCAAGCCAAGAGGTGAAAAAGGGATGGAAAGGTGGTTTTGTTGAAGCATGATCAAGTGCATGATCAAGATTACGAGGGTTTATCAAGAGCCATAGAATAGAGCTACAAGAAAAGAATCCCAAAGGACCAAGCTCCACTCAAAAATCCAAGTAAAACCCAAAGGTTGGAATGGTGGTGATTTGCATGGCCCATGCATGGGCATTAAATACCATGTTTTATTCTTGTGAAAACAATAATAATGTACCATGGTATTATTCCCATGCATTCCCCAAAAGGTGGAGTAAAGGCCAAGCAAAAGAATTCAAATGAAGGTTCCAAGTGGAGTAGGTGGATATGATCATATTTGAATATAATTGGGACTTGGTAGTGTGTGTATTCCACTAGATGTTTAATAGTCTAAAAAATATCCCAACATGAGCATACATCCATAAGAATCCAAATGAAAGCTAGTAAAAGAGGTACCACTCATAATGCATGCAAAGGTGTCTCCACATATCAATAATGTGAAAACAACATGATGCTAAATATGAGAGCATGTGGAAGTAGAACTGGATCCATCCCAACTCACATGAACTAGATTAAATGCCCAAAGAAAGCAAAGCTCATGGGTAATTAGGATGGTGGAATTATAAGGTGGTGACAAAGAAAGGTGAGGGAGTTGAATAAAATATATGCCCCCAACTGAACTTGGGCATCAAGCATTTATCAAGAACCAAATACAATATATCAAGAGCCAAATACAATTCCTAATGCACATGAGAGAAGAACCAAAAGAAAAGGGGTTTTTATATGATGCTCAAACGCAAGGTGGCATGATGACATGAGCATGATATAATTATGATGCAACAATTATATGTAGGAAGGTAGCATATATATAGACTAGACTAGTAGCATTGTAATTGTTAGACAATTGGGATGCTACATAGAGTAGCTCATACTACTTCTAAGCAATCAAGTGAAGCAGTAGATCAAGGCAACTCATCTTACAAACAAATCAACTACTACTAGGGTTACCATAAAGCTTAGCTTGAGGTAAGGATGGGTATTTTTAATAAGTTGGAGACTGAACAAGGTAAGGTCCTTGGTACATACAAGGGTAGAGTTCAAAAGTTTTATAAACAGGTTTTAGAGAAACCTAGAGGTAAAAGGATTTTGAAGTTTCTGTCTTGAAAACATAAGGAGATTATACCTCTCCATAGTTTTGTCAATAGAAGCTACTAAAATAGTTTTGGTTACACAAGCATCTTGGCTCATGTTTTGAAATGCAAGAACATTTGACAATATGTAAAATGAGCCAGGATAGTTTTGTTAAATAGCTTTTGATAACTGATGTTGAGGTAAGTAGTATATCATAAGCTATATAATCAGAAGCATAAGCACAGACAACAACAAGCAGACAGTGCATCATAAAGTAGGAAAAAGTTTATGTTCCCCCTGATTTTTGCATTCTGGACAATTAATCAAGGTTTCTGAAATTGGGATGTTACAGACCTATCTCCCTTAAGAGAATCTCATCCCGAGATTCGGGAGAATAAGGTTATGGGATTTTGTGTTGGAGTTAGTGCTATGTGTTTCTCGCGTACTAACTTGTTTTCTTTGTCTTTAAACAGGGTCACTGCAACGGTGAGGTTGAACAGGGTCACTGCAACGGTGGGATGCACGTGATGAGCAGGCTTCAATCGGGATTGTGAGGGGTGATCTTCCTTCTATAAGGATTTATAGAGTTTCTCTTAACATATTATCATATCCTGGTTCATGATTTTGGGTCTAACTCCTAAGGTTGCTTCTGGCAGAGGGTTACGCTATTGTGGTAGGAAAGACGCAGTCTTTCCCCCTTAGTGTTAAACTAGGGTAACTCAAGGATACGTCGGTCCTTCCTTCTTGGAGTCATCGGGTGATGTTAGGTGGATATCATAATTCCTCTGCCCGGAGTCGAAACCTTCCGGTGACGTCCGCTAACTAGGTGTTATGGGTCTTATAAACTACTTTTATTCGTACTTAGCCTATCGGAGCAGTAGAATTAACGGATCATCCAAATTGTTTATAACTAACGGGGTTAGCGAATCTACGGTCCTTTAGGCTGGTCTTCAGCTAAAGTAGCAGAGGGGCTTCGTAAATCTTCAATTAGCTTCTCATCTAAAGCTTGCGAGTTGATTCTTGGCGAGAAGACGTCGGTTCTGGGAACCTTTCTGAAGTATCTCCTGGTAGACATTCTTCTAGAATTTAGTGGAAAGACGTAGTCTTTCCACCTTAGAGCTTTACTAAGGATCTTCGGGAAGGGTGTGGATCCTCTGTATGGGAGTACTAGCGCAATGCTAGAGGAAGGCTGTATTTTCACCGGGTCTTGAGTTGAGGTCTTCGAGTGACGCCCTGTTTCGAAAACCTTGGTGGGGGTGGTTTCCTAACGAAGCCTTAAGGAGTTAGCTCAGGGTAAGGTAGCGATTTACGACTTATCTTTATAGCCTTCAGTCAAGGTAGGGAAGCTAACTTCGGAGAAACATCTTCACTTGAATTCCTTGCGTTTTTTTTGCTCGATGGTGGAGGGGACTCGTTCTCTTTAGGCAGTCCTATCTTCAGGATTTTGGAGTATTATGGCTTTTTAGTGAGGAACTTCTCGCTGTTTGGGCAGGTTCAAGTAGAATAGTTAGTCTCTGGAGGGTGTCGGAAGCTCCAATATACCAAAGGTTGGTGGAGTTGGCTCTTTACTTCCTAGCTGGGTTAGCAAATTTTGGGGTTCCTTAAGAATAGTGGGGAGGGTCCTTCAGGGATAGACTTCTGGCTTCAATGGGATTCTTGCTCTAGTCAACAGGGGATTGACGGCATCCAGTGTTGGGTACGGGTCTTTGAGAGTTGAATTTGATGAGGTAGGCGATCCTGCCGAGGAGAAGTCTTCATGGTTTTTCTGACTTTATGAAGTCAAACTCCGGGTTCTTGCGATGCTTTTCTTCTCAGAACTCTCGAGATTCGGATGGATCTCGTTAGCTACGACTAACAAGGGGTGCCCGGGGTTCTTAGGTGGTGGGTTGGTCCTCAAAGCACATTTTTACTATGGTCAAACAAGCCAGGCATCCATACAAGGCGAACAGAGCGAGGGGATCGCAATGTCCTTGGCAAACAACACACATCAAGCAACACATGATGCACTTAGGCAAGCAAACACGACTAACTATAGGGACCAATGAGTTAACTACTCGCGATATAGGGGAATCCTATCTTTGGACTATTAATCCTAGATTCGACATTGTTGCAGTCTGGGTCACTATCCTGCAGATGAAGCCTTCGTCGTATCTTGGATGCTTCTTTTTACTGCAACACTTGATTTCTTCTCATTATGAGGATTCTGCTGGTAGGGCAATCTTGTAGTCTCCTTGTGTTTGCTGGCAGTTGCTCTCTTCATCTCGTTCTCATCGTCTTCACCCAATGTCCTATTTGTTTGAAATCCATAGGTTTGAAATTTGGACGAGAGATAGAGGAATTCCTGTTCGAAATCCTTTAAGTTAGGAGAGGACAAGAAGTAGAATCTTTCAAAAAGCTTTGAGAAAATAGTTTTGCAAGCCAATGTTTCAAAAATAGTGTTCTTGTCTAACGACCAAGCTAACTAAGGTTCTCTTATAGTCATGATGGCTCTGATACCAAGTCTATGGGGCCCCCATATTAATCCTCCGTGAATCCCTGTTATGCATAAACCACGATCCTATGATCAGTTAGTCGTGGCACATAACCGACAAGTATCAAAGTAGACATCCATTACTCAAGCGGATACATGTCATACCTTACATGCCATTATGGCTACATCAATAATCATCAGTGGAACTTCATCAAGCGTAGAGCCCGATCCATGCCTTAACCTATAGGCAACTGACTAGGAGAACGTCCTAGCTCGCATAGTCGTCAACTTCATCCTCCTCTTGATATCTGACCAAGTTAATAGCCAGGGACAATGCTAGTGAGTACTTTGAATGTACTCGCAAACCACCTTAAGAGAATAATAATAACAAGAGGATATACAATATGGCTGTGGTGGTAGGAGGGCTCCAAGAGAGGTTCTTTTCTCAAATAGTTTCTCTTGTAGATATAGAATCTACATATCTTTGTTGAAAACTTTTGTAAAACATTTTGGAAACCTTTTTGAAAAGTGTTGGAAAACACTAGGATTGGGTTACCCATTAGTTCCTCCTTCCGGTCATCCCATGACCAACTCCTTTCCTTTCCTTCTAACCATCCCATGGTTAACACATTCATCCTTTTTGACCATCCCATGGTCAAAACATTTTCAAAGCCATTGCTTTTCCGAAAATCCATTTTGAAATCAAAACCAGCACCGCTCTATAGTAGTTTGTCCAACCATCCATAACCGTGGACACAACTATTCGAATAGATTTGCACTCTGCAGAGGTTGTACACTTTACACACACCATTCGGGTATCCTACGCTGATCTACACCGATCGTGGGTCGAGTAACCGATCAAGACTCTCCGAATGACCACTCCAATATAAGTGCCTACCCTATGAGCATTGTTTCCCCTCAACACCAGGACTCCCTATATAGTTCCCAAGCCAACCGGGGCGCTTTTTCCACTTCCCAAATGTGTGCTTTCAATGAGGGCCTCATAGTAACGCGTGGATGCCCGTAGACCCTGTTGGGGGATACCCCCGGGTAGGGTAATACCGGGGTATAAGGGTCGAGTTAGCCGGGTACGGCGGGGTCAAAGCAAAGTGCTGACTGGGTCACCTCAAGGCAGCCCGAATCACGGTGTGACCCGTCCCATGGAGCATCTCCTTGACAATGGTCCGGCCGGCATAAGATTTATGCCGGCCGTGTCTATCTCTTTTGTAGGTAAATGGGTAATCCGGATTAGCTATATGCTAGCCGGATTATCTTAGCTTCCAACAAAAGGAATTCCACGTTGGTCAAAAGGTGGCTTTATTAGCTGTAGCGTGAGCAAAGTAAAGTAAAGAAGAGGACCAGCGGGTCAGGGGCGACCAAGGTGATGCGGGCAAAGCCAGATGACGTAGCCCGTGTCTGGTGACGCCAAAAGACGAGGATGACGGTGCGGGTTACGTCCAAAGCTCGGACGAGCCGTTAAAGAAAAATAAAGAAGCATTTGCTTTAGGAAAGGAGCATATTCATAGAATATGCTACCACCTGTGCCCTTGAATTGTAACCCGGGCTTCCATATATAAGGGGCACCGGGGCCTCCATAGAAAGGGATGGCCGATAGATCAATCACACTCTATCTAAGGTAGAACTCTAGGGCAAGGAAACAGGGGGTAAGAGACATTGTCTCCTTCTTGTTGAGAGCCTTTGGAGCACTTGTAAAACACTATTGATAGAGAATAAACAAGAACTTCCGTGTGTGGAATCACCACGCTCTCCCTCCCTGGATTCCCCTAGCACTCATTGGCCCCATCTTTAGCCTATCCATGGCATCTGCCGTGCCACCACCACGATAGTTGGCACCCACCGTGGGGCTAGCGGTGCTAGCAGGGGTGAAAATCCAGATGGGAAACTTCTCAAGCACCGGCGAGCGTATCGTCGGGCTTGGTTCAGCGCTTTGGAGCCCTGGACTACGTCAGCAACAACGCGAGAAGCTTCGGCACGCACCCTCCACTGCGCAACAGCATCTTCCTCAAGCTTGGCGTGCACAAGATCTACGGGGTGGATGAGTCTTGTGTCCACCCGCGGAACATCGTCGAGGGAGGCGAGCCACCTCTGAGCAGCTCGTGGAGTGCGTATAGCTCGCCCCACTAGTAGCATTGAGGTCCTGATGACCGCGCTAGATGCAGGACCGAGCAAAGATCCAGTACTAGAGCCAAAGGTAACGCCAAAGCAGACCAGATCTAGGTTTCCTGCGCTAGCGAAGCCAGAGAATGTGCTCCAACAAGCGATACATAGCTTAGCAACGCCAATAGCACCTGTGGTAGATCCGGCTCAAGCACAAGTTGAGTTAGAAGAAACTAGGCGGAAAATGTTAGTTGGAGCAAAGAAAGTAGCAGAGCTGCATCAGTCGCTAAACATCACCTTTAGAGAGTATGCTAAGGCAAACTATATCGATGGAGTGAAAATCCGGGTCAGGAACCTGATCAGCGAGATCGACAAGGGGTATGAGCCTAGGCCGGGTCAGACAGCTACGATAGTAACAAGAGGGTTGGATCGGTACAGTACCCCGGCAAAGAACCTCAGAGCAGCAAATGCGGCCGCATCCGAGTTAGAAGGCTTAACCGGAGAGGTCCGACAAAGGCAGCAAGAGAGGGTAAATCACTTGTTGAGAGTTACATGCCAACAAAATGAAGAAATAAACAAGGCTAACCCGGTACCACCAAGGGCCTCAAAGGTGGTACATTCGGCTAGAAATAACCCGGCAAGATCCAGAGGAGCCGCGTCATCTCCAGGTCATAATCCCAAGAGAGAAGAGGTAGTGGACTCCAGATGAAGAGACAAGCAAATGGTTCATTATGATCCGGTAAGGGCTGGAAAAGGCAAAGCAGTGCAAGTTGATGAGGACCGACACAGTACCAGCCGAGCTGTGGCTGCCCGAGGTAATCATTACCAAGGAAATGCCGGTCAAATAAATGCTGCCAACAGCAATGCCGGATAGCGCTATCCCATGGGAGCGGGGATAAATTTACCTCGGACACAGCAACATCACAAACTTCGGCGAGAGGGGAGTGCCGGACAAGCAGCACAACAGCCTCGTGCACATCCGGATCAGGAAAGGTACAGTGATGGATACTCAGCTATGGTCAACGATGGATACCCTAGACCGGATCACCATGTAATTGCATCACGGCTGGGAGGCAGGAATTTGCAGCCAGACGATGCAAGGTTGAAGCTGGATAGGATTTATAGGTCGGAGCGAATTGAGATACAAGGTCCACCGGGTCCAGCATGTTTTGTGCCACGAATCATGAATGAGCCACCAGTGCCAAACTTTTAGCTGGCTAGAGGAACCCGAACTTATGATGGTAGTACCAGGCCAGAGGATTGGCTGATCGACTATCCCACAACAGTCAAGATCGCAACAGGAAATTTGCGATGGGCCGTGAGATATGTACCACAGTTGCTAGAATGACCAGCACGAGTTTGGTTAAACAATTTGCCACCAGGAAGTATTAACTGCTGGCTGGATTTCTAGGAGTTCTTCGTTAGCAATTTCTCAAGCACTTACAAGAGACCCAACAGACCGCAAACACTTGCGTTATGCTGGGAGAGACCGAATGAGCCAGATAGATATTTCCTGACTCGGTGGTGTAATGTACGAAACTCATGCGAAGGAGTAATCGAATCACAAGCTATTTCATGGTTCGCACAGGGATGCAGATATGGAAGTATGTTGTGGCAAAGATTACAGCGAGATATGCCAACTACCTTGGCTGAGACAATCCGGATCACAGACTCGTATGCCTTGGGAGATCCAACACAACCCCGACTGATGTCGAGTGAGGCAAACGAGGAGTATTACAACCGAGATATCTCCGGGTCATCAAGAAGGAATGATTTTCGAGGAAAAAGAAGGGATGAGTGTCTGGATTATCGGTATAACTCGCAGCAAGTGGCAACGGTAGACCGGGATCAGCCCAATGCCGAAGCAAGCCAACGCCAGAAAACTAGAGGGCAGAACTGGCAGCAGAAAAACGAAGGAAGAAAGCCTTGGACCCCGGAGCAGAAAAAGCAATGGCAGGAACGTAAGGATAGGCCGAGGTATACATTCGAGTCTATGCTAGATCAACCTTGCAAATTTCATACGCCAAGTCCGAACAGTCTGGTGAATCACACAACCCATCAGTGTGAGTGGATGAGGAAGTTAGAATAGGGCAGTTCGGGGAATTCTCAGGCACCTCGGAGCAAAGCACCTAGAAACGAGGCACCACGGCCACCGTTACTAACGGGGGCAAACGAACAACAACTAATGTTACCACCACCTCCTCCGAGGTACGAGAATCCGGAAAGAAGGGACGATGTACATCAAGTGGGCAATAACCAACAGCGAGGTCAAGGTTACAATGAGAATGAGGGACAAAATGAGTACAGGGAACATCATCAAAGCTACTGTGTGTTCACCACGGAAGAAAATGACCGGAAAAGCTTGTAGCGCCAGCATATGGAGGTGAACACAGTAATGCCGATTGTGCCGAGATATATGCCCTGGGCGGATTAGGAGATTACATGGATTATCAAGGATCACCCAAAAATCATGCCAAGTCCAGGAACCTACGCCTTGGTCCTGGATCCGATGTTCATCGGGCCGAATCTCAATGCGAGATTTTCCAAGGTATTGATTGACAATGGAAGCAGTATCAACATTATGTACAAGGAGACCATGCACAAGTTGGGAATAACAAAGAACATGTTGCAAGGAACAAGGACCACCTTTCATGGCATTGTACCAGGCATTTCCTGCGAAACAATTGGGAAGGTCCGGGTTGATGTACAGTTCGGCACAAGAGATAACTGCCGGACTGAGAATTTGGAGTTTGAAGTGGTGAATTTGGAGAGCACTTACCACGCGTTACTCGGCAGGCCAGTGCTGAATAAGTTTATGGCAACCACCCACATAAGTTACCTTAAGATGAAGTTGCCCGGACCAAGGGGTGTGATAACTATATCAGGGGATTTCCGGCATTCGATCGAGTGCGCCTCAGCCGGATCCAATTTAGCCGAGTCACTCGTGATAGCTCAAGAAAAAAGGAAGATACTTGAAGTGGCGGCGTTGGATCAATCCGCGCAACAGCGTATGCCGGCCCTGACCAACCCGCACGGGAGCATATCGTTCCAAGCAACTAAGGACACGAAGAAAGTGCCAATTGATGATCAATTCCCAGAGCGTACCTTCACCATTGGTGCCGGGTTAAGCAGCAAATAGGAAAGCGAGCTCATCAACTTCCTCCGTGAGAATCAGGACATCTTTGCTTGGTCTATGCAAGATCTGGAAGGTGTATCGAGGGAGTTGGCTGAGCACTTATTAAATGTAAGACCCGGGGCTAAGCTAGTAAAGCAACCTCTCAGGCGTTTCGCAGAAGATAGAAGGAAAGTTATTGGAGACGAGATAGCAAGACTACTTGCGACCGGGTTTATCATGGAGGTACTCTATCCAGACTGGCTCTCTAATCCCGTGTTGGTGGAGAAAAAGAAAGATGATCCGAACATGGTTGTGGTATGGCGCATGTGTATCGATTACACGAACCTGAATAAGGCATGTCCCAAAGATCCATTTCCACTTCCTAGAATAGATCAAGTCATAGACTCAACTACACGATGTGAGCTATTGTCGTTAATTAATGCGTATTCTGGTTTCCACCAGATACCCCTGAATATGGATGATCAAATAAAGATTGCGTTTATTTCCCCGTCCAGGGATTATTGCTATCGCACTATGCCGTTTGGATTACGTAATGCAGGAGCAACATACCAGCGATGCATGCAAAAATGCTTGCATGGCCAAATAGTTTGGAATGTGGAGGTTTATGTGGATGATGTGGTAATAAAAACCAAGGAAAGCAACACGCTCCTTGAGGATATCCGATAGACATTCGCGAGCTTAAGAAGGTTCTGAATAAAACTGAACCTAGAGAAATGCACTTTTGGTGTACCCGCCGGAAACTTACTCGGTTTTCTGGTATCTAGTCATGGCATTGAAGCTAACTTGACAAAAATCCGAGCCATAGAAAGAATGGAACTGTCAAAGTGTCTTACAATGTGCAGAAGTTCACTGGTTTCCTGGCATCGTTAAGTCGGTTCGTATGTCGGTTGGGAGAGAAGTCCTTGCCCCTTTATCAGCTAATGAAAAAGGCAGACAAGTTCACAAGGACACCACAGGCGGATCTTGCATTTCGAGAATTGAAAAATATGTTATCTACTGCGCCAATCCTAGCTGCACCACTACCTAAGGAGCCAATGTTGCTCTACGTAGCCGTGAGCAACCGAGTCGTAAGTGCGGTGATCATAGTGGAGCGCGAAGAGGAAGGAATGTTGGTGCAAAGGCCGGTGTATTATCTGAGTGAAGTATTATCAGCCTCAAAACAGAATTATCCTCACTATCAGAAGATGGCGTACGGCGTATATATGTCAGCCAAGAAGCTCAAACACTATTTTGAGGAACACCCCATCAAGGTGATATGTGAGGCACCCATTTCAAAGATCATGAGTAATAAAGACACAAGTGGCCGGATAGCAAAGTGGGCAATCGAGTTAGCTCCCTAGCACCACTATTTGACAGAAGGGATGCAATCAAGTGACAAGAAGTGGCGGATTTCTTTGTGGACTAGGCTGAAATGCAATACGAGCCACCCCTATCGGACTCCAATTTTTTCAAATGCACTTCGACGGATCAAAACTGAAAGACGGGTTAGGCGCCGGAGTAGTGCTTACCTCGCCCAAGAAGGTTCAACTCAATTATGTCCTCCAAATCCACTTCAGTGTCTCGACTAATGTGGCGGAGTACGAAGCATTGGTACATGGTCTCAAAGTGGCAAAGGAAGTGGGGATACGTCAGATACAATGCTCTGGAGATTCGGATTTGGTGGTGCAGCAAGTGTCTGGAACTTGGGACGCCCTGGATGCTAACATGGCCCTGTATAGGTTCCATGTTCTGAAAATAAGCGGGTTCTTCGAAGGGTGTGAGTTCCATCACGTACCTCGGATTGAAAACGAGGCAGCAGATACGCTGTCCAAGCTAGGATCATCCCGGTAATCAATTCCGCCAAATGTGGCTTTGGAGGAATTGAGAAGACCATCTATCACACCATTCAACTTATATCCCGTCACTTCCCGGATCAGGAGCTGCACCTATGGAGATAGAATGGGGAAGCACCTCCGCAAACCCAGGGACTGCTTCAGCAAACCCAGGGACTGTACAGCTTGATCCGGCGGGAGTTATGTCGGTGGATGCAATGGAAGTGGATGAGGAACCATTTCTCGTCCGGGGTATGCCATCTTGGGCCAAGCCAATTTTTTATTTCCTGAAAGAGGGAATCTTGCCGGATGATGAACTAAGTTCAAGGCAAATTTAGAGAAGGGCAAAGGCCTATACAATTATGAACTCTGACCTATACAAAAGAAGTGTGACGTCAGTGCTATAACGGTGTGTTGATCCGGAGTTGGGACTTGACATACTCCGGGATATTCACCACGGGGAATGTGGCCACCATGCCTCCTCAAGGTCCTTAGTAACAAATGCTTTCTGGCATGGGTTTTATTGACCCAGTGCTTTGGAGCAAGCAGAGGACCGGGTGAGAAAATGTAATGGTTGTCAGAGATACGCCACAAAAACTCACCTACCAATGTCGGAGCTGAAAACTATCCCCATTACATGGCCATTTGCTGTATGGTGCCTAGACATGGTAGGACCATTTAAGCTGGCCAAAGGAGAGATGACCCATATTCTGGTCATGGCTGACAAATTCACGAAATGGATTGAAGTAAAACCGATTCGGAAATGTGATGGGGCAACAACAGTAAGATTCCTCAAGGATATAATCCTAAGGTACGGCTACCCCCATAGCATCATAACTGATAATGGAACAAATTTCGCTGAAGGAGCGTTTGCGAGATTCTGCCAGGAAAAGAAGATCCAGTTAGATGTCGCCTCAGTTGCCCACCCCGCATCGAACGGGCAAGTGGAAAGATCCAACGGACTGGTATTGTCCGGGATAAAACCCCGGCTCATAGAGCCGCTGCAAAAATCAGCGGGGTGCTAGATAGAAGAACTACCAGTGGTACTGTGGAGTTTAAGAACAACTTTGAATCGATCAACAGGCTATACTCCATTCTTTCTAGTATATGGGGAAGAAGCTGTATTACCAGCCGACATAGAGCATGATTCGCCAAGGTCACCCAATACACAAAGGCCGAAGTGCGCGAAGCCCGGCAAAATGATGTTGATCTGCTGGAAGAAGCGAGAGAACTGGCCTTGTCTAGATCCACCATATATCAGCAAAATCTCTGACGCTATCATAGCCGGAAAGTAAATCCCCGAGTTTTCTGGGAGGGAAATTTGGTGCTAAGGCTAATAAAGTGCACTGCGGGCATGCATAAGTTATTCCCTCCATGGGAAGGACCCTTCATTGTGAGCAAAGCTCTGCGCAATGATTCCTACTATCTTATTGATGCACAGCCCCAGCAAAAGAACAAGGTGGACAGGTCCGGAGAAGAACCCAAAAGACCATGGAACGTAGCACTACTTCGTCCTTTCTGCACCTAAGAGGTGAATGTATCCGAACTACTCGTATGTCGGTATTTATGTCGGGAATGAGCTTATCAATAAAAAATTCATCACCCCGGGCAGAGACTCGGGGACTGCTATTTTAGTTATCTTTCGTTTTCGTATTTTTGTGTCGGCTGGGTTAAGTCGCTTATGTCTTAGTTGGATCAGTAATGTGTGTGCACCAAAAAACTAACGCTTTGACTTTGCTGCTGTCCAACAAGAATTGGCTTCATGGCAAGCAAGAGAACAAGTTTGGAATGGCAAAACACATGAAAAGCAACTAAGGAAAAGAACTTAAGCGGGCCGACATTGGTTTTCTGACTAACCCTTAGTTTATTTTATTCACTAAAATACCGAATCATTTTGAGCCAATCTCAAGGTTTCATGTATTGTTAAGCCGATGTTTTGAACCTTGGATTCGTAAGTCGAAAAAACCGAATCAAGGTAGACGCGAGCCGAGTCAAAATTTGGGGGAACAAGAAAATGAAACTCGGGGACTTCACCCACGATAATCCGGCAGTAAAACTTATTTCAGAACACATAGTTGTAGCACAACCAAACCGAGGTATTTAAATACATCTACGCCCAACATTCCGGGGATTTGATAAATTTGACAAGTGTTTTTCAAGGAGCATGAGCAGCAGACGTATCATCTATCGAGGAGGGAGGTACTTCGTAATGCGGGGGAGGAGCGCTAGCTTCGGCTTCGTCCTCCGGGTTAACCTCACCTTCCTCCGGATCTTCAGCATCGTCGCCTATTTCGGAGCCCTCGCTCTCACCTCCTTCATCTTTGGCTCTAGAGACAATCTCGTCATCAGCGACATCAAGATAACACGGCCCCTCATTCCAGGCATGGCATAAGGAGTATTGGATGAGATTGTTCACACAGGCCTGGCGGCGCGCGATCCACTCCGGATCCTCGCACCACTTTGACCCGGTGCGCATGCGATTGAGCAATGCCAAGTCAATTCCTTTGTACCATGAGAGCGCAAATTTCAGAGCAATGTCAGCCCCAGCCCGGGAAGCTGACTCGTGCCACAGATGTAGCTGCGTGTCACATTCATTCAGTTTGGCTATCAAAGCCGAGCCTTTCTTTGGAATATGTTCACTGGGCCAGAGGAGCTAAACATCCGTGTTGCCGCTGGGACAATATCCACGCCAAAATTCTTTACTACCTCAAGACGAGCGCTGAGACTCGCCAGGAGATCCTCTATGGTATAATGGATTGGTTCGACATCAGGGGCACCAGGAATTCCACGCTGTTCGCGGGACTGGCGTACGACAGAGGTAGCGAGCGTATCACTCTCTGGAAATTTACCTAAGGATGAGAAGAAAAACAGTGAGCAAAAGGACCAAATCCGAATGATAGGTGATCAAGCAAGGGGAGAAAACTTACGCGCAATCTAGAAGAGAAGTTGCTGTATCTCGGAATCAACATTGGCATTGTGGACCTGGTGTTTTTCGTATTCGGTGGTCACCGACGTAAGCTTGACGTCGGCTTCCTCCAGTAGGCTCTTGTCCTTGGAGATTTGCGTGGTTAAACGCTCTTTCTCCTCAGCAAACTCCTGGTCGGCCTTCTCCAGCGTGGACTGAGGGGAGCTCTTAAGCTTTTGAATTTCAGCTTTCAGCCGAGTGATCTCCGAGTCCTGCTGCCTGAGTCGAGCTATTTCATCTTCTTTCTTTTTCAGTTCAGCTTCATAGTTACCTACTTGTTCGAGGCAGTGGGTCATCAGTTCAGGCATGGTGACACTATCATCGAGAGCAACTGCAACATGATCCGGAGGACCCAAAGTATGAGTGTCCACTGGATGAAGCAAGGAAAGTACAATGATCATGTGAGGGGGATAAGTTGACCTTTGATTTCCGTAAGGTTTTTCCTCATGAATTTGTTCTCAGCTTCAACCTCGGTTGCATGATCCGGACAAAAAATTCTTATAGGTCCTAAGAAGTTTGAATGAACAAGGAAGAGAAAGAATGGAAACTTACCCCTCTTCTAGCACTCCGCCAGGAGTTTACCATAACGCACACGAACGTCTTTATGGGAGTCCAGCAGGCGCTAGAACTCGGCTGTGCAGCGGTTAGTGGTAATCTGAAATAAGCAAGGAAAAGGCAAAAGTTCAGAGGCAAAGTAGAGATAATTCGAAGTCTTCAAGATTTGGGCCAAGTGGAACTTAACCCGGCTCTAGGTGTGTGGATATTCGAAGTCTATAAGATCCGGGCCAAGTGGAACTTAACCCGGCTCTAGGTGTGTGGATATTCGAAGTCTATAAGATCCGGGCCAGGTGGAACTTAACCCGGCTCTAGGTGTGTGGATATTCGAAGTCTACAAGATACGGGCCAAGTGGAACTTAACCTGAATCTAGGTGTGTGGATATTCGAATTCTATAAGTTATGGGCCAAGGGAACTAGACCCGGCAGAAAATCTGCTAAATTTTGATGTCATTATGAACAAAAGCTAGGTTTTACAAGAAGCATCCGAACGAATAACAATTTATTCCCTCGGAGGCTCGGGGACTAGGGGCTATATCTACAAGTGTTTAGTTATATAAAACATCAACAGTAGAGCAAGAGAATTACCTCCATCATCCGGCCAGCCAGGGAGATAGCCTTGGTAGCGGAATTCATTTGGGCGCTGAAGTCGGCTAGGTCGAACTACTCTGGCAGGTCGTCTTGGTTGACGAATTCTGCGTCATTCCAGTTCTTCACGTACAAAAGGAGTAGTGGAATGTAGCTTTCACCGCTCGGAGAATAGTTCGCCACAAGGCCCTTCACGTGGGCCTCCCGCCTGGCGGATTGAGCTATAGTGGGGCTGGTATGCAAAACCAGCTGTTGGCCGCCCTCTGATCCGGAGGGAGTAGACCTGGAAGAAGTATCTTTGGCTGACCTGGAGGTCTTCTTGGCTTTGCCGGATGAGGATTGAGGAGCTTGTTGAAAGATATCAGGGTTTGAAGGAGTAGACCGGGTGGGAGCCGAAGGAGCCTTACCCTTGGGAGGCTTGGACGCTCTTGCTGCTGGTGCTGATGTTGCTGGTGTTGCTGGTGTTGTTGTCGCTGTTGCTGCTGGTGCTGCTGTTGCTGGTGCTGTTGCTGCTGGTGCTGGTGCTGGTACTGGTACTGAAGGTGCTGGGGGCGACACCGATGAAAATGGCACCCCAACATTGGGCACAGAGGCCGAGTAGCTGGGGAGATCCGGCATAACCGTGTCCCGAGCTGCCCCACTATCCCCTGCACTGACGTTGCCCTCCTCTTGGCGAGGTAGGCTCTGGTCAGGCGCAACCACAGAACCCTCTTGAATAGGGCTAAGCGGACGATGACCGTCGTTGCAGGGGGGATAGGGACTGCTTCGGAGTGGGGAGGCTATGCCGGAACCACTCTAGGAAATATCCACAGGAGCTCTAAGAAAAAAGGAAGGGCAGTGAGTCAAAAAGAGAGAACCAACCAGAAACAAAGGAAACCAAAGGAAAAGTCCAAAGTAGCAATGCTAAAAGGACTCGTCTGCGGTAGGAGGAGCTCGAGGTTTGGGTGCCCTCCGAACTGTGCTCTTGGCGGCAGGCTTGGCCGAGGGTTTAACCCAGACTTCTTTTGCCTCTTCTTGGGCGGCGGCACCTCCGAAGCTACGGCCGTGGTAGCTACGCGCTTTTGGGATGGGGCCGGGGCCGGGCCACCAGTGGCAAGGGGAGGAACCTCATGGACCTGATCGTCCGGGTTAGCTGAATATTCGAATGTGAGCCAGGTGCAAGTAAGATATGAGAACCAGATCAAATACCTCAAGGACTTCAATGTCCGAATCATCATCATCTGTCCAATCCCTTAGAGAAGAGGCCTTACCAGCGCTGCGCCTAACGACGTTCGAGGTAGGCAGGAAGGCCTCCGGATCAGGCTCCACCTCGTCCTCCGCGGTGCGGTCCTCCAACCATTTGATCGCCGGCACCTCGCCATCTTCCAGTGGTTGCTGGAGGAACTTTTGAAATAATAATTGCCAAGTTACGAAAAGAAAAAAACATATAAGGAAGATTCGGAAAACAGAAAAGGGTAATTTACCTTTGGAGGGGGGTTGACACAAGTGAAGGGCTCAAGTCCCCACTCCCAATCCTCGGAGAACTCCTTCTCCACATTAAATATGGACTTAACCCGGAGGTAGTCTGCCGAGTTATCCAACTCAAAGGAAGAAGTCCGGTGAGGATCGAGAGGGCCGCTAAGGTAGCAGGTCTTGTGGGCTCGCTTCTGTAGGGGGGAGACCCGGCTGCAGATACATGTAATCATAATATCATCCCCCAGAGACGCTCCTTGAGCAGCTCCGTGATCCGGCGTGCCACTTGATTCGCCAGGGCCGTGGCGCGCTTGGGAATGCTTTCCCAAAGCGAGGCATCTGGAGGGCCAAGATTGAAAGGGAGCAGCCGGATCTGGTCCTCCTTGGTGGTGTTCCGGACGTAGAAGAAGGTCCGGGCCCAGCCCTTGCAAGTTTCGAGTCAGGTGACCTGGGGAAACACGGACTGCTTCCGGGGAGAAATGGAGGCAGCGCCACTTTGGGTCAAGTGCTTGTCCTCCAGGGCAAGCTCCGGATCCGGAACTACGTTCCTCCGCAGACCAAAGAACTTAATCCAAAGTTCTTTTGTTGGCCAGAGGCCAATATATCCCTCAATGCCGGAGGCAAAGGAAGAAATAGAGGTGATAGCATTTGCGGGGAGGTGTTGTGGTTGCAACTTGTATGTAGAGATAAAATCGAAGAAAAAATGGGATGTGGGAAGGCCAGAGCCACGCTAGAAATGCGATAAGAAAACTATATATTCCCCAGATTTGGGGGCAAGAGTGACTTCACCGGAGGCTAGGCGGCAGGCGACGCCGGCAGGGATGCGCTGCGTGGCCCAGAGCCAGTTGAGGTCCTCCTCACGGATGGTGGAGCCGTCCTAACAGCCGCGCTCGTGGCCTTCCGCTCCTTCCTCCTGCTGCGCCACCACCGCTGCCTCCGCCTCAGACATGGTGGAATCAAAGCTTCTGCCAGGTTAGTCAGAATAGAGGTAGCCGGAAGAAGGGAAACGGGAAGCACAAGGCCCCGTGGTGGAAACTAGCAATGGGGATAGTGGCGCTGGCGCTAAATGCTGCTGGAGTACGGTGGCAGTGGCGCTCGTGGAATCACAAAACTGGCGGCGGCGGCGAAGTCGCTGTGAAGGAGAGAGAGGCTGGGGAGCGCGAGGGAAATGTAGGAACCTCCCCTGAAATCGCCCCACGCCTCCTACTTAACCCTGCCGCACACGTGTCGTGGGATCCATTGCGGGTGACGCGCCGCACGCAACGAGCATATACGCGGCCCGAGCAGCCAATCAGAACAAGGCCATAGGAGGGGCCACGGGAGTAAGCGATCCCATGATATGACGTGGTGTTATAGTTAACGAGGCGCTACAGTGATGGGACGTTTATAGCAGTTATGCCTAACGCATCGATAGTAACCGGCGCGGTAAATGCGCATGGCCCTTAAAATGAGGCAAACGATGATTGCCCTCCATGTAGGATGTTGAGACACGTACACGAGAAGGAAAGGTAACCCGGATAAGCAAGCAAGAGACCTGGCCAATGAGGAATAACTCGGAAAGGGCAAAAGGGTTGCAAGATGAGAAACTCCGGGCTACGAGGTAACTCAGCCTAAGGAGCAAAAGATCCGGATATGGGAACCTGCTGTGGTCTTAACAACTAAAAGTTGCTAAGACCGCACCAGCTTCGGGGACTAATGTTAGGGGGATACCCCAGGGTAGGGTAACACCAGGGTATAAGGGCCTAGTTAGCCAGGGTACGGCATGGTCAAAGCAAAGTGCTGACCGGGTCACCACAAGGCAGGCCGAATCACAGTGTGACCCGGCCCATGGAGCATCTCCTTGACAATGGTCTGGCCGGCATAAGATTTATGTCGGGCGTGTCTATCTGTTTTGTAGGTAAATGGGTAAGCTGGATTAGCTATATGCTAGCCAAGAGAAGGAATCCCACGTTGGTCAAAAGGTGGCTTTATTAGCTCTAGCATGAGCAAAGTAAAGTAAAGAAGAGGACCAGCGGGTCAGGGCAAAGCCGGATGACTTAACCCGTGTCTGGTGACGCCAAAAGACGAGGATAACGCTGCAGGTTACGTCCAAAGCTCGGACGAGCCGTTAAAAAAGAATAAAGAAGCATCTTCTTTAGGAAAGGAGCATATTCAGAGAATATGCTGCCATCTGTGCTATAGAATTGTAACCCGGGCTTCCCTATATAAGGGGCACCGGGGCCTCCATAGAGAGGGACGGCTGATAGATCAATCACTCTCTGTCTAACGTAGAACTCTAGGGCAAGGAAACAGGGGGTAAGAGACATTGTCCCCTTCTTGTTGAGAGCCTTTGGAGCACTTGTAAAATACCATTGATAGAGAATAAACAAGAACTTCCATGCGTGGAATCACCACGCTCTCCCTCCCTGGATTCCCCTAGCACTCACTGGCCCCATATTTAGCCTATCCATGGCATCTGTCGTGCCACCACCACGACATACCCTTCGTTCCTTCTCTCGGTTGATGTTTTACATGGACCCTGCCAGAGAAGGCCCACCCTCTGGTGATTGTTATATCCCCCTGTAGTAGTTGCGAGGCAGGTTATACCAAAATAGAAAAACATCAAAAATAGCCATGTCCCATTCCAGAGTAATGTGGTTGCACGGGTTACGTTGTTATAGCTAAAGCTGCAAAGAACCGGGTGCGTTTTCATAAACATTTATACCTCCTCTTTCCTTTAGCATCTTTTGTGAAACGAGAACCTCTTTCATTCTCAAACTTCTCTTGGTAGGTCAAACCTCACCATGGTTTCATCATAAAATACTTTGTAAACTTTTTCGGGGTCTTCCCATCCTATAGCTTTGCTCGGATAAATCGGGTTCTCCTAAAGGGGTATGGTGTATTACACCATCTACCATACTAGGGACAAGTAGGTGTTGTCAAGGTGGTTGTACTTAGTAGTACCAATGTGTAATAGTTCGGAGGAGCCAAACCACTACCATATATACATCAACATATATAGACAATGTAGTTTTAATAAAACATGCATAAGTAAAACAGTAGGACAAGGCTTATGAGCAAGAAGGTGGCTTGCCTGCAATCAGCAATATGGCATAAATGTCCCTGGACTTCTTCTTTAGATAACCAAGAAGCCCAATACCAATAAGATCTCTTCTTCTCGGCGTCAATACAAGTGCAACTATCGCCGTCATCGAGTATACATGCAGACAAGCAAGGCCACAATCAAAACAAGGCATATAAGTGGACATACACACAGCAAGAAAGAGAAAAACACAAGTTTATGATTCGGTAGGTTTTGATAAGATTGGATTTAGAAGATTGAAATTGTCATAGAAGCATTTGAAGGAAATCCTATGGAACTTATAGTCTAGAAAATTATTTAGGAGAGGGCCTTTAGACCAAGGCCATACTCCATATGATACCATTGTATAGAAATGATACTAACAGATAGGTAGTGATAATATCAAGTCAACAGAAGTGATTTCACTAATTTACCCTTTTTATTTGATTTAATAAGCATTTTCTAGTGATAAAGGCTCTAGTTTTGGAAAATAATACACCAAAGATGTTCTGTATGTCCAAAAATTATTTCCTTGGATGGTTAGGTAGGTCTTGATGTACTGATTCGTTGAGAGTTCGAATCATGTCAAAGTATTTACCAGACTGCCCACAGTGAATTCCCAAACTCAGTTCTACATGCAATTTGTCTTTTTAATCAGATTTAAAATACAGGTCCAAATGGTATGAGGTCAAGGTAATTGGATAGGTATTACAAATACCTTCCATTAGGATTTTGAATCACTATTTTTGGAGTTGCCAAATTTCTAGAATGATTTATCTAGTGATAATACCACCTACAGAAGTATTTAATTCACTAAAATTAAATAGAGGATCAATAAATCCTTATCTCCTGGTTTTAGATAGGTATTAATGTACCACTTCTATGGGAGTTGGAGTTATCCTAATAGGTGTTGTAGATATACCTAGGGAATATGTATAAGGCACATATGCTCTCTTTTTGTTATGTTTACCAGGGTCAAACTAGGAAGCTATTTTAGATGGGCCAGGGGTATATGCATGGTATCTAGGATAGCCTTCATTACAATAAGGGCTTACATCATTTGGATTTGTAAAACTCAGAGAAAGAATTTATTAGTAAAAAAGGTATATCTGGGTTACTGGTTTATTATTATTAAGATGGGCAGTAATTGGGGCATCCAAGTGTACTGCATGTTATAGTAAACACTCAGTAACCCTAGGAAATTTAGATCTCGGAAATTGGAGTTGGTTTACATTTTCGAAATGATTTAAACTGATGGACAAATTCTAGATCTGGGCAAAATGAATAAAAGAAAAGGTTCAACATGCTGGAATCTGGGGCAAACTAGGCCGCAAGGGGAGGACTCGGCCCATCCGGGCGTAGCCAGGCGTGGGAGGAGGTTTTCAAAGGGCCACCGTGTGACCCGGTCATTAGTGCCAGCGGGGGTGCGAAGGGGTATCGGCAACTCGGTGTTGTTCGATTAGAGGGACGACGGATGACTCTCGTTTGTCCTCCTCCTCTAGACACTGCACGGAAAATCCTAAGCAGGCTCGGCGGTGGCAGAGGGCTCACCTGAGGGATTGGAAGGAGTCGGGGAGGCGACGAGGCGACGCGGTAGATGACGAGGAGCTCAGGGATGGGCGGCACAGTGGTGCTTTCTTACGGGGAGGGGCTCGCGCGAGGACCACGGCAACGCCGACCTTCGGAGCTCGCCGGAACTGCTCCCAGAGTAGCTGCATGTTGAAGAAAATGGTAGGGTTAGGTGCAGGAGAGAAAGGGGGTTCTCGCAGTGTGACATGCAGGGGGAGTGGAGTAGTGTCGATGGTGCCTTATTTGATTTTTTGGAGAAGGCCGAAGATTCTTCTCCTCCTTGCTTCGAGTGGGGCAAAGTAGGGGGAAGGGAGAGGAGCTCTGGGAAGGGTAGGTGGGTGGTGAGGGAGCAAATGGGAGGCCGAGAGGGGGGTGTCCAGCCTCTGGCCCTTTTATCTTGAGTGGGTGAGGTCCATGATGGACAAAGTCCACGGGGAGCATGGGGGAGGGCAGGGAAATGGCATTGGTCGAGGAGGGCGGTGTTGGGGGTATGTGGGGCCAGTAGCTCGAGCAGAGAGAGAGGGGAGGGGTGGTGGCTGCTTCTGCTTTTAATATGCAAGATATTTTGTCAAGGTAGGGCCATCTCTCTCTCACTGGATCAATAGCTAAAGAGGCAAGGGGAGGGCAGCTGCTGCAGGGGTACATGACTAGGAGGGATGAGAGGTGTTGTGCAAGCTTGGTTTGCAAGGTTGGTGGAGGTTTGGGAGGGGGGGTTACAAGGATGGATTTGCAAGATTTCAATTATTTGCCCATTTGATGATTATGAAGAAAGTTTCAAAACTTGATCTTGGCAGGTTGAGGTAATGATGCTGGTAGGTGGGTGAGGTCAAGATACACCTCCAAGAATTTATTGAGATTTTGCATATGATTTTTAGTGCATTTTTGATCAATTATTCAAAAACTGCAGAACTGGTTTATAGAAGCTCGATAATTTCACATTGTACATAGTTGGTTTTTGATGTGAGATGATTCTAAATATGAATCCATACTTTGAGGAATTTTCCTATGATTTATTGGGGATTAAAAGTATTTAAAACAATTATTATTCCATTTCTGCCATTTAAGAAAATGGGCAAAACGAATTATTATGACTCTTCAAAAATATTTATTTTTTAAGTGGGAAGATAGGGTATGATATATGGGCCTCAAAAGTGATTAGAGTTGGGGAAGTTCTTTGTGAAAAACCAAACCTTCCTATGTAGATGGAGTTTCTGAGATTTTGCCCATCAGATGAATTAAATAGTTTTTGAGCCATAATACTTATGGATAATATTTAGTAAATCCTTATAATCAAGGTAGATGATGTTCAGAAAGTGTATCTAGCATTTTCAACCTTGGGTGTTGAGAATCCAACTTGAATTTGGTAGGAAACAAGGAATAAGGGGTCTAGGTTGATGTTATTTTCATACCATGAAAACCTTGTTGGGTCTTGGGGCTCAGAGCTCCCCTTGGGGCATGGAATATATGGATAGATATACCAAGTGATGTAGATCACCATGGTATATAGGCTTGATCTTGGTCATGCTCGAGCTCACCAAGGATTGATTCCAAACTTTGAATAAGATATGGGTGCCATAACATATTGTCAAATAGTCTTCAAAACCATGTGGGTTTTAGAAGCACAAGGATCCAATTTGAATAAGTCAAGTACGTATTGCAAGACATTTATTAGTAGAACAAAATCATACAGGGAGTTTGTCCAAGGAAGGTAGCATGGAGCTGTGAGCTTCTTCCA
Source organism: Avena eriantha (assembly GCA_910589775.1). NCBI lineage: Eukaryota > Viridiplantae > Streptophyta > Magnoliopsida > Poales > Poaceae > Avena > Avena eriantha. The sequence goes on from OU342743.1 coordinate 380,409,069, forward strand.
AAGTAGGCTAGTTGATAAGATATGCAGAAATTATTATTTTCTTGCCTGCAAAACCATCAAGAACAAGTGATTTGGAGGACGATCTAGCCAAGGGAAAAAGTGGGCCTTGGTAGTCCTTATGATGTTTTACAAGATGTTCAAGTGAATTACCAAAAATTCACATGGGAGGAGAACGATAGGTATTCATGAAGGGATGTTGAAACAGTTTCTAGACTTAGTCAAATTTGGTAGTTTTGAGGATTTTGACTAGATTATGAGAGGGGATGTTTTTGATGGGTTGCAAGGTACCAAAGCATCATCAAGTGGATGATGTTGAAGTGTAGCATGAGTATGAGAGATCCATGCTTGATATTGGTCTTCATTGACTTGGAAGCTTCTAGATTAGATCACTTCATAATTGATCTGGTTAAGGGTTTTTGATGATCACCTAGTGGCTAGAGATCAGATCCATCTTGTATTCTTGCTTAGGGTTTGGGGATTTCAAAGTTTCTTGATCCTAGAGGATGATCTCCAAGAGTATCTCATACTACTTCTAAGCAATCAAGTCAAGTAGCAGATCAAGGCAACTCATCTTACAAACAAATCAACTACTACTAGGGTTACCATCAAGCTTAGCTTGAGGTAAGGATGGCTATTTTGAATAGCTTGGAGTTTGAACAAGGTAAGGTCCTTGGTATATCTAGCAAGGGTAGAGTTTTATAAACAGGTTTAGAGAAACCTAGAGGTAAAAGTATTTTGAAGGTTCTGTCTTCAAAACATAAGGAGATTATAGCTCTCCATAGTTTTGTCAATAGAAGCTACTAAAATAGTTTTGGTTGCACGAGCATCTTGGCTCATGTTTTGAAATGCCAGAACATTTGAGAATATGTAAACTGAGCCAGGATTGTTTTGTTAAATAGCTTTTGAAAACTCATGTTGAGGTAAGTAGTATATCATAAGCTATATAATCAGAAGCATAAGCACAGACAGCAACAAGCAGATAGTGCATCATAAAGCAGGAAAAAGTTTTTGTTCCCCCTGATTTTTGCATTCTAGACAATTAATCAAGGTTGCTGAAATTGGGATGTTACAGTTGTGGTCGTGTCCACTGTTGTGCACGAGTACACACCTGCCCAGCCCTACACCACACCCCCCAGCTCGACGTTACCTAGCCCCAAAATAGACTAGGAAGGTGAAACACTGAAGATAAAGCAAATCTTGCCATTTATGAGTAGCTGTAGCTCTCCCCTGTCATATCCTCTGGGCCCAGCTCTGCACATTGCAGCTCCCCAGACGCGCCCTCGACCTCCTCCTCCCGCACCCTCGAACCCCTGTGACCCCCAATCGGCCTTGTCCATGTCAGACAAAACATCGTCACCCCGCACGCACCCACCCACACCGCGGTGAGTTCTGACTGCGAGCTCGCGCTGGGAACAGACACCACTCCTCCCCACCACCCTACGCCTAGCCTCGCCCCTGACACGCACCTTCCCGTGCCCTAGACCTCATGAGACGTTCGGTCGAGCAGCCTGTGCACAGGCGCGATGACAATCACACTCATGCACTCGCGAGGCCCCCGACCCGCTCCTTCGCAGAGACCGAGTCCCAGGCACGCAACGACACCCCACCGTCCTCCTTGACCAACCAGGGCCTTACCACTTCCCCCACCGTCCTCCATAAGCCAAGCCCACCGTAGACCAATCCCCCTTCAAAATAAAGGGTCAAGGCTACCTAGCATCTCACGGGCCTCTCACTTTACTCCCTTACTTACCCACTCTTCTCCTCCAGAAGAATTAGCTCCCTCCTCCCTCTCTGTAGCAGAGAGGAGAGAGACTTCCTCGATGGTAATGGAAACTTGCTGCCGAGCTTGTGGCCAAGCTCCGCCCCCCCTTTTCCTCTGCCCTTTCCATCTGCATGTCCCTCCATGAGACAGAGCTACCTAACCTTTGCGATTTTTGGTCCAGGACCACCTCTAGCAAGGACTCTGATGAACACCTTGATGTCCACCGCCAGCGCTTATGCGCGAGGCTACTCCCTACGTTAAACCGAGCCTCTCTGCCCCTCTCCGAACTCGCCTCGATGGACCGCATCTCCCTGCACCCTGCTCAGCGCCTCTCCACATCTTAGGTGAGCCCCCTCGCCTCCCACAGACCCGGGCTAGGGTTTTGTCCCCGCTGCTCTCGGCCGGAGGTGAATGAAGGCCTCGCGCCGTTGATTCGGGTCTAATCGCACGGCTCATAGAGGCCAATAACTCTTTGCTCCCACATCTCACCACCGAGCGGGCCCTGGTCATCAGCAGTTTTAATCCCGTAGCTCCTGCGTGCATCTACCCCGGGCGGGCCAATTATGGCTCAGCGACCCAGTTGCTACCATATCCGGCCTAGTATCCTCTTTTCCCTTTTCCCTTTTCCCTTTTCCCTTTTACCTTTTTCATAATCTTTTCTAGATCTGATACTGCCTGTTTGGTTTAAATTCAAATAAAAATGGGAATGATAGTATTTCGTGTAGGCCTAAATTTCTACTTATACCCACATGTTTTGTTTAACATGAAGAACTAATACTTTGACAAAAATAATTTCTATTATTTTTGGGCATTTAATCTACTAGAAAGTATCTTTTGCAGAAAATAATTCTTTCAGTAAGTTATACATATCCAAATGGAATGAAACAAAGTTACTTTCGGCAGATATATTGAATACCCATTTGTTGGCCTTTTCCCCAAGCCAAGTGGACTAATATTTTTGCTATGGTAAAAATAACAAAATCTCCTCATTTTAGACTTTAAAAAATTCCCTAGGCCAAACCATAGCCTATTTTCTATTGATTCCAACTCCTAGTGATGTGGTACATCATAACCTGTAAAATGCCAACCGATCAATAATTTTTGGGTCATTGTTGATTTATGGAGAATTAAATCCCTTTGTCTTGGGTTATTTCAGTAGATAAATCACCACATGAATTCTACCACTCCAAAAAGGGTGAATATAATCTATACAGAAAGGTACTCAAAGCACCTAACAGTGACCCTGGATTCATATAAAAATCTTCTGTAAAATAAATATAGTAAAAAAGATTAATATCCAGCATAACTGATTTTGTGATTTTCCCAAGGGAATTCTGTTAATTATTTTGAGGGGATTCCAACTCTCAAAAATCGAAAACTGAAATATATACAAAACCCCCTGAGGAAAAATTTATTTGAGCTCCAGATATTTTCTAAGGATTTATTACCTAAAACTAGGGTTTATTCCACCAAAAAATGCATAACTAATTAAAGAAAAGTGCAAACATAGTGAAACCACTTTTGGTGGACTTGTTTTGCCAAAATCTATCTAATGATATCAGTTTTGTATATTGATATCATACAGACACAAGCCATAGTTCAAAACCCCCTTATTAGGTGGTATTTGGCAAGGAATTCATAAACAATTCCCGTTATACAATTAAAGCATTTCCAAATGCTATGTTCTCAATTCATCAAAACCTACTGAAGATATTGATGTATTGTAGGTTTGTTTTCTATATGGGATTGATGCTTGTATTCCTTGTGTTGATTATGCCCTTGTTTGGTTGCATGTATGCTCCCTGATGATATATGCGATTATAACAAAGACCATAAGATGATGGTTATTATTATTGGTTATTATTATATTCTAAGGAGAAGTCCAGGGACATATATTGCCAGATTGTTGATCTCAGGCAACCCACTTTATTGCTCATAAGCCTTGTCCTACTATTTTACTTATGCATGATTTATCTACTGTTTATGAAACTGCATTGTTTTCTTATATGATGATCTATATCCGGTAGTGGCTTGGCTCCTCCAAACAATTACACGTTGGTACTACTAAGTAGAACCCCCTTGGTGATGTCTACCTGTCACAAGTATGGCAGATGGTGTATAACAACATAACCTTTGGAGACCCCGATTTAGCCGAAGCAAAGCTATAGGATGGGAAGATCCCGCAAAAGTTTACAAAATGTTTTATGATGAACCCTTGGTGACGTTAGACCTACCAAGAGATGTTTGAGGAAATAAAAAGGGTTTTTTTACAAAATGCGCAAGGAAAGATGGAGGACAAGGGTTTATAAAAACGCACCCGGTTCTTTGTAGTTTTGCTAGAACAATTAACCCGTGCAACCACATTACTCTAGAATGGAACAGGGCTAGATTTGATGTTTGTCTATTCTGGTATAAGCTGCCTCGCAACTACTACAGGGGGATATAAAAATCCTTCGAGGGTCGGCCTGCTCTGGCAGGGTCCATGTAAAACATCGACCGGGAGAAGGAACGAAGGGTCTACGGGCCTCCACCCGTTACTATGAGCCCCTCATTGAAAGCACACACTTGGGAAGTGGAAAAAGCGCTCCGGTTGGCTTAGGAACTATATAGGGTGTCCCGGTGTTGAGGGGAACAACACTCATAGGGTAGGAACTTATATTAGAGTGGGCATCCGGAGAGTCTTGATCGGTTACTCGACCCACGATTGGTGTAGATCAGGGTAGGGTACCCGGATGGTGTGGGTAAAGTGTACAACCTCTTCAGAGTGTAAATCTATTCGAATAGCCGTGTCCGCGGTCATGGACGGTTGGAAAGGTTGCTATAGAGTGGTGCTGGTTTTGTTTTCTAAAAGGACTTCGGAAAAGAAATGGCTTTAGAAATGTTTTGACCATGGGATGGTCGGAAAGGATACATGTTTTAACCATGGGATGGTCAAAAAGGAAGGAAAGGATTTTGGTCATGGGATGACCAGAAGGACGAAACAAATGGGTGGCCCAATCCTAGTGTTTTCCAAAACTTTTCAAAAAGGTTTCCAAAATGTTTTACAAAAAAATTCAACAAAGATATGTAGATGCTATATCTAGAAGAGAAACTATTTGTGAAAAGAACATCTCTTGGAGCCCTCCTACTACCACATCCATATTGCATATCCTCTTGTTATTTTTTATTATTTTTATTAAGGTGGTTTGCGGGTACATTCAAAGTACTCACTAGCATTGTCCCTGGCTATTAACTTGGTCAGATATCAAGAAGAAGGTGAAGTCGATGACTATGCGAGCTAGGATGTTCTCCTAGTCAGCTGCCTATAGGTTAAGGCATGGCTCGAGCTCAACGCTTGATGAAGTTCCACTGATGATTATTGATGTAGCCATAATTGCATGTAAGGTATGCCAAGTATCCGCTTAAGTAATGGATGTTTACTTTGATACTTGTCGGTTATGTGCCATGACTAACTGATCATGGGATCATGGTGTATGCATAACAGGGATTCTCAGAGGATAAATTCGGGGGCCCCACATTTCGCATGCTCACTGATCATTTTTATTGGCCCAAGATGATGTCTATAGATTTGTGAGTCGTTGTATTACGTGCCACAAGTCGAAATCCAAGCTGCAGCCTCATGGTTTGTATACACCTCTCTGCACCTACTACACCACGGGAAGACATTAGTATAGATTTTTTACTAGGTTTACCTAAAACACGGAGAGGTCATGATTCTATATTTGAGGTAGTGGATAGGTTCTCTAAGATGGCTCATTTTATTGCCTGCCACAAAAGCGACGATGCGTCGCATGTTGCTAACCTGTTTTTCAGGGACATCGTGAGATTACGTGGAGTACCGAAAATGATTGTTTCTGACCATGATGTGAAGTTCATGAGCTACTTTTGGAAGACCTCATGGGGAAGCTGGGAACGAAGCTGCTATTCAGTACTACATGTCATCCCCAAACAGATGATCAAACATAGGTGGTGAATCGAACATTGTCATAGCTGCTGAGGACTATGCTAAAGAAGAATCCGCAGGAGTGGGAAGAGTGTTTTGTGGGGCCCCCAGATTAATCCTTTGAGAATCCTTGTTATGCATACAACCACGATCCCATGATCAGTTAGTCGTGGCACATAACCGACAAGTATCATTACAACATCCAAGAATATACCGAATTACAAGACTTACATAGATGTCGTTATAGCTACAACCATAAGCATCAGTGGAACTTCATCAAGCGCAGGGCCCGAGTCATGCCTTAACCTACAGGCAGTTGACGGGGAGAACGTCCTAGCTCGCATGGTCGTCCACTTCACCTTCTTCTTGATATATGACCAAGTTAATAGCCAGGGACAATGCTAGTGAGTACATTGAATGTACTCACAAACCACCTTAAATTAATGATAATAACAAGAGATTATGCATTATGGTTGTGGTAGTAGGAGGGATCCAAGAGAGGTTCTTTTCTCGAATAGTTTCTCTTGTAGATATATCATCTACTTATCTTTGTTGAAAACTTTTGTAAACATTTTGGAAACCATTTTGAACTTTAGGACTGGGTCACCCATTTGTTCCCATTTTCAGGTCGTCCCACGACCAAACTCCTTCCATTCCATTCTGACCATCCCATGGTCAAAACAGGAATCCTTTCCGACCATCCCATGGTCAAAACCTTTTTAAAGCCTTTGCTTTTCCGAAATCCTTTTTGAAAAAAAAACCAGCACCGCTCTACAGAAGTTTGTCCAACCCGTCCTTAACCGCGGACATGGCTATTCGAATATATTTACACTCTGCAGAGATTGTACACTTTACCCACACCATCCGGGTACACTACCCTGATCTTCACCGATCGTGGGTCGAGTAACTGATCAAGACTCTCCGGATGCCCACTCCAATATAAGTGCCTACCCTATGAGTGTTGTTCCCCTCAACACCGGGACGTCCTGTACCTAGGACCAATCGAAGCGCTTTTTCCACTTCTCGAGTGTGCGCTTTCAATGAGGGGCTCATAGTAACGCGTGGAGGCCAACAGACCCTTCGTTCCTTCTCTCGGTCGATGTCCCACATGGACCGTTTGTCTAGAGAAGGCCCACCCTCTAGGGAACGCAATCCCTGTAGTAGTTACGAGGCGACTTATACCAGAATAGACAACCATCAAATCCAGCCCTATCCCATACCAGAGTAATGTGGTTGCACGGGGTTAAGTTGTTATAGCTAAACTGCAAAGAACCGGGTGCGTTTTTGTTAACCTTTTTCTTCCATCTTTCCTTCATCATTTTGTAAAACAAAACCTTCTCCTTTTCAACATATCTTGGGAAGTCCCACCTCACCAAGGTTTTGATAAGAAAACATTTGGTAAAACCTTTTTCCGGGGTCTTCCCATCCTCTAGTTTTGCTTCGGCCAAAACGGGGTCTCCAAGGCGTATGGTGTAATACACCATCTATTCTCGTAGGGACAAGTAGGTATCACCAAGGGGGTTGTACTTAATCGTACAATAGTGTAGTAGTTTGGAGGAGCCAAATCACTACCATATATATATCATCAACATATAGTAAATCCATGCAGTTTTAATAAACAGGAGATAAAACATGCATAAGTAAAACAGTAGGACAAGTCTTACGAGTAAGAAGGTGGCTTGCCTAAGATCATAAAAATGGCATAATTGTCCCTAGACTTCTTCTTAGAATACCATAATACCAATAATAATCGAAATAGAATAACCCGATGCTTCCTTCTTCTCGGCGTCAATACAAGCGCAACTATCGTCGTCATCGAGTATACATGCAAACCAGCAAGACCACAATCAAAACAAGGCATACAAGCACCAATACAATACATCAAACAAATGAATAATACCAGATTAAGATTTAGATGGTTTTGAGAGGATTGGAATTAGGAGATTGAGATGGCCTTGGAGAAGGGGAGGACATATTCTGTATGATACCATTGGGTAAAAATGATACCATCAAATAGGATTTGATAATAGGAAACCAACAAAAGTGGTTTCACTATTTTATCACCTTTCTTTATTTAGTTGTGATTTTTCTAGTGAAATAACTTCTAGTTTTAGGGAATAATTCACTAGAAAAGTTCTAGAGATCCAGAAATTATTTCCTTGTGTGGTTAGGTAGGGCTTGATGTACTTGTTCATTGAGAGTTGGATTCATGCTAAAATATTTAATAGAATGCCCTCAGGAAATTCCCAAAGGCAGTTCTGTAGGCAATTTGTCTTTTTCACCAGATTAAATCTACAGAAGATTTTGAGTTGATTCCAGGGGCACATGGTAGGTATTTAGAATACCTTTCTGTAGGAATTCGAATCAGCCTTTTTGGGCGTACAGAACTACTGTGGTCATTTATCTAGTGATAACCCTATGGACAGAAATGTTTAAATTCTTGAAATTCTTTAGGAGTTCAATAAATCATGAGCTCCTAGGTTTTGATAGGTATAGATGAGGTACATTACTGGGAGTTGGAACAACTCAATAGGGTCTGTATAATTACCTATGGAATTTTCTAAACTTAGAAATGAATTATTTTTGTTATTTTTGCTACTGTGAAGATATTGTTCAACTTGGCAGGGACCCCTGTCATCAGGTGGTAAAGTACAACACCTACCAGATGGGACTTAATTCACTTCTTTTGGGTTCCTAGAATTTTCTAGGTAATTTATTTAGTGCAGAGGATACTTTTTAGTAGCTTAATTGCCAATCAATAAAAAAATTATTTTTTGCCAAAGACCAGTTCTGCATGTTGCACAAAACATGCCTGCACAAATATAAATTTAGATCTGGCCAATTAGGGTGATTTTGCAATTCCAAATCGAGTTAAACCGACATGCAATTTAAGCAGATCTAGAGGTTTTAGAATAAAAGAATAGGCACATGTGTCAGCCGGGCCAAATTTGAGGCAAACAGGGCCGGGGAGGGGGAAACCGGCCCAAGGTGGGCGACGCCGCGTGTAGGGCGGATTCAAATCCCGCAGGGCGGGGCCTAGCAGTCAGTGGGCTGGCGGGGCAAACAGGTAAGGAGCGACGGGATGCACTCGATTAGATCGAGATCGACGGCTCCCGGCCATCTTCCACCTCGCGGCAGGGCCCAGGGGCGAGAACCCTAGCTGATGGCGGTGCGCACGTTGGCGGCTCACCGGAGGGCTCATCGGCACCGGGGAGGCGGCAGAGGGACGCGCCGCGCGACGGTGGTCCCGACGAGGTGCTGCAAGGGCCCCTTCTGCGACTGGGGTTGGCTCGGGCGATGGAGGCCGAGGCGAAGTCGTCGGGCTACACCGATGAGGCCAGAAGGGATGACCCTGGTCGATAAAAAGGGCATGGATAGAATGAGGAAGAGGAGGGGATCACCACAGAGGGACATGCAGCAGGGGAGGGGGCGAGGAGAGAGGTCTTAGCTCGAGTTTTGGAGATGGCCAAAGCTTCTCTTCTCTTCCTTACTCGAGCAGTGCAGAGCAGGGGAGAGGAAGAGGGTGTTCTGGGAAGGTGAGTGGGAGTTACTAGGGGCAATGGTCCAAAGAGGGGAGCTGGGGTGGCCTCTGGCCATTTATACTAAGAGGAGAGGGTGCACCATGGACATGGTCCATGAGAGGAAGGGAGGGAGGTGTGAAACCAGGGGGTGGATGCTGTGGGCAGGGGAGGTGGTTTTCTGGTCGAGCTGCAGAGCAGAGGGGAAGAGTGGTAGCAGTTGTGAGAGGAGTAAGGAGGTTTTGCATGCCAAGACACCCATATGGGGTTAAGTGCTAGTGTCCAAGCACTAAAGGACAAGATGCTACAGTGATTAGCTATAGTGATCACGACCAGAGGAGATGGTGTTTGTTGTGGTGAGTGGCGGTGAGCCTTGGTGGTGATTTTAATTTGGTCTAGGCCACTAATTCCTTAGTTGGCCACATTTGAGCAAAATGAGGCTTGTGAAGGAAGTTGAATAATTTGCATTGGGTAAGGTGGGAGGATGGTACTGGTAGATAGATGAGGTCAAGGTAGATGTCCAGGAATTTAGCCAAAAGTTGGGGAAGTGTTTTGGCAAAAACCAAACTTTCCCCTATGGGAGAAGTTTTGGAGATTTTGACTATAAAGAGATTAATCAGATTTGGAGCCATAATAACTATCGATAATATTTGATAAATCTTGATGATCAGGGGAGGTGATGTAGACAAGGTGAAACAAGCATTTGCAACCTTGGGATTGGAGAACCCAAGTTGATTTTCGTGAAAACTAGAGATTTAAGGATCTTGGGTAAGATTGTTTTCATGCCACCAAAACCTTGCTGGATCTTGGAGCTCAGGGTTCCCCTTGGGGCATGGGGCATAAGGATGTATAGACCAAGTGATGTAGATTGCAGTGGTGTAGGGGTTTGAGCTTGATTCTTCTTGATCTCACCAAGACAAGCTTTCAAACTTGGAATAAAATAGGCCTGTCAAAGCAGATTATCAACAAGCCTTCAAAACCTTGTGGGTTTAAACAGCTCAAGGATCCAATTGGAACAAGTGAAGTAGGTACTGATAGACCTATATGTGTAGAACACAACCATGCAAAGATTTGGTCCAAAGAAGGTTGGATGGTGGTGTGAGCTTCTACCAAAGTAGGCATGCTGACTAGATTTGCAGGAAAAGTTATCTTCTTTCCTGCAAAGCCATCAGGAACAAGTGGGAAGGAGGATGATCTAACCAAGGGCAATAGTGAGCCTTGGTAGTCCTTAGGATGGTTAACTGTATGGTTCAGATGCATTTCCAAAAATTCACAAGGGTTGAGAAAGGGAGGCATTCAAAAAGGTGATGCTGGAAACAGATTTCCAGACTTAGCCAAATTTGGCAAATTTAGGGTTTTTGACTAGAGTAGAAGATGGGATGTTTTTGATGGGTTGGAAGGTACCCAAGCATCATCAAGTGGATGATGTTGAAGTGTATATTGAGTAGGGAGGATCCATGCTTGATACTGGTCTTCATTGACTTGGAAGCTTCTAGAAGGGATCACTTCAATATTGATCTAGTTTAGGGTTTTAGATGATCACCTAGTGTCTAGGGATCAGATCCATCTTGTACTCTTTCTTAGTGTTTGTTGATTTGGAAGTAACTTTATCCTAGAGGATGAGCTCCTAGAGTAGCTCATACTATCTCCTAAGCAAACAGATCAAGCAACAGATCAAGGCAACTCATCTTTCAAACCAATCAACTACTACTAGGGTTACCATCAAACTTAGCTTGAGGTAAGAATGGGTATGTTGAATAGGTTGGAGTTTGAACAAGGTAAGGTCCTTGGTATCTCTACCAAGAGTAGAATTCAAAAGCTTTAGAAGGAGGTTTTGGGAAACCTAGAGATAAGAATGGTTGAATGTTCTGTCTTGAAACATAAGGAGATTATATTACCTATCTCTCCATAGTTTTGTCAATAGAAGCTACTAAATTAGTTTTGGGTTCATAAGCATCTTGGCTCAGGTTTTGAAATGCCAGAACATTTGAGAATATGGAATTTAATCCAAGGCTGTTTGAGAAGTAGCTTTTGTCAACTGGTGTTAAGGTAAGGAGTATAACATCTAATACACATTCATATGCATAAGCATATCCAAACAACAAGCAAACACTTCAGCATTAAACGAGAAAAAGTTTTTGTTTCCCCCTGATATTTGCATTTTGGACAACAAATCAAGGTTGCATAAATTGGGATGTTACATGTTTGCCACATGTTGACTTTGCATACAATAGGGTTATGCATTCGACTACTTAGCTTTGTCCTTTTGAGGTGGTGTATGGGCTTAATCCATTGACGCCACTTGATTTGTTGCCTCTGTCATTACATGAGAGAGTTAATATGGAGGCATCAAAACATGTTGAATCCGTGAAGAAGATTCATGAGAATTCTCGAGAGGCTATTGAGAAGAAAGGCAAGAACATTGCTACTGCAAGGAATCTAGCAAGGAAGGAAGTTTTGTTCAAGCCTGGTGACATGGTATGGGTGCATCTACGCAAGGATAGGTTCCCACAACTTCAGAAGTCCAAATTGAAGCCATGTGGTGCTGGTTCTTATAAGGTGTTAGCCAATATTAATGATAATTCCTACTCGATTGATATACCTATTGAGGAGTTTGGTGGAGTTAGCAACAGCTTCAACATTGCTGATTTATCACCATATGATGGAGAAGACCTTAGAGCGTCGAGGTCGATGCCTTTTGAAGGGACGGAGATGATGAGGACATCCCTACAATTACACCTACTGAAGATGCTCCAATTGTTGCAAGGAAGGATTAGTCCAATGAGATTATAATTGGACCCATTACAAGAGCTTGTCCTAAGCTACTTGAACAACATGTGAATTTGCTTCTAAACGAATATGGTACTTTAATTGATGAGAAATTTATACTGCCTAAGTCTATGCATTTATGTATGATCAGGTTTGTTGGAGAAACAAGCATGGCGCGAGGAGGAGAAGGGCTACAAGAGGAGCCCAGCATGATGATCTCCCAAGGATGCACGAGGGAGGAGAGGGAGGAAGGCGCAAGAGAAGATCATCAAGAAGAAGGCCAAATGATCTGCACCGACCAGAGTGTCTGGCCGATACCACCCGGAGTGTTTGGCCTACTCGACAGAAGTTTTGGCACGGTCAATCAGCACATCAAATCGAACACTACCCCGACACCACCTGGAAACTTTGAAATTTCTAGCCAGACCGGACTGTCCGGCACATTCCACCCAGAGTGTTCGGCCCATTTCCACCGGACTGTCCGGTCGCCGACCAAATCTGGTCCGAGTCGGCTTATATCAGTTTGAGTCATTTGCGTATAGTTTCGGTTTGTAGCCACCCCAACCGCCCTTATAAGCCCTGGGACGACCCCTAGTTAAGGGTTTAGACCATGTTTAAACTATTTTGGAGTTGTTTCTTTCCAAGAAACTCTGGAATTACGCTGTGATGGAATTATACTACTGCAATTGAGTGTGATCTATTGTTCCATTCAGAATTAGTATATTGCAAACTACCATTTGTGGTCGACGGCTGCGTGCGCAAGAGCGTGGTGTTGTGAATATCCCACAGGGTTCGAGAGCTGTTGCATTGGCAACAGGGTTCGAGCGGGAGAGTTCATAGCTATAGGCTATTTATCTGTCCACCATTATCATCATCGACAAGTGCTTGCTGAGAAGATCGGGCCACCCCATATCAGTAGTAGTTAAAATAATAAACGGTGGATCTCAATTCCATCCGGATTTATGCTTTTATTGATAGTTATAAAAGCGTCCATGGGCGAACCCATTTCCTTACTTCCTCAAGCTGGATGAAATGCTGAGTGTTGTCCATTGTTGTGGTCTTGCAAATTAAATTAAAAGTTAGTACAACGAAAGTAAATAACTACAAGTAAAGTAACTTATAGCGCTAAGCTCCCCGACAACGGCGCCAGAAAATAGCTTGAGGACTGCAAGTGCACAGATCGTTTGTAGCTAGTTTCGAAATAAAGATATCGATCCCACAGCGAGTAGTAGACCAAAGACTAAAATGATTTTAACTAAAACTAAACAAAATACTTAAGGAATAATTTCGAGATGCAAGAAAAGTAGAATTATTTTGGGTTTTTGATTGAATGAAGCAATTAAATTAAAGTAAAACTTAATGCAATAGGGAAAAGGCGTTTTCAGGGAGTGCTGGATACACCGCTAGCAAGTTAGACTAAGCAATCAAGATTATTATAACAAATATTCTCATGATATGTATGTATGTGGGAGCAGCTCCATATATGGAAAAACAGGTAGCAACCACTGCTCACATCATCCTTCATAACCACAGCGGGAAGATAAACGACATCAATAGTATTATCCCGCTATTAAGGGATTTCTCTCATGGCATGGACATGGCTTTATGAGTTCTCCTTGTTTCTCCAAGTTAGTACGTAAAGAATGACAACACCTTTATAGTCACAGTAAGTGCAATCATCCCTCCGTCTAACAACAAGTAATCCCCTTCATCGTGTCCCCATAAGAGGCAAATATTAAGGAGGTGAACAACTCCGAACATCAAGATCAAGAAAATTAACACATACACATAATGATGTATAACATAATAATCTCTATCTTATCTCAATAATATGCTAGGGTTTCTCCATCTCCCCAAGAACTAATGATCTACTCAGACATGGAGGCAATCAACATCATGGCAATGGTAATGGAAACAATTGTAAATGAATAGTTCTTGTATAAATCCACATCGAGTTACAACATGATCTAGACGGGGTGAAGATGGGATGGATGGAGATGATGGTGGTGCAGCGGTTGATGAAGATGAAGATCGATGCCTTGGCCTCCTAGATCCGCGTAGGGCGAACATGGATCCCTTGGGCAAGTTCTCCCTCTAGATTCCTTTCGGAGCTGAGGTTTTTGTAGATTTCTGGGTGTTCTGTATGTCGTCTCTCCGATCCAGTTGCACGGGGTGGAACTATTTGAGGAGGTGGTGGCAGCACCAACTATACGGCCGGAACTGTACGGCTGGAATTATTCCTGCCGTATTGTTGGTCATCAAACCTTCTCGATGCCTCGATCACTTCGGGTTTTCTTCTGTTTTATTGATATTTCCCAAATACGCGATTTACGTTGTTTTTGACTCCTTTTATCCCCAATACAACTGCTCCAAGAATTGCGTCCATTGTATCCATCATCTATCCTAATCCTGGTGAAAATAGACATAAAATGTGCGCGCGAACACCATAAAATACCAAGATCCAACCACTATAATGCAAAACAATAATATAAAACATGATGCAAATATGCACACATGACTCTCTTTCAAAACCACATTCATCCAGATGACCACACACACTCGAGTGGATTCTGTGATGCAACTTCTGCCACACTAGTGCAACATGCAATGTGGCAGTTGCTTCCCTGTGTGTTTTGGTCTCTATGACCATGGCTTGCCACATGGAGTCCCTAGAGTCATTGCATTTGTTCTTTTCCAAAACCACATGTATCCACTGGTGTCATTGCATGGGCTCTCTTCCAATACCACATTGATCCACATGACCACACACACTCTAGTGGATTCTGTGATGTCACTTCTGTCACACTGGTGCAACATGCAATGTGGAAGCTGCTTCCCTATAAGTTTTTGGTCTCTTTGACCATGGCTTGGCAACTGGACTCTCTAGAGTCATTGCATTTGTTCTTTTCCCAAACTACATGGATCCACTAGTTTCATTACATGTGGTCTCTTCCAAAACCACATTGATCCACACGACCACAGACACTCCCGTGGAATCTATGATGAAACTTCTCCTACACTGGTGCAACATGCAATGTGGAAGCTTCCTCCCTATGTGATGTTGGTATCTGTGACCATGGATTGACACATGGAGTACCTAGAGTCATTACATTTGTTCTTTTCCCTAACCACATGGATCCACTAGTGTCATTGCATGTGCTCTATTCCGAAACCTCATTGATCCACATGACCACACACACTCTAGTCTATTCTGTGATGCAACTTCCGCCACTCTAGTACAACATGCAATGTGGAAGCTGATTCCCTATGTGTTTTTAGTCTCTGTGACCATGGCTTGACACATGGAATCCCTAGAGTCATTGCATTTGTTATTTTCCCAAACCACCTGGATCCACTCGTGTCATTGTGTGTGGTCTCTTCCAAAACCACATTGATCCACATGACCACACACACTCTAGTGGATTATGTGATGCAACTTCATCTACACTGGTGTAACATGCAATGTGGAAGCTGCTTCCCTATGTGTTTTTGGTCTCTATGACCATGGCTTGAACATGGAGTACCTCGAGTCACTGCATTTGTTCTTTTCCCAAACCACATGGATCCACTAGTGTCATTGCATATGGTATCTTCCAAAACCACATTGATCCACATGACCACACACACTCCAGTGGATTCTGTGATGCAACTTCTGCCATACTAGTGCAACATAAAATATTGAAGCTGCTTCCCTATTTGTTTTTGTTCTCTCTGACCATGGCTTGACACATGGAGTCCCTAGAGTCATTGAATTCTTTATTTTCCCAAACCACATGGATCCACTAGTGTCATTGCTTATGGTCTCTTATAAAACCACATTGATCCACATGGCCACACACACTCTAGTGGATTCTATGATGCAACTTGTGCCACACTAGTGCAACATACAATGTGGAAGTTGCTTCCCCATGTGTTTGTGGTCTCTGTGACCATGGCTTGATACATGGAGTCCCTAGAGTCATTCCATTTTTTCTTTTGCCCACACTACATGGATTCACTAGTGTCATTGCATGTTCTCTCTTCCAAAACCACATTGATCCACATGATCACACAAACTCTAGTGGATTCTGTGATGCAACTTCTGCCACACTGGTGCAATATGCAATGTGGAAGATGCTTCCCTATGTGTTTTTGGTCTCTCTAACCACAACTTGACACATGGAGTCCTTAGAGTCATTGTATTTGTTCTTTTCCCAAACCACATGATCCACTAGTGCAATTGCATTTGCACTCTTCCAAACCCACACTGATCCAGATGACCACACACAGTCCAGTGGATTTTGTGTTGCAACTTCTGCCACACTGGTGCAACATGCAATGTGGAAGCTGCTTCCAAATGTGTTTTTTTGTCTCTGTGACCATGGCTTGACACATGGAGTCCCTAGAGTCATTGATTTTATTCTTTTCCCAAACCACATGGATCCACTGTAGTCATTGCCTGTGCTCTCTTCCAATACCACATTGATCCACATGACCACACACACTCTAGTGGATTCTGGTATGCAACTTATGCCACACTAGTAGAACATCCAATGTGGAAGCTTCCAAAGCCACATTGATCCACATGACCAGAAAGACTCAAGTGGATTTTGTGATGCAACTTTTGCCACACTAGTGCAACATGCAATGTGGAAGCTGCTTCCCTATGTGTTTTTGGTCTCTCTGACCAAGGCTTGACACATGAAGTCCCTAGAGTCATTGCATTTGTTCTTTTCCCAAAACACATGGATCCACTGGTGTCATTGCATGTGTTCTCTTCCAAAACCACATTGATGCATATGACTACACACACTCTAGTGGATTCTGTGATGCAACTTCTGCCAAACTGGTGCAACATTCAATGTGGAAGCTGCTTCCCTATGTGTTTTTGGTCTCTTTGACCACGACTTGACACATGGAGTCCCTAGAGTCATTGCATTTGTTCTTTTACCAAACCACATGGATCCACTAGTGCCATTGCATGTGATCTCTTCCAAAAACCCATTGATTTAGATGACCGCACACACTCTAGTGGATTCTGTGATGCATCTTCTGCCACACTAGTGCAACATGCAATGTGGAAGCTGCTTCCCTATATGTTTTTGGTCTCTATGACCATGGCTTGGCACATGGAGTTCCTAGAGTCATTGCATTTGTTCTTTTCCCAAAACACGTGGATCCACTCGTGTCATTGCAAACTGGTGCAACATTCAATGTGGAAGCTGCTTCCCTATGTGTTTTTTGTATCTTTGGCCATGACTTGACACATGGACTCCCTAGAGTCATTGCATTTGTTCTTTTTACGAACCACATGGATCCACTACTGTCATTTCATGTGATCTCTTCCAATACCATGTTGATCCACATGAATACACACACTCAAATCGATTACGTGATGCAACTTCTGCCACACTAGTGCAACATGCAATGTGGAAGCTACTTCCCTATATGTTTTTGGTCTCTGTGACCATGGCTTGGCACATGGACTCGCCAGAGTTTTTTTCTTTTATTCTTTTCCCAAACCACATGGATCCACTTGTGTAATTGCATGTGCTCTCATCCAAACCCACATTGATCCACATGACCACACACACTCAAGTGGATTATGTGATGCAAATTGTGTCACAGTGGTGCAACATGCAATGTCGAAGTTTCTTCCCTATATGTTTTTGGTCTGTGTCACCATGGCTTGGCACATGGAGTCCCTAGAAGCATTGAATTCTTTTTTTCCCAAACCACATACATCCACTGGTGTTATTGCATGTGGTCTCTTCAAAATCCACATTGATCTACATGACCACACACACTCTAGTGGATTCTGTGACGCAACTTCTGCCACACTTGTGCAACATGCAAGGTGGAACCTGCTTCCCGGTGTGTTTTTGGTCTCTGTGACCATCACTTGACACATGAATTCCCTAGAGTCATTGCATTTGTTATTTTCCCAAACCACATGGATCCCCTAGTGTCATTGCATGTGCTCTCCTCCAAAACCACATTTATCCACATGACCACACACTCCAGCGGATTCTGTGATGCAACTTCTGCCACACTGGTGCAACATTCAATGTGGAAGCTGCTTCCCTGTGTGTTTTTATCTCTGTGAGCATGCCTCGACACATGGAGTCCCTAGAGTCATTGCGTTTATTCTTTTCCCAAACCACATGGATCCACTAGGGTCATTGCATATGGTGTCTTCCAAAACCACAATGATCCACATGACCACACACACTCTAGTGGATTCTATGATGAAACTTGTGCCACACTGGTGCAACATGCAATGTCGAACTAGCTTCCCTATATGTTTTTGGTCTATGTTACCATGGCTTCGCACATGGTGTCCCTAGAAGCATTGAATTATTTATTTCCCAACCCACATAGATCCACTGGTGTCATTGCATGTGGTCTCTTCAAAAACCACATTGATCCACATGACCACACACACTCTAGTGGATTCTGTGATGCAACTTCTGCTACACTGGTATAACATGCAATGTCGAAGCTGCTTCCCTATGTGTTTTTGGTCTCTGTGACCATGGCTTGACACATGGAAGCCCTAGAGTCATTGCATTTGTTCTTTTTCCGAACCACATGGATCCACTACTGTCATTTCATGTGATTTCTTCCAATACCATGTTGATCCACATGACCACACACACTCAAATGGATTACGTGATGCAACTTCTGCCACACTAGTGCAACATGCAATGTGGAAGCTACTTCCCTATATGTTTTTGGTCTCTGTGACCATGGCTTGGCACATGGACTCGCCAGAGTTTTTTCCTTTTATTCTTTTCCCAAACCACATGGATCCACTTGAGTAATTGCATGTGCTCTCATCCAAAACCACATTGATCCGCATGACCACACACAATCAAGTGGATTATGTGATGCAAATTGTGCCACACTTGAGCAACATGCAATGTCGAAGTTTCTTCCCTATATGTTTTTGGTCTGTGTGACCATGGCTTGGCACATGGAGTCCCTAGAAGCATTGAATTCTTTTTTTCCCAAACCACATAGATCCACTGGTGTTATTGCATGTGGTCTCTTCAAAATCCACATTGATCTACATGACCACACACACTCTAGTGGATTCTGTGACGCAACTTCTGCGACACTTGTGCAACATGCAAGGTGGAACCTGCTTCCCGGTGTGTTTTTGGTCTCTGTGACCATCACTTGACACATGAATTCCCTAGAGTCATTGCATTTGTTATTTTCCCAAACCACATGGATTCCCTGGTGTCATTCCATGTGCTCTCTTCCAAAACCACATTTATCCACATGACCACACACTCCAGCGGATTCTGTGATGCAACTTCTGCCACACTGGTGCAACATTCAATATGGAAGCTGCTTCCCTATGTGTTTTTATCTCTGTGAGCATGCCTTGACACATGGAGTCCCTAGAGTCATTGCATTTGTTCTTTTCCCAAACCACATGGATCCACTAGGGTCATTGCATCTGGTGTCTTCCAAAACCACAATGATCCACATGACCACACACACTCTAGTGGATTCTATGATGAAACTTGTGCCACACTGGTGCAACATGCAATGTCGAACTAGCTTCCCTATATGTTTTTGGTCTGTGTGACCATGGCTTCGCACATGGTGTCCCTAGAAGCATTGAATTATTTATTTTCCCAACCCACATAGATCCACTGGTGTCATTGCATGTGGTCTCTTCAAAAACCACATTGATCCACATGACCACACACACTCTAGTGGATTCCGTGATGCAAGTTCTGCTACACTGGTGCAACATGCAATGTGGAAGCTTCTTCCCTATGTGTTGTTGGTCTCTGTGACCATGGCTTGACACATGGAATCCCTAGAGTCATTGCATTTGTTCTTTTCCCAAACCACATGGATCCCCTGGTGTCATTGCATGTGCTCTCTTCCAAAACCACATTGATCCACATGATCACACACACTCTAGTGGATTCCGTGACGCAACTTCTACCTCACTGGTGCAACATTCAATGTGGAAGCTGCTTCCCTATGTGTTTTTGGTTTCTTTGACCACGACTTGACACATGGAGTCCCTAGAGTCATTGCATATGTTCTTTTCCCAAACCACATGGATCCACTGTTTTCATGGAATGTGCTCTCTTCCAAAACCACATTGATCCACATGACCACAGACACTCCCATGGATTCTATAATGCAACTTCTGCCACACTAGTGCACCATGCAATGTGGAAGCTGCTTCCCAATGTGTTGTTGGTATCTGTGACCATGGCTTTACACATGGATTTCCTAGAGTCATTGCATTTGTTCTTTTCCCAAACCACATGAACCCACTAGGGTCATTGCACGTGGTCTCTTCGAGAACCACATTGATCCACATGACTATTGGGGATCGGCGCAAAAAAACAAAAATTTCCCTACGACAGAACCCCAGAAACTACCTAGGATCTATCTATGTAGTAATGCGGTAATGGCCGGAGCGTAGAGAATACATACCCTTGTAGTCTGTAAGCGGTTAACGTTCCGCAGGGAACGTGGTTGAAGTAGTCGTACTCGTAGCCGACCTCAAGGTCGCGAAGCTCCACGTAGGTCACCCCTTGCTCCTTCTTGATCTTCATCATCTTCTTCATGCAACAGCTCCGGCTCACGACATTCTAGCACCCCAAGTGTTGCGCCTCGTGTCTTCGTACACATCCAGTGCATGATGAGACCTTCGGCTCCCTGATCCCACTGGGAGTGCAGAAGTTGATATCCGGCTAGGAATCCCTGCAGCGCAACGACGTACTGCAGGTGTGCCTCGATCGCACAGCCCAGACTTGGGGCCATGGTCACGAGGTATAGAGGGGAGAGAGAAGGAGAAAGTCAACCAAAAGACTTCTCCAAATATTGGTGTGTTTAATCCCACCCATGGGCACCCTTTTATATAGGCTAAGGGGGTGTACCTTTGTCAAAGGCTAAGCCATGTGGGACTAATACTAAAGGAAAAAGTCAGCAGAAATTCGGACTGCCAAATGGGCCAAAAGTACTCAGCCCAAATAGCAAACAGAAAATACTAAATAAAAACAAAAAGAAAAAGCAGCAGCAGCCAGCCAGCCGGGTGGGCCGGCCTGTCCACCGGCGGCCCATCTCGCGCCGCGGCGGCCTCGAAACGGGGAGGGACCCCGGGTGGCCCGCTGGTGCCCGCGACCCTGGTGGCCTGGAGCCACGAGCGGCCCAGCTCACCCCGCACCGCCCGGTTGGGCCGGCTGGCAGCGGCGGCCCGCGGCGGCCTAGCGTCCCCCAACTATGTGCCGCCCTGTGCGGTGGCGGTTATCAGCCGCCCACAGGGCTGGCTATTTTTCCTGTTTCCTTTTATTTTCCTGCAGTTTTATTTCTAGACTATTTCCCTCCGGAATTTAGCCTAATATAAAAGTTTCCTTTGTAAATCTTAATCTAAATATTATTTAGAATACATTAATTCACAATTAACATGTAATAAATATATATTTAAATTCCCATTTATCTGAAAACACTTTTCGGGGCTTTTCCTTTATTCTTTCTCCGAACGGCTTCAGATCTCTCTGCGAAACGATTCTGGCTTTCTCTCTTTCTCTACTGTGATTCCATCTTACGAATGATCGCTCTCATCGTACCCTTAAATGTATCCTCTCACGGCTCGAGAATGCTCTAGACATGATCTGTATCAATGATCAACAGAGGGACCAGGGATATCCATGTGACCCCTATGCATTCCCGATGACAATGTCGTTTGAATCGTCTAAATGTAGCATCCTCTTCCTTTTGTTTCTGGATACAACTTGTCTGAGATCCGATCACTGGTATCCCATACCTTTGTTCAATCTTGTTCACAACAAGTTATGTTTTCTTGTTACCGTGATATTACATCCCCGTGACCTAGTCACATGTTGCAACATATATGGATGCAATCTCACCAAGCCGGCCGTATGTATCTTTACCCGTCATGTGGGTGAACAAATCCCGGTCTTGCAGTCACATGTCATCTACTGTTCCTTCGGAATACCCAACATACACCTTTATAGTCACCACATTATCAGATGACGTTTGATGCAGTCAAAGCAGCCTAGGGAAATAGTGAGTAATATGAGCTCACGGTCTAAGGAGAAGGAGTCTAGGTATAGCTATTGCAACAATGAACTATATGACTTGATCATGTTGCAATCCTTCGAGGAATGTCTAACCACATCATTCTCCAATGACATGATCTCGTTGTCAGTCGGCATAAATGCCCATGATCTTGAAACCCAGATCATCTTCGTGACCAACGAACTAGTATGAATAGAGGCTACTAGCGACTTGGTTGTTTCATACCACACCTGTACCAATATTTCTACTTGGCACAGTTCTAGCACAATATGAAACTATTATAAACTAATTGAGATATGACAATAAAAACCTATTTCTTATTTGCCTCTAGGGCATATCTCCTTTAGTCTCCCACTTGCAGTAGAGTACACATAATCCAGCTTGCATTTTACTCATATAAACCATATAGCATATGCGTTTATGGATCATGCATGCTCATGGGAAACGTCATGTCCATGTTCTCTTTTACCATATCATTATGTCTTTTGCATCGTTAATGTCTTCCTACTTTTGACATTCACACCATTAACTTGTAATGGGTCGAAGTATTTGTTTGGAAACAAAGTGAGACTTTTGTTTCTAGTGTTTATGATGACGATCGTTTTTCATTGTTGTCATATAAACTTCGAAACACACTTTGCTATCCTTTGTGTATATACTATAGTCATGGAAGCAGAACGAGGCTGGATTCTAGGAGCTTACAGTGACGTTAGATCAACCTCGAGGGCTTTCTCATGGGCACTAGGCCCTGGGACACATCATTCTACGTTAAAAGCGAACTAGCCCCGCCATAATATTATACATCACATCAGATGGAGCTTTTATACTTCTATATCTATGTAGATCCTAGTGCATGAAATGCAACTATGCCACTTACATTGCTTCTTGCCATTTAAGTACAAAGCTCAATTCTGGTTCAGTGATCAACTCAGGAATCACTTAAAGACATGTTCTTATAGTTAAGACTTTGTCCTACCAACCAGAACTTCGGGTCACATTACGTCGCGTATACAACATGGTTATATGGAGGAACCTATGACTGAGGCATAGGAGATGCAGTGCATCTCTTTCTTTCAACCATAGCTGCAATACTATCTCAATGCTTCATACAGTAAGAACTTCTTTCTTACCTTGTTCCATTCTGAGCTACTTCAGAATCTTGCTTAGGACATTCTGAACATCTTTCAGAATCAAGTCAAGGAAGCATTCCACATTCAGTGTTTATTAAACTCACCAATCTATTTTGATAGATCTTTTTGTTTAATAACTTCAACTTCATACTTACTTATCTAACTTAAATATTTATTAACACCAATCACATCATTCACATATGTCGACCACATATCCCAGAAAGATTTCACGCTCCCACTCAAATATGACATTCGTGTTTGAGATCCAGGGATTTTACTTAGCTCCCACTCAGAATATGTCAGCTACATATTATGAATTTGCCAAGCTGATTTGCTCCCACTCAAATCTAGGTCCTCTCGATAATCTTGGACATTCCAAAATTCCCTGATCATCATCAAATCGAGAATCCCACTAACGAGATTTCAATGACCATTCATTTCTCGCACTTAGGTCCATCACGCTTCTTTATATTTCGTAGGTATGTCTTGTTCAAAACAAGACAAGTGAATCAACAATATAATTCGAGAAACTTGTAGAATATATAGTTGGATCCTACTTACTATAGTAAAAGTATTCACTGAAACTTTATGATCAATATCATTAGTTTCTCCTCTATTTGTAGAGTATGTATTCACGAAACAAATTTCGCTGCGCCACTCAACAATTCGGAGGCAAGGTTAAATACCTTGTTTCGATCTTTCACTTTCTTCCACCTGTATCTTCATCGAGACACGTCAGCTTTGGACAACAACTGGTTTGCCCATTTGTGGAAGATGCATTCATAGCTTTCTAAGAATGCTTTACAAAGACTTGTTTATTCGCCACGATTTCGACTTATCGAAATCTCCAGAAACTCGAACATGCCATAACACTTATGGTGTTGTTTCCACGAATCTTTAGATGTTCCTTTGTATTTCAAATGAGTGTTTGCATATTTTGATCTTTAACTCTAAACAACAACTAAAACCCCGATAAGAGATAATATTACACCATATGTATCTAATACATATTGATTATGATGTTTACACATTTCAACATAGTTTGAATTCATCCAATTATCATAATTTGTGAAACATCTTTCACAAGTTCCCTTTATGCTAAACTTAACTTGAATACTTTAGTCATGTCGATCAAATAAAAAAGACTTGTTAATTCAATATCTCATTTAGTTATGAACTCATTTGAACAATTCAAATCATTTCAAAGTTCATGTTTCATTAAGTAAACACACTTATTCACTTAAGTCCACAACTAATGATTTTCACTACTTGTTGAAAATACGATACATCATTATGTATAAGATTCAACATTTCTTCGCATATCACCGTTTTACCAGAATGCGGAGTTTTAGTCATTCTGCCCAAGAGGCATGGTTTTGAAAAGTCTCTAGATTAAGCATCTAGGACCCCGATCTTTCATAAAGAACATGCAATAACCAAAATGACTTAAACTATAGCGTATTTTCATTGTTAAACTTTGGATATCTTTTAGCATTCTAATCCTTTTATAAATGTTTAAACTATTATCATTAACATAGTGATGAGAATAACTTGTTTGTAATCGTGATGTGACCATAAGGTATTATTCATAAGAATAGTACAAACTGGTTTGTAACTTGTTCATATGAATAATCGTCTCGCCAAAAGCAAGACACACAAACAGGGATTACAAATTTATATTCAAGTCCACTAATCCAAATGATAAACTTTGAGGAAAGTGGTGATGTCGGCCATCAACTATTTTGCTTGCCCTCACCAAACCACATTGTCTCAAATACAGCAATTCTCAAGCAGATCATCCTATTTTCACAAAACGGGACAAGTATCAAATACTTTGCAAATTGCAACGAGTTTTGCAAGAACCACATTTATAATTTGTATATCTTACATATACCTTTTCATCTATGACCTCCATTTGCAATCAAGCACTTCTAAGAGTTCTCAACTCTAATGAAAGATTGCTAAGTGTTTTTCCAAACATTCTCTTTTCATCCATGATGGAGGAAAACTCATCCAACGGCTCATACTCTATGTGCCTTATTCTGTAGAATACAAAATGTAGCCCAACTCTCCAATGAATGGAGAATGGCTTATTAGATGATTATGGAGACAGCACAAACATTCTGGAGTCATCAAATTATCTCCTAATGGTTATTGTATCAAGAAGAGAAGATCACCTTTTATGAGGATATCCCTGAGGCATGGGTATTAATCTATGAAGTTGGACCCTTTTGCTAAGTTCCAAATTAAGCAATATATTCCCATGGTCACAAAGGACCTCAATGGGATAGGCCAAGGTCTACTAAGATATTTGCAAATAGACATCTAGACTAAGTTTATAATAAGAGATCAATTTATAATTGGTCTCCACCAAAATGGTCATCCCCTGGACGATTTTAGTGATCACATGATCCCTATCCTCTGCACCTCCCCCGATCATCACGGCCATCAGTGCATTATCAAAGGTAGACATTCACTAATGTCAATCACATCATCCATGTGACTCATGCTCGATCTTTCGATCTCTTGTGTTCCGAGGACATGTATGTACATGCTAGGCTCGCGAAATCTAACTTGTGTGTATTTGTTGTGCAACATGGCTTACACCCACTGTATGCGAACGTAGATATGTCTGACGCCCGATCATCATGGCCGGCCTCATACCGAAGAACTTTCTTGGTGGTGCACACACAAGGGGAACATGAAACATTGGAATTAAATAGGAATTATCTTATTTGCTACCCATTGGGTATCTAATACTAGCACACAATAAGATGTAAAACAGGTATCAACATCATATGTATAATGTGATATGATATGGTCTTTCTTGTGCCTTGATCTCCATCGAGTACTCCGGCATGATATCCATCTTGCCCTTGGTTTGACGCCAAGTCCACGACGCCGCCACCAGGTCGTCCTTCGGAATGATGACTATTACTATACTACTTAGTAACAAAAAAGTAAAATACTTTACCTTCGTATCGACCAATGCCATATCATAATCACATGCCCCCTACAAAATAAAGTTAGATGCCTCTACTTTATCTATTGCAAGTTTTACGAGGTTGTTAGGGCTTTCGCACTAGAACCGTTTCTAAACTACGAACTTTCCAACCACAACATGGATCCGACAGTTGTCTCTACTACACCCCTTTCGGGGCCCTCCATTGTAAATGCTATATCAACTATCGAATGAGAGACAGATACCCGCTAGCCACTTATACGGTTGGTCCGGGCCACTTCATCAAACAATACCGCGATATAAACAAGTACACGTTAGAGGGTAACAACTAAGGGATCAATGCCCGCACAATACTTGTGCGTACTGGCCGTACAACACTCCTACGCATAGATCGGCTCTGATACCACTGTTGGGGATCGGCGAAGACAACAAAAATTTCCCTATGACGAAACCCCAGAAACTGCCTAGGATCTATCTATGTAGTAATGCGGTAACGGCGGAGCGTAGAGAATACATACCCTTGTGGTTTGCACGCGGTTAACGTTCCGCGGGGAACGTGGTTGAAGTAGTCGTACTCGTAGCGGACCACAAGGTCGTGAAGCTCCTCGCAGGTCACCCCTTGCTCCTTCTTGATCTACATCATCTTCTTCGTGCAACAGCTCTGGCTCACGACATTCTAGCGCCCCAAGTGTTGAGCCTCGTGTCTTCGTACACATCCGGTGCATGATGAGACCTTCGGCTCCCTGATCCCGCCGGGAGTCCAAAGTTGATATCTGGCTAGGAATCCCTACAGCGCAACGGCGTACTACAGGTGTGCCTCGATCGCACAGCCCAGACTTGGGGCCATTGTCACGAGGTATAGAGGGAGAGAGAGAAGGAGAAAGTCAACCAAAGGACTTCTCCAAATATTGGTGTGTTTAATCCCACCCATGGGCACCCCTTTATATAGGCTAAGGGGGTGTACCTTTCTCAAAGGCTAAGCCATGTGGGACTAATACTAAAGGAAAAAGTCAGCAGAAATTCGGACTGCGAAATGGGCCAAAAGTACTCAGCCCAAATAGCAAAAAGAAAATATTAAATAAAAAGAAAAAGAAAAAGCAGCAGCAGCAGCGAGCCAGCCAGGTGGGCCGGCCTGCCCACCGGCGGCCCAGCTCGCGCCGCGGCGGCCTGGAAAGGGGGAGGGACCCTGGGTGGCCCGCTGGTGCCCGTGACCCTCGTGGGCTGGCGCCACGAGCGGCCCATCTAACCCCGCCCGGCGACGGCCTGTGCACAGCCCCGCCCCGCCCGGGTGGGGCGGCTGGCAGCGGCGGCCCGCGGCGGCCTGGCGTTGCCCAACTATCTGCCGTCATGTGCGGTGGCGGTTAACCGCTGCCCACAGGGCTGGCTATTTTTCCTTTTTCCTTTTATTTGCAGTTCTATTTCTAGACTATTTCCCTCCGGGATTTAGCCTAATATAAAAGTTGCCTTTATAAATCTTAATCTAAATATTATTTAGAATATATTAATTCACAATTAACATATAATAAATCTATATTTAAATTCCCATTTATCCGAAAACACTTTTCGGGGCTTTTCCTTTATTCTTTCTCCGAACGACTTCGGATCTCTCCGCGGAACGATTCCGGCTTTCTCTCTTTCTCTACTATGATTCCATCTTACGAATGATCGCTCTCATCGTGCCCTTAAGTGTATCCTCTCACGGCTCAGGAATGCTCTAGACATGATCTGTATCAATGATCAACAGAGGGACTAGGGATATCCATGTGACCCCTATGCATTCCTGATGACAATGTCGTTTGAACCGTCTAAATGTAGCATCCTCTTCCTTTTGTTTCTCGATACAACTTGTCTGAGATCCGATCACTGGTATCCCGTACCTTTGTTCAATCTCGTTCACAACAAGTTATGATTTCTAGTTACCGTGATATTACATCCCCGTGACTAGTCACATGTTGCAACATATATGGATGTAATCTCACCAAGCCGGCCGTATGTATCTTTACCCATCATGTGGGTGAACAAATCCGGGTCTTGCAGTCACATGTCATCTACTGTTCCTTCGGAATACCCAACATACACCTTTATAGTCACCGCATTACCAGATGACGTTTGATGCAGTCAAAATAGCCTAGGGAAACAGTGAGTAATATGAGCTCACGGTCTAAGGAGAAGGAGTCTAGGTATAGTTGTTGCAACAATGAACTATATGACTTGATCATGTTGCAATCCTTCGAGGAATGTCCAACCACATCATTCTCCAATGACATGATCTCGTTGTTAGTCGGCATAAATGACCATGATCTTGAAACCCAGGTCATATTCGTGACCAACGAACTAGTATGAATAGAGGCTACTAGGGACTTGGTTGTTTCATACCACACCTGTACCAATGTTTCTACTTGGCACAGTTCTAGCACAATATGAAACTATTATAAACTAATTGAGATATGACAATAAAAACCTATTTATCATTTGCCTCTAGGCCATATCTCCTTCAATGACCACACACACGCTAGTGGATTCTGTGATGCAACTTCTGCCACACTCGTGCAACATTAAATGTTGAAGATACTTCCCTATTTGTTTTTGGTCTCTATGACCATGGATTGACACATGGAGTCCCTAGAGTCATTGAATTCTTTCTTTTCCAAAACCACATGGATCCACCAGTGTCATTGCATGTGGTCTCTTCCAAAACCACATTGATCCACATTACCACACACTCTAGTGGATTCTGTGATGCAACTTCTGCCACACAGTTGCAACATGCAGTGTGGAAGCTGCTTCCCTATGTGTTTTTGGTCTCTCTGACCATGGCTTGACACATGGAGTCCCTAGAGTCATTGCATTTGTTCTTTTCCCAACTGTGTGGGATCCACTGGTGTCATTGCAGGTGCTCTGTTCCAAAACCACAGTGATCCACCTGACCACAGACACTCTAGCGGATTCTGTGATGCTACTTCTGCCAGACTGGTGCAACATTCAATGTGGAAGCTGCTTCCCTATGTGTTTTTGGTCTCTTTGACCATGACTTGACACATCGAGTCCCTAGAGTCATTGCAGTTGTTCATTTCCCAAACCACATGGATCCACTAGTGCCATTGCATGTGCTCTGTTCCAAAAGCCCATTGATTCAAATGACCACACACACTCTAGTCAATTCTGTGATGCAACTTCTGCCACACTAATGCAATATGCAATGTGGAAGATGCTTCCCTATATGTTTTTGGCCTCTGTCACCATGGTTGGCACATGGAGTCCCTAGAGTCATTGCTTTTGTTATTTTCCCAAACCACATGGATCCACTAGGGCCATTGCATGTGCTCTCTTCCAAAACAACATTGGTCCACGTAACCACATACACTCCCATGTAATCTGTGATGCAACTTCTGCCACACTGGTGCAACATGCAATGTTGAAGCTGCTCTCCTATATGTTGTTGACATCTGTGACCATGGCTTGACACATGGAGTCCCGAGACTCATTGCATTTATTCTTTTCCTAAACCACATGGATCCATTGGTGTCACTGCATGTGCTCTCTTCCGAAACCACATTGATCCGCATGACCACACACACTTTAGTGGATTATGTGATGCAACTTCTACCACACCGACACAACATGCAATGTGGAAGTTGCTTCCCTATGTGTTTTTGGTCTCCGTGACCATGGTTTGACACATGGAGTCCCTAGAGTCATTGCATTTGTTCTTTTCCCAAACCACATGGATCCACTAGGGTCATTGGACGTGGTATCTTCCAGAACCACATTGATCCACATGACCAAGCACACACTAGTGGATTCAGTGATGCAACTTCTGCCACACTAGTGCAACATGCAATGTTGAAGCTGCTTCCCTATTTGTTTTTGGTCTCTGCGACCATGGATTGACACATGGAGTCCCTAGAATCATTTAATTATCTTATTTCCCAAACCACATGGATCCACTTGTGTCATTGCATGTGGTCTATTCCAAAACCACATTGATCCATATTACCACAGAGACTCTAGTAGATTCTGTGATGCAACTTCTGCCACACTGCAATGTGGAATCTTCTTACCTATGTGTTTTTGGTCTCTGTGACCATGGCTTAACACATGGGGTCCCTAGAGTCATTGCATTTGTTCTTTTAGCAAACCACATGGATCCACTAGTGTCATTGTATGTGGATTTTTTCCAAAACCACATTGATCCATTTGACCACACAGACTATAGTGGATAATGTGATGCAACTTCTGCCACACTGGTGCAACATGCAATGTGGAAGCTGCTTCCCTATGTGTTTTAGTCTCTATGACCATGGCTTGACACATGGAGTCCCTAGAGTCATTGCATTTGTTCTTTTCCCAAACCACCTAGATCCACTCGTGTCATTGCATGTGGTCTCTTCCAAAACCACATTGATCCACATGACCACACACACTCTAGAAGATTATGTGACATAACTTCATCTACACTAGTGTAACATGCAATGTGGAAGCTGCTTCCCTATTTGTTTTTGGTCTCTGTGTCCATGGCTTGACACATGGAGTCCCTAGAGTCATTGTATTTGTTCTTTTCCCAAACCACATGGATCCACTAGGGTCATTGCATCTGGTCTCTTCCAAAACCACATTGATCCACATGACCACACACACTCTAGTGGATTCTCTGATGCAACTTCTACCACACTGGTGCAACATGCAAGGTGGAAGCTGCTTCCCTATGTGTTTTTGGTCTTTGTGACCATGTCTTGACAAATGGATTCCCAGAGTCATTGCATTTGTTCTTTTCCCAAACTAGATGGATCCACTGGGGTCGTTGCATTTGGTCTCTTCCAAAACCACATTAATCCACATGACCACACACACTCTAGTGGATTCTATGATGCAACTTCTGCCACACTGGTGCAACATGCAATGTGGAAGCTGCTTCCCTATGTCTTTTTGGTCTCTTTGACCATGGCTTGACACATGGAGTCCCTAGAATCATTGCATTTGTTCTTTTCCCAAACAACAGTGATTCCCTGGTGTCATTGCATGTGCTCTCTTCCAAAACCACATTGATCCACATGACCACACACACTCAAGTGGATTCTGTGATGCAACTTCTCCCACACTATTGCAACATGTAGTGTGGAAGCTGCTTCCCTATGTGTTTTTGGTCTCTCTAACAATGGCTTAACACATGGAGTGCCTGGAGTAATTGAATTTGTTCTTTTCGCAACCGCATGGATCCAGTGGTGTCATTGCATATGCTCCCTTCCAAAACCACATTGATCCACATGACCACACACACTCCAGTGGATTCTGTGATGCAACTTCTGCCACGCTGGTGAAACATTCAATGTGGAAGCTGCTTCCCCATGTATTTTTGGTCCCTTTAACCATGACTTACACATGGAGTCCCTAGAGTCATTGCATTTGTTATTTTGCCAAACCACATAGATCCACTGTTGTCATTGCATGTGCTCTCTTCCAAAATCACATTGATCCACATGACCACACACACTCCTGTGGATTCTATGATGCAACTTCTGCCACACTAGGGCAGCGTGCAATGCGAAAGATGCTTCCCAATGTATTGTTGGTAACTGTGACCATGGGTTGACACATGGAGTCCCTAGAATCATTGCATTTGTTCTTTTCCCAAAAAACATGGATCCACTGGTTTCATTGCATGTGCTCTCTTCCAAAACCACATTTATCCACATGACCACCTACACTCTAGTGGATTCTATGATGCAGCTTCTGCTACACTGGTGCAACATGCAATGTGGAAGCTGCTTCCCTATGTGTTTTTTATCTCTATGACCACGGCTTGACACATGGAGTCCCTAGAGTCATTGCAGTTGTTCTTTTCCCAAACCACATGGATCCACTAGGGTCATTTCATCTGGTCTCTTCCCAAACCACATTGATCCACATGACCACACACACTCTAGTGGATTCTGTGATGCAACTTCTGCCACACTGGTACAACATGCAAGGTGTAAGTTGCTTCCCTATGTGTTTTTGGTCTGTGTTTCCATGGCTTGACACATGGATTCCCTAGAGTCATTGCATTTGTTCTTTTCCCAAACCACATGGATCCCCTAGTCTCATTGCAAGTGGTCTCTTCCAAAACCACATTGATCCACATGACCAGACACACTCGAACGGACTCTATGGTGCAACTTCTGCCACACTGGTGGAACATGCAATGTGGAAGCTGCTTCCCTATGTGTTTTTGGTCTCTCTGACCATGGCTTGACACATGGAGTCTGTGGAGTCATAGCATTTGTTCTTTTCCCAACTGTTTGAGATCCACTAGCGTCATTGCATCTGCTCTCTTCCAAAACCACATTGATCCACATGACCAAACACACTCCAGCAGATTCTATGATGCAACTTCTGCCACATTGGTGCAACATTCAATGTGGAAGCTGCTTCCCTATGTGTTTTTGGTATCTTTGACCACTACTTGACACATGGAGTCCCTAGAGTCATTGCATTTGTTCTTTTCCCAAACCACATGGATCTACTAGTGCCATTGCATGTGTTCTCTTGCAAAACCCCATTGATTCATATGACCACACACACTCCAGTGGATTCTGTGATGCAAGTTCTGCCACACTAGTGCAATATGCAATGTGGAAGCTGCTTCCCTATATGTTTTTGGTCTCTATGACCATGGCTTGGCACATGGAGTCCGTAGAGTCATTGCATTTGTTATTTTCCCAAACAACATGGATCCACTAGGGTCATTGCATGTGCTCTCTTCAAAAACCACATTGATCCACGTAACCACAAACACTCCCATATATTCTGTGATGCAACATCTACCACACTAGTGCAACTTCTGCTTCCCTATGTGTTGTTGGTATCCGTGACCATGGCTTGACACATGGAGTCCCGAGAGTCATTGCATTTGTTCTTTTCCTAAACCACATGGATTCATTGGTGTTATTGCATGTGCTCTATTCCAAAACCACATTCATCCACATGACCACTGATATGTCGTAAACGTATCTATAATTTTTGATGCTCCATGCTTGTTTTATATCAACTTTCTTATGTTCTGTTCACACTTTGAGGTATTGTTATACATTTTCGGGAACTAACCTATTAACAAGATGCCACAGTGCTAGTTGCCTTATTTCTACTGTTTTTGGTTTCAGAAAAGCTAGTAAGGAAATATTTTTGGAATTGGACGGACAAAAGCCAAAGTCAATATTTTACCCGACACAAGACGGAGTCGAAAGGAGAGACGGAGGAGTGTACCGAGGCGGCCAATCCCAAGGGTGGTGCAGTCCCCCTGGGCGCACTGCCACCTGGTGTGGACCCGTCGGGCCACCACCGACATTGCCCTTTCGCCTATAAAAGTGTCCCCATGCGAAAACCCTAAGCACCCGATCAGAAATCCACGAAAGAGTCTGTAGCCGCTGCCATCTCCATCCCTAAATCTGGGAGGGGTTTGAAGCTCTTCCCAGCGCCCTGCCACACTGGTGCAACATGCAATGTGGAAGCTTCTGACCTATGTGTTGTTGGTATCTATGACCATGGCTTGACACATGGAGTCTCTAGAGTCATTGCATTTTTTTCCCAAACCACATGGTTCCACTGGTGTCATTGCATGTGCTCTCTTCCAATACCATATTGATCCACATGACCAC
Organism: Avena eriantha; assembly: GCA_910589775.1. NCBI lineage: Eukaryota > Viridiplantae > Streptophyta > Magnoliopsida > Poales > Poaceae > Avena > Avena eriantha. The sequence continues at coordinate 380,442,846 of OU342743.1, forward strand.
ACACACTCTAGTGGATTCTGTGATACAACTTCTGCCACACTGATGCAACATGCAATGTGGAAGCTGCTTCCCTATATGTTTTTGGTCTCTATGACCATCGCTGGGCACATGGACTCCCAAGATTCATTGCATTTGTTATTTTTCCAAACCACATGGATCCACTAGGGTCATTGCATGTGCTCTCTTTTCCAAAACCACATTAATCCAGAGGAAAACACACACTCCAGGGGATTCTGTGATGCAACTTTTGCCACACTTGTGCAACATACAATGTGGAAGTTGCTTTCCTATGTGGTTTTGGTCTTTCTAACCATGGCTTGACACATTTAGTCCCTAGAGTCTTCACATTTGTTCTTTTCCCAACCGCATGGATCCACTGGTGTCATTGCATGTGCTCTCTTCCAAAACTACATTGATCCACATGACACACACACTCCTGTGGTTTCTGTGATGCAACTTCTGCCACACTAGTGCAACATTCAATGTGGAAGATGCTTCCCTATGTGTTTTTCGTCTTTGTGACCACGACTTGACACATGGAGTCCCTAGAGTCATTGCATTTGTTCTGTTCCCAAACCACAAGGATCCACTAGTGCCATTGCATGTGCTCTCTTCCAAAATCACATTCATCCAGATGACCACACACACTCTAGTGGATTTTGAGATGCAACTTCTGCCACACTAGTGCAACATGCAATGTGGAAGCTGCTTCCCTATATGTTTTTGGTCTCTCTAACCATGGCTTGGCACATGGAGTCCCTAGAGTCATTGCATTTGTTCTTTTCCCAAACCACATGGATCGACTAGGTTCATTGCATTTGCTGTGTTCCGAAACAACATTAATCCATATGACCACAAACACTCCCATGGATTCTGTGATGCAGCTTCTGCCACACTAGTGCAACATGCAATGTGGAAGCTGCTTCCCTATGTGTTGTTGGTATCTGTGACCATGGCTTGACACATGGAGTCCCGAGAGTCATTGCATTTGTTCTTTTCCCAAACCAGATGGATCCATTGGTGTCATTGTATGTGTTGTCTTCCAAAACCACATTGATCCACACGACCACACACATTCTAGTGGATTCTGTGATGTAACTTCTGCCACACTAGTGCAACATCCAATGTGGAAGCTGCTTCCCTATGTGTTGTTGGTATCTGTGACCATGGCTTGACAGATGGAGTCCCGAGAGTCATTGCATTTGTTCTTTTACCAAACCACATGGATCCACTAGTGTCATTGTATATGGATTTTTTCCAAAACCACATTGATCCATTTGACCACACAGAATATAGTGGATTATGTGATGCAACTTCTGCCACACCAACACAACATGCAATGTGGAAGCTGCTTCCCTATGTGTTTTTGGTCTCTATGACCATGGCTTGACACATGGAGTCCCTAGAGTCATTGCAATTGTTATTTTCCAAAACCACATGGATCCACTAGGGTTATTGCATGTGGTCTCTTCCAGACCACATTGATCCACATGACCACACACACACAAGTGGATTCTATGGTGCAACTTCTGTCACACTAGTGCAACAGACAATGTTGAAGCTGCTTCCTGATACGTCCAAAACTTATCTACTTTCCCGAACACTTTTGTTATTGTTTTTCCTCCAAACTTGTGTGATTTGGATACAACTAACACAGACTGACGCTGTTTTTAGCAGAATTACCTTGGTGTCTAGTTTTTGTGCAGAAAATCAACTATTAGGAAAAATCCCGGAAAATATGCAAAAATCCTATTTCACCAGAAGACTCAAGGAGCCAGATTGCGAGACGGGGAGGGGCTGGGGCCTAGCCACACCACCTGGTCGCGCGGGCTAGGCTTGGCCGCGCCAGGGGGTGGTCTGGCCGCCCCAGGCACAACCTCGGTCTCCCTCTTCGCCTATAAGTTGCTTCGTGACCTAAAACCCCAAGGGTTCGACGTTTTTCCAGAAAGAGTTCAGCTGTGCCGCCACCACAAGATTTCGCGATTCGGAACCAGAAACTCCGTTTTGGCACCCTACCGGGACAGGGAGTTGGAGGATATCATCGCCATCATCATCACCATCGCTTCTCCATCGACCATCCATGTTTCCCCCATCTATGAGTGAGTAATACCCCACTTTAGACTATGGGGATGGTTGGGATTGGATGAGATCATTCATGTAATGGCATCGGATTGTTAGGGCATGGTGCCTAGTATCTATTATTAGTGCCTTTTGACTTTGTTGCAACTTGCTATGCTTAATGCTTGTCACTAGGGCCTGAGTGTCATGATTTCAGATCTGAACATGTTATTGATTCATTATGATAGTATTGTTTATGGTCTAACCTGCAAGGTTTACACACATGTTATTGTCCGGAACCAACGGCCCCGAAGTGACAGCAATCGGGATAACCGGAGGGAATGGTGTTGATGTGAGGATCACATGTGTTCATGGAGTGTTAATGCTTTGCTCCGGTGCTCTATTAAAAGGAGCACCTTAATTGCCGGTAGTTCCCTTGAGGCCCCACTACAAACGGGCTGGCAGGACAAAAGATGTTGTGCAAGTTCTCATTGCGAGCACGTATGACTATATATGGAACACATGCCTATGATTATCTAGTACTTGGATGCTTTATCTTGTTTATCTACAAATGCCCTATGTTTTGATTGCCATGTGAATTGTCTTGTCCATGCAACGCCCGTCCATCCATCCCTATGCCTACCGCGCTTTAATCCTACTGTTTACTGCAATTGTTACTATTGTATTTACTTTTACTACTACTTTTACTATGCTACTGCTACTACAAAACTATTGCTACTGATAAACTGTTTTGAGCAAGATGGTTTCCACGTGCAGCTGAATTGACAACTCGGTTGTTAAGGCTTATAAATATTCTTTGGCTCCCCTTATGTCGAATCAATAAATTGGGTTTCACTTCCCTCGAAAATATTGCAATACACCCCCTATACTTGTGGGTCATCAAGACTATTTTCTGGCGCCGTTGTCGGAGAGCATAGCTTTATTTATCAAGTTCACTTGGAATCATTATTGTTCGCTGCCATCCATCCATCATGGGTAAGTCTCGTGATGGCAATGTCCCTATTTTACCATCCACTACAATAAGAGATACGGTTCTGACCACCTCTGTTGCTCTTGAGTCACCGTCTGTTATGAGTAAGTTCCTTACACCACCACACACACATGCTACACATACTGCTACTACTGTTGAATCTGAAACTTCTGATACTGATGCTACTTCTACTGTGCTTGATAAGAGTGGTTCATTAGGTCCTTTCCTAGATGCTACGATTGGTAGAACTATAGCTGGAAATACTGAAACTCCTAATAAAGACACTACTACACCTGTTAGTTCACCTGAGTCTAGAGAGAGCTATGATATTGAAGACGGTTATATTGAGATGACCGAGGAATTTATTAAAGAACGTCAAAACACCCATGATAGGAGTGCTATTAAGAGTATCCTTGAGAGGCGTACTATAAAACCCAAATTGTCTCCTAATGCTAAGTTTGCTGCAACTCCCATAAACATTAAAGATAAGGATTAGGATTTCTCTCTAGATCTATCTTACATAGTTATTGTTGAGAAAGAACCTTTTGTGGGACTAAGAATGAATGTGTGGTAGCACATATGACTGAGCTTTCTACCATGAGTGGCTTGTTTTCTGATGATATTAATATGCGCACCTACTTTGTCGCTAAATTTTTCCCTTTTTCACTGAAAGGAGAAGCTAAAACTTGGTTTAATAATTTACCTCCTCGTTCTATTGATAGCCCTGATTGCTTGATTAGTACTTTCCTGTAGAAATATTTTCCTCCTAGTGCTAGACATGCTATTTTGCAGGACTTTTTGATTTTAAACAGGGAGAAAAAGAGATATTGCCTGAATCATGGGCAAGCTTTTGTGCTTTGATTCATGCACATGTTGGATGTCCATTACCTAAGAATGAGCTTCTTGATATATTTTATAATGGATTAACTGAAGAATCTAGGACATACCTGGATAGTTGTGCTGATTGTGTTTTCAGGAATAGGACTCCCAAGGAGCTGAGGAATTAATGGCTAAAATAAGCAAGAATTATGAAGACTGGACTCCTCCTGAACTAGCTATAGCTGAGACAACTATACTTGAACCAACTATTCCTGCGCCTACACCAACATCGAAGAAGAGGGGAGTTATTGAACTAAATGATGAAGTGATGAAGGAAGCTAAGAAATGTCTCAAGGAGAAGGGAATTAAAGTTGCAGATGTCAAGATATTACCACCTATAGAAGAATTATGTAAGCCAGTTCCCCACTCACCCACTATTGAGGTACACTCTCTCAACCATTTTGATGAAGGTGATATTCCTTACTCTAAATCTCCTGATCAATGCTTAGAAGAATTTTATATTTTTATTGTTAAGCAAGATAATTTTAATAAAAGGGTGCAAAATCATTTAATCAAAAACTCTAAAGCTATTATTGAGTTAAAAGATATTGTTGAAGGAACCTCTAATGATGTTAAAATGCTTGTCAAACATTTTCAAATAGTTCAAACTCAAATTGATCAGCTTAGTAAAGTACAAAAAGACTTGCTAGTTAATGCTGCTAAAGAAAAACATGCTTATGAAATTAGAACTAGAAGTGGTGCTGCCACCCAGGATCCTCTGTATCCTGAGGGGCATCCTAAAAGAATTGAGCAGGATTCTCAACAAGCTGAAAATAATGGTACTACTTCTAAGAAAAGAAAGAAGAAACATAAAACTATTGTAGAACCTTCTGAACCTGCTAAAGATCCTAATAGTATATCTATCTATGATGCTGAAACTGAAAGTGGTAATAAAGAAAATGATGTTCCTGATAAAGAAAAAGTTGAAGAAGAACCTGAAAGGCACACTAAGAATACTAAATACACTAAAGAAGATTTTGTAGCTAAGAAACATGGTAGTGAAAGAGAGCCTTGGGTCCAAAAACCTATGCCTTTCCCTGATAAGAAACACAAGTCAAAGGAAGATGAACACTATAATAAATTTTGTGAGTGGATGAAACCTTTATTCTTGCAAATTCCTTTGACTGATGTTATTAAATTGCCTCCTTATTCAAAGTATATGAAGGATATTGTCTGGAATAAAAGGAAGATCCCTAATGAAGAAATTTCTACTTTGCTTGCTCATTATTCCTTTAATGGTAAGGTTCCAAAGAAACCTGGAGACCCAGGGATTCCAACTATTCCATGCTCTATTAAAAATAGTTATGTTAGAACTGCTTTGTGTGATTTGGGAGCAGGAGTAAGTGTTATGCCTTTTTCTCTCTACAAGAGACTTCAACTGGAAAAACTAATACCAACTGATATATCTTTGCAAATGGCTAATAAATATACTACTATTCCTCTTGGTATATGTGAGGATGTACCTGTTCAAGTGGCTCATAATTGCTTAATATTAACTGATTTTGTTGTGCTTGAAATGCCTGAAGATGATAATATGTCTATTATTCTTGGGAGACCTTTTCTTAATACTGCAGGAGCTGTTATTAATTGTAATCAAGGAAAGGTGACTTTTAAAGTTAATGACAAGGAGCATACTGTCTATTTCACCAAGAAGATTGATAGGACTTATGGGTTAAATTCAATTGAACATGTTGAGGGCATCCAAGTTGGAGAAATATATTGTCCCATACCAAGAGAAACATATGAAACTATTATGATTGGGACCACTATCAAGGTTCAGGTAACATAATCATTAGTCGAATACAAAGTTTTGTTTCATATAAAATTGCTTTGGTAACAAGACCTGATCAACCTTGTTAACAAAGGGATTTTAATGAACAAAACAATGTTTTCACCATGTTTATCTTTGTTTACTTTTATTTTATCCATTTTAGTTTTTGCTTTCGTTTAGTTTACTTTTCTATTTTTAGATTGCTTGCATATTAGAGTGTCTTAGAACTTTTGAAGTTTTCGTTTTGTTTTTCTTTTGCATCTTTTCGAAAAAATCTTTCTACAGAAAATCATTCATCTATGCCTGAAAATTGCTCAAAAATAAAGTGTCTCGAAAAATTCTAGAAAATTCATATTAAATTTTTACGTGAAAAAAGGGGCAGAGAAGTGCTTGGAGAGTACCAGGGGGGCCCACTAGGCAGGCACACCATCTGGTGGCGCGGCCAGCCCAGGGGCCCGCCTGGCCATGGTGTGGGCCACCTTTGTCCCTCCACTCACTCTCTCACTTCCCACTTTCTTCTCTCTCTCTCTCGAGAAAACATCAATTCTTTGCTCGAAATTGCGTTTGTGCTATTCTTGCCCTCGATTTTTCGATCCCCTTGCTCAGCCCATCCTTGCTGCTGAAATTTGGAGCATTTGTTCTCCGGTATGTGACTCCTCCGCTTGTCCAAGTAGATTTGTGTTTAGTGGTTTATATCTTGAGTATTTTGCTGCTATAGGTGACAGGTTATGAGAGCTTGTAATCTTATTCAATGCTTAGAGATATTTTTTTGATGCATGTTTAGGCCTCTTACAAGTCCCTATGAGTAGTGCCCTTCATTATATATTCACTTTGCAATCACTTGTGTAATGGATGTTTACATTTTAGAATAGAAGATGAATGAGCATCAACTCAACCAACATGAACTGAGGGTGCCTGAGGTTATGAAGGTTCACCTAGAGGAGGAAGTTTTTCCTTCCATCTATCGATGCTTCGAATTCATGAGGGCTGCAGGAATTTCCCAGGACTTCCATACTTTGGTTGCTAATGCAGGATTGGAGCACATTGTGGAGGATGAACCTTGTCAATTTGTGAAACTAACCATGTCTGTAGTGCAGGACTTTCCATTTAGTTACTTTTTGGCTAACCCCATGGTCCACTACAAAATTTACAGTATAGCTGTCGACCTTCCTCTTGATGACTTTTGTGCAGCTATTAAGGTACCTCAGTGGGGATCATGTGGAAGGATTAAAGAGCGACCTGCACCACTCATGGAATTGTACGCGGAGATTTGCCAAGGGAGAAGCTTCTCGAAGGAGAGCGGGAAAAAGCCGTAACATTCATCTCCCGTCTATTCACTACTTTGCTTACTTTATTGCCAAGTGTGTTCTCACTAGGAAAACTGCTAAGAAGTTATCTTCGTATGATCTAGCATTCATCTCAGCTACTTTAAAACAAGATAGGACTTATAACTTGGGTGCCTTGATAGCTTTCTGTCTTGCTGCTAACCGCGAGAAAGGTGGAATTTGTGGAGGCCTCATTGCCTCTAATTTATTAGCTTTGCATGGCTTAGTTCCCCAACATCTAGACCTGCAGTTTCCAATAGAAAGGCTTGACCTTAATTCCATGATACAGCATAAATTTGTTTCTTCTTGGGCTAATTTGAGTGAGTTGTCCTATGAAATAACCTTTCTCAAGTCTGGTTGAAGAAGGAGTAAGTCCGAGCGATTTGTTCTTTTGCCTGCACCTGTTTGGTTTAACCTTGATACCAGGGTAGGATGGTCACTCACTAAGGAGGAGCTTGATATGTACTTGGGAGAGCTCTCCCAACAAGAGCAGGATACTAGAAGGGAGGTTACAGATGATTCATTCCAACCCTCAAATGAGGGGGAATCTTCATATCAGCAGCCTACCTATGATTGGGGAGCTTCTTATTCTTCCCAAGGGCCTAATCACAATCATTCTTACAATGACCCACCTGCTTGGAACCCTTACTCGTATTTGGATTAATACCCACTTAGGACAAAAGCCTAAGCTTGGGGGGAGGTACATCGACATCACACTCATCTCCATATCATGTTTAGTCGGTACTTTGTGTATTCACGTTTCGTTCTCTTTTTAGTTTTTGTTCTCTCTTTGTTTTTGCTTTCTAAAACAAAAAAAGACCAAAAGTATTTCTGTTGTTTCTCTTTGTTTGTTTTTTTTGCCTTGGTTTGCTTTTACCTTTTTGCTTTGTTTGAACTATTCGAAAAAACCCAAAAATATTTTTCTTTGTTTGTTCTCCTTTTTGGTTCTTGTTTTTAATCGAAAACACCAAAAATATTTGTTGTTCTTCTTTGGTTTTGTGAGTTTTTGCAGGGTTCAGCAGTCCTTAGTGGAATTTGGTTTCATGTTATCATTCAAGCCACACAAGTGAAGGGCAATAATGAGGATTAATGACAACTTGAGGTGTGGTAAGAGGTTGGTAACGAACTCTATTTGTTTTCATTTTTGTACATATACTCATCATTGTGGGCATGCTTAGTCTTTTCATGTAGGGTGTATGTTATTTATTTAGGGATGCTTAGTACTTCTTGCTTTCTTATGATTAGCTTCAGCTCGCTAATAGTTTGTAGCTTGTCATATGAATGTTTGCTTGCATTGCTCTATTCATAACTTGGTATGACACTGTGGTATCCTCCTCTGAATGTTTCACTTGAATTGACTTGGCACATGCTCATGCATGCATATGACTGAAAGAATAATCAGTTAAGCCTCGATGAATTATTTTGCCTGAGGGGTCTTGAATCACTTTCATGCCATGATTAGTCCTGATTTGCTGCAAGCATGATTATGACAGTTATTGCTCTCTCGTTTGTCGCTCCCTTACTATTGCTAGCCTTCACCTGCAATGAGTATAAGCTTTACTCGTGTTTCCAACTCCCTAAAACCAAATATTTCCAAAAGTGTCCACCATACCTACCTATTAGCATCATTTTCTATTACGCGCATGCTTAGTATGCCTTGTTTTCCTCCGAATAAAATGTTTGCTTGTTATGAGAAAGTTAGTTAGTAAAGCTCTCACGAACTTGATGGCACACTTTACCTTCTTGCACTTAATAATCTTGAACCATTGCGTCCATCTTTGTTGCGTATATGCTTGCGCTTTATAAGTTGAAGTTAGCAGAACCATGTATCATGGGGAACGCTTTCAACATTGCACAGGTGCTTTGTACCTCATTGATATCATGATTATTTTTCTTATGGATCCCGACGGTGTGAAATTAAAGGGGAACTTGTAAGATCATGGAGTTTGTATATGTGTTAGAGAAACGCCTGTGCCGCTAGCTTAAGCCATGCCTAACCATGGTGGAAACTTGCAGCATAACCATAATGAGCATTCTTAGAAGCATCCTCAATAAAAACCTATGCAAATAGCAAATAAAAAGATTGATGAGATGCTCATTGTCTGCTTGCCTTGTCATTTTGATTATGGGATAGCTCATGTATCATGTGCAAGGGGTACCCCGTTGGCGGTTCTCTATGATACATATGTACTTACAATGACAAGAGCTTACTTGTGACTGAAGTTGAGTAGCATGTGGTCTGGTACTCGTAAGTAAGGGGCATGAGATTTTAGCTTATAACTTGTCAAGCATATCCTCTTAGTTGTGTCACTTTAACCTTAACCATTTAAAGATGCTTATGATAGGGGCAATGAGAGCTCAAAGCTAATGAGTACCATACTTTCAGCATTTGGAAGCCTTTCAAACTATTCAAAACCTTTTCATTTCTTTGTTGAGTCTCCACATATTCTATGAGCACTTGCTTGAGAGCATAGTTGTCATTCTTAGTGTAATATGCTTGTCTCAAAACTTGACTATTTGTGTTATGACTTTGATGCTTGTATCTTTGATATCTTTACTTCTAGTCTTCACTTGAACTTAAGAGGTGCCTTGCCATTTATGTTTTCTCTACCATCAAAGGCAAGCGAGATACCACTCTATCATACCTTTTTATGAACATTACAATGTTGCTTATTTATGTTTCATGCTACTTATTATTTTTGAGTTGGAATCTCTTCATAGCTTGCAATGACTATTAAGTAAACTTAGTTGCATATTCCCTATTATGAATTGCCTAAGTAGTTGATCACATGATGAGAATATATACATCATAAGAAGCAAATGTGTTTGTCAAAGTTTCTTTTATCGCACTCAATTTTCAACTGAATTGCTTGAGGACAAGCAATAAGCTAAGCTTGGGGGAGTTGATACGGCCAAAAGGTATCTACTTTCCTGAACACTTTTGCTATTGTTTTTCCTCTAAACTTGTGTGATTTGGATACAACTAACACGAACTGGCGTTGTTTTGAGCAGAATTACCTTGGTGTCTAGTTTTTGTGCAGAAAATCAACTATCAGGAAAAATCCCGGAAAATATGCCAAAAATCCTATTTCACCATAAGACTCAAGGAGCCAGAATACGAGACGGAGAGGGGATGGGGCCTGGCCACACCACCTGGCCGCGCGGGCTCGTCCTGGCCATGCCAGGGGGTGGTCTGGCCGCCCCAGGCACCCCCTCGGTCTCCCTCTTCGCCTATAAGTTGCCTCCTGACCTAAAACCTAGGGGGTCGATGTTTTTCTAGAAAGAGTTCCGCTGTGCCGCCACCACCAGATTCCGCGATTCGGAACCAGAAATTCCGTTCTGGCACCCTGCCGGGACAGGGAATTGGACGATATCATCGCCATCATCATCACCATCACTTCTGCATCGACCATCCATGTTTCCCCCATCTATGAGTGAGTAATCCCCCGCTGTAGGCTATGGGGATGGTAGGGATTAGATGAGGTCGTTTATGTAATGGCATCGGATTGTTAGGGCATGGTGCCTAGTATCTATTATTAGTGCTTTTTGACTTTGTTGCAACTTGTTATGCTTAATGCTTGTCACTAGGGCCCGAGTGCCATGATTTCAGATCTGAACATGTTATTGATTCATTATGATAGTATTGTTTATGGTCTTACCTACAAGTTGTATACACATGTTATTGTCTGGAACCAATGGCCCCGAAGTGACAGCAATCAGGATAACCTGAGGGAATGGTTTTGATGTGAGGATCACATGTGTTCACGGAGTGTTAATGCTTTACTCCGGTGCTCTATTAAAAGGAGCACCTTAATTGCCAGTAGTTCCCTTGAGGCCCCGCTGCAAACGGACTGGCAGGACAAAATATGTTGTGCAAGTTCTCATTGCGAGTACGTATGACTATATATGGAACACATGCCTATGATTATCTAGTACTTGGGTGCTTTATCTTATTTATCTGCAAATGCCCTATGTTTTGATTTCCATGTGAATTGTCTTGTCCATGCAACGCCCATCCATCCATCCCTATGCCTACCGCGCTTTAATCCTACTATTTACTGCAATTGTTACTATTGTCTTTACTTTTACTACTTCTTTTACTTTTCTACTACTACTACAAAACTATTGCTACTAATAAACTGCTGTGAGCAAGATTGTTTCCAGGTGCCTCAGTTGTTAAGGCTTATCAATATTCTTTGGCTCCCCTTGTGTCGAATCAATAAATAGGTTTTCACTTCCCTCGAAAATACTGCGATACACCCCCTATTCTGTGATGCAACTTGTGCCACACTTGTGCAACATGCAATCTGGAATATGCTTACCTACGTGATTTTGGTCGCTGTGACCATGGCTTGACACATGGAGTCCATAGAGTCATTGCATTTGTTCTTTTCCCAAGCCACATGGATCCACTAGTGTCATTGTATGTGGATTTCTTCCAAAACCACATTGATCCATATGACCACACACACTCTAGTGGATTTTGTGATGCAACATCTGCCACATTGGTGCAACATGCAATGTGGAAACTACTTCCTTATGTGTTTTTGGTCTGTGTGACCATGGCTTGACACGTGGAGTCCCTAGTCATTGCATTTATTCTTTTCCCAAACCACATGGATCTACTGGTGTCATTGCATGTGCTCTCTTCCAAAACCACATTGATCCACATGACCACACACACTCTAGTGGATTCTGTGATACAACTTCTGCCACACTGGTGCAACATACAATGTGGAAGCTGCTTCCCTATGTGTTTTTGGTCTCTGTGACCATGGCTCGATAGATTGAGTCCCTAGATTCATTGCATTTGTTCTTTCCCAAACCACATGGATCCACAGGGGTCATTGCATGTGGTCTCTTCCAAAACCACATTGATCCACATGACGACACACACTCTGATGGATTCTGTGATGCAACTTCTGCCACACTAGTGCACCATGCAATGTTCAAGCTGCTTCCCTATTTGTTTTTCGTCTCTGTGACCATGGCTTGACACATGGAGTCCCTAGAGTCATTGATTTTTTTTATTTTCCCAAACCACATAGATCCACTAGTGTCATTGCATGTGGTCTCTTCAAAATCCAAATGGATCCACATGACCACACACACTCTAGTGGAATCTATGATGCAACTTCTGCCACACTAGTGCAACATGGAATGTGGACGCTGCTTCCCTATGGGTTTTAGGTATCTCTGACCATGGCTTGATAGGTTGAGTCCCTATATTCATTACGTTTGTTCTTTTCCCAAACCACATGGATCCACTTGAGTCATTGCATGTGGTCTCTTCCAAAACCACATTGATCCACATGACCACAAACACTCTAGTGGATTCTGTGATGCATCTTCTGCCACACTGGTGCAACATGCAATTCGGAAGCTGCTTCCCTATGTGTTTTTGGTCTCGGTGACCATTGCTTGACACATGGAGTCCCTAGACTCATTGCATTTGTTCTTTTCCCAAACCACCTAGATCCACTGGTGTCATTGCATGTTCTCCCTTCCGAAACCACATTGATCCACATGACCACACACACTCTAGTGGATTCTGTCATGCAACTTCTGCCACACAGCTGGGACATGCAACGTGTAAGCTACTTCCCTATGTTTTGTTGGTATGTGTGATCGTGGCTTGACACATGGAGTCCCTAGGTTCATTGTTTTTTTTCTTTTCCCAAACTACATGGATCCACTTGTGTCATTGCATGTGGTCTCTTCCAAAACCACATTGATCCACATGACCACACACACTCTGGTGGATTATGTAATGGAATTTCTGCCACATTGGTGCAACATGCAATGTGGAAGCTGCTTCCCTATGTGTTTTTGGTCTCAGTGACCATGGCTTGACACATAGAGTCCCTAGAGTAATTGTATTTGTTTTTTCCCAAATCACATGGATCCACTAGGGTCATTCCATGTGGTGTCTTCCAAAACCACATTGATCCACATGACCACACACACTCTAGTGGATTCTGTGATGCAACTTCTACCACACTAGTGCAACATGCAATGTTGAAGCTGCTTCCCTATTTGTTTTTGGTCCGTCTGACCATGGCTTGACACATGGATTCCCTAGAGTCATTGAATTTTTTCTTTTCCCAAACCACATGGATCCACTTGTGTCATTCCATGTGGTCTCTTCCAAAACAACATTGATCAACATGACCACACACACTCTAGTGGATTCTGTGATGCAAATTCTGCCACACTGGAGCACCATGCAATGTGGAAGCTGCTTCCCTATGTGTTTTTTATCTCTGTGACCATGGCTTGACACATGGAGTCCCTAAAGTCATTGCATTTGTTCTTTTCCCAAGCCACATGAATCCACTAGTGTCATTGTATGTGGATTTCTTCCAAAACCACATTGATCCATATCTCGAGTGGATTCTGTGATGCAACATCTGCAACACAGGTGCAAAATGCATTGTGGAAGTTACTTCCCTATGTGTTTTTGGTCGCTGTGACCTTGGCTTGACACATGGAGTCCCTAGAGTCATTGCATTTGTTCTTTTCACAAACTACAAGGATCCACTAGGGTCATTGCATGTGCTCCCTTCCAAAACCACATTGATCCACATGACCACACACACTCTAGTGGATTATGTGATGCAACTTCTGCCACACTCGTGCAACATGCAATGTGGAAGCTGCTTACCTATGTGTTTTTGGTCTCTGTGACCATGGCACGACATATTGAGTCCCTAGATTCATTGCATTTGTACTTTCCCAAACCACATGGATCCACTTGGGTCAATGCATGTGGTCTCTTCGAAAACCACAATGATCCACATGACCGTACATACTCTGATGGATTTTGTGATGCAACTTCTGCCACACTAGTGCACCATGCAATGTTGAAGCTTCTTACCTATTTGTTTTTCAGCTCTGTGACCATGGCTTGACACATGGAGTCCCTAGAGTCATTGATTTTTTTTCTTTACCCAAACCACATAGATCCACTTGTGTCATTGCATGTGGTCTCTTCCAAATCCAAATGGATCCACATGACTACACACACTCTAGTGGAATCTGTGATGCAACTTCTGCCACACTAGTGCAACATGCAATGTGAAAGCTGCTTCCGTATGTGTTTTTGATCTCTATGACCGTGGCTCGATAGATTGAGTCCCTAGATTCATTACATTTGTTATTTTCCAAAACCACATGGATCCACTTGTGTCATTGCATGTGGTCTCTTCCAAAACCACATTGATCCACATGACCACACACACTCTAGTGGATTCTGTGATGCAACATCTGCCACAATTGTGCAACATGCAATGTGGAAGCTACTTCCCTATGTGTTTTTGGTCTCTGTGACCATGGCTTGACACATGGAGTCCCTAGAGTCATTGCATTTGTTCTTTTCATAAACCATAAGGACCCACTAGTGTCATTGCATGTGCTCTCTTCCAAAATCACATTGATCCACATGACCACACACACTCTCATGGATTATGTGATGCAACTTCTGCCACACTAGTGCAACATGCAATGTGGAAGCTGCTTCCCTATGTGTTTTTGGTCTCTGTGACCATGGCTCGATATATTGAGTGCCTAGATTCATTGCATTTGTTCTTTCCAACACCACATGGATCCACTAGGGTCCTTGCATGTGGTGTCTTCCAAAACCACATTGATCCACATGACCACACACACTCCAATGGATTCTATGATGCATCTTCTGCCACACTAGTGCACAATACAATGTTGAAGCTGCTTCCCTATTTGTTTTTCATCTCTGTGACCATGGCTTGACACATGGAGTCCCTAGAGTCATTGATTTTTTTGTTTACCCAAACCACATAGATCCACTAGTGTCATTGCATGTGGTCTCTTCCAAATCCAAATGGATCCACATGACCACACACACTCTAGTGGAATCTGTGATGCAACTTCTGCCAAACTAGTGCAACATGCAATGTGGAACCGCTTCCCTATGTGTTTTTGGTCTCTGTGACCATGGCTCGATTGATTGAGTCCCTAGATTTATTAAATTTGTTCTTTTCCCAAACCACATGGATCCACTTGAGTCATTGCATGTGCTCTCTTCCAAAACCACATTGATCCACATGACCACACACACTCTAGTGGATTATGTGATGCAACTTCTGCCACACTAGTGCAACATGCAATGTGGAAGCTGCTTCCCTATGTGTTTTTGGTCTCTGTGACCATGCTCGATAATTGAGCCCCTAGATTCATTGCATTTGTTCTTTCCCAAACCACATAGATCCACTAGTGTCATTGCATATGGTCTCTTCAAAATCCAAATGGATCCACATGACCACACACACTCTAGTGGAATCTATGATGCAACTTCTGCCACACTAGTGCAACATGGAATGTGGACGCTGCTTCCCTATGCGTTTTTGGTATCTCTGACCATGGCTTGATAGGTTGAGTCCCTATATTCATTACGTTTGTTCTTTTCCCAAACCACATGGATCCACTTGAGTCATTGCATGTGGTCTCTTCCAAAACCACATTGATCCACATGACCACAAACACTCTAGTGGATTCTGTGATGCATCTTCTCCCACACTGGTGCAACATGCAATTCGGAAGCTGCTTCCCTATGTGTTTTTGGTCTCTGTGACCATTGCTTGACACATGGAGTCCCTAGACTCATTGCATTTGTTCTTTTCCCAAACCACCTAGATCCACTGGTGTCATTGCATGCTCTCCCTTCCGAAACCACATTGATCCACATGATCACACACACTCTAGTGGATTTTGTGATGCAACTTCTGCCACACAGCTGGGACATGCAACGTGTAAGCTACTTCCCTATGTTTTGTTGGTATGTGTGATCGTGGCTTGACACATGGAGTCCCTAGGTTCATTGTTTTTTTTCTTTTCCCAAACTACATGGATCCACTTGTGTCATTGCATGTGGTCTCTTCCAAAACCACATTGATCCACATGACCACACACACTCTGGTGGATTATGTAATGGAATTTCTGCCACATTGGTGCAACATGCAATGTGGAAGCTGCTTCCCTATGTGTTTTTAGTCTATGTGACCATGGCTTGACACATAGAGTCCCTAGAGTCATTGTATTTGTTTTTTCCCAAATCACATGGATCCACTAGGGTCATTCCATGTGGTGTCTTCCAAAGCCACATTGATCCACATGACCACACACACTCTAGTGGATTCTGTGATGCAACTTCTACCACACTAGTGCAACATGCAATGTTGAAGCTGCTTCCCTATTTGTTTTTGGTCCGTCTGACCATGGCTTGACACATGGATTCCCTAGAGTTATTGAATTTTTTCTTTTCCCAAACCACATGGATCCACTTGTGTCATTCCATGTGGTCTCTTCCAAAACAACATTGATCAACATGACCACACACACTCTAGTGGATTTTGTGATGCAAATTCTTCCACACTAGAGCACCATGCAATGTGGAAGCTGCTTCCCTATGTGTTTTTATCTCTGTGACCATGGCCGGACACATGGAGTCCCTAAAGTCATTGCATTTGTTCTTTTCCCAAGCCACATGAATCCACTAGTATCATTGTATGTGGATTTCTTCCAAAACCACATTGATCCATATGACCACACACACTCGAGTGGATTCCGTGATGCAACATCTCCAACACTGGTGCAAAATGCATTGTGGAAGTTACTTCCCTATGTGTTTTTGGTCTCCGTGACCATGGCTTGATACATGGAGTCCCTAGAGTCATTGCATTTGTTCTTTTCACAAACTACAAGGATCCACTAGTGTCATTGCATGTGCTCTCTTCCAAAACCACATTGATCCACATGACCACACACACTCTAGTGGATTATGTGATGCAACTTCTGCCACACTCGTGCAACATGCAATGTGGAAGCTGCTTACCTATGTGTTTTTGGTCTCTGTGACCATGGCTTGATATATTGAGTCCCTAGATTCATTGCATTTGTACTTTCCCAAACCACATGGATCCACTTGGGTCAATGCATGTGGTCTCTTCGAAAACCACAATGATCCACATGATCGTACATACTCTGATGGATATTATGATGCAACTTCTGCCACACTAGTGCACCATGTAATGTTGAAGCTGCTTCCCTATTTGTTTTTCATCTCTGTGACCATGGCTTGACACATGGAGTCCCTAGAGTCATTGATTTTTTTCTTTACCCAAACCTCATAGATCCACTTGTGTCATTGCATGTGGTCTCTTCCAAATCCAAATGGATCCACATGACTACACACACTCTAGTGGAATCTGTGATGCAACTTCTGCCACACTAGTGCAACATGCAATGTGAAAGCTGCTTCCCTATGTGTTTTTGATCTCTATGACCGTGGCTCGATAGATTGAGTCCCTAGATTCATTACATTTGTTCTTTTCCAAAACCACATGGATCCACTTGTGTCATTGCATGTGGTCTCTTCTAAAACCACATTGATCCACATGACCACACACACTCTAGTGGATTCTATGATGCAACATCTGCCACACTTGTGCAACATGCAATCTGGAAGCTACTTCCCTATGTGTTTTTGGTCTCTGTGACCATGGCTTGACACATGGAGTCCCTAGAGTCATTGCATTTGTTCTTTTCATAAACCACAAGGACTCACTAGTGTCATTGCATGTGCTCTCTTCCAAAATCACATTGGTCCACATGACCACACACACTCTTGTGGATTATGTGATGCAACTTCTGCCACACTAGTGCAACATGCAATGTGGAAGCTGCTTCCCTATGTCTTTTAGGTCTCTATGACCATGGATCGATATATTGAGTCCCTAGATTCATTGCATTTGTTCTTTCCCAAACCACATGGATCCACAGGGGTCATTGCATGTGGTCTCTTCCAAAACCACATTGATCCACATGACGACACACACTCTGATGGATTCTGTGATGCAACTTCTGCCACACTAGTGCACCATGCAATGTTCAAGCTGCTTCCCTATTTGTTTTTCGTCTCTTGACCATGGCTTGACACATGGAGTCCCTAGAGTCATTAATTTTTTTTATTTTCCCAAACCACATAGATCCACTAGTGTCATTGCATGTGGTCTCTTCAAAATCCAAATGGATCCACATGACCACACACACTCTAGTGGAATCTATGATGCAACTTCTGCCACACTAGTGCAACATGGAATGTGGACGCTGCTTCCCTATGCGTTTTTGGTATCTCTGACCATGGCTTGATAGGTTGAGTCCCTATATTCATTACGTTTGTTCTTTTCCCAAACCACATGGATCCACTTGAGTCATTGCATGTGGTCTCTTCCAAAACCACATTGATCCACATGACCACAAACACTCTAGTGGATTCTGTGATGCATCTTCTGCCACACTGGTGCAACATGCAATTCGGAAGCTGCTTCCCTATGTGTTTTTGGTCTCGGTGACCATTGCTTGACACATGGAGTCCCTAGACTCATTGCATTTGTTCTTTTCCCAAACCACCTAGATCCACTGGTGTCATTGCATGTTCTCCCTTCCGAAACCACATTGATCCACATGATCACACACACTCTAGTGGATTTTGTGATGCAACTTCTGCCACACAGCTGGGACATGCAACGTGTAAGCTACTTCCCTATGTTTTGTTGGTATGTGTGATCGTGGCTTGACACATGGAGTCCCTAGGTTCATTGATTTTTTTCTTTTCCCAAACTACATGGATCCACTTGTGTCATTGCATGTGGTCTCTTCCAAAACCACATTGATCCACATGACCACACACACTCTGGTGGATTATGTAATGGAATTTCTGCCACATTGGTGCAACATGCAATGTGGAAGCTGCTTCCCTATGTGTTTTTAGTCTATGTGACCATGGCTTGACACATAGAGTCCCTAGAGTCATTGTATTTGTTTTTTCCCAAACCACATGGATCTACTAGGGTCATTCCATGTGGTCTCTTCCAAAGCCACATTGATCCACATGACCACACACACTCTAGTGGATTCTGTGATGCAACTTCTACCACACTAGTGCAACATAAAATGTTGAAGCTTCTTCCCTATTTGTTTTTGGTCTATCTGAACATGGCTTGACACATGGAGTCCCTAGAGACATTGAATTTTTTCTTTTCCCAAACCACATGGATCCACTGGTGTCATTCCATGTGGTCTCTTCCAAAACAACATTGATCAACATGACCACACACACTCTAGTGGATTCTGTGATGCAAATTCTGCAACACTGGAGTACCATGCAATGTGGAAGCTGCTTCCCTATGTGTTTTTGATCTTTGTGCCCATGGCTTGACACATGGATTCCCCAGAGTCATTGCATTTGTTCTTTTCCCAAGCCACATGAATCCACTAGTGTCATTGTATGTGGATTTCTTCCAAAACCACATTGATCCATATGACCACACACACTCTAGTGGATTCTGTGATGCAACATCTGCCACACTGGTGCAACATGCAATGTGGAAGCTACTTCCCTATGTGTTTTTGGTCTCTGTGACCATGGCTTGACACATGGAGTCCCTAGAGACATTGCATTTGTTATTTTCACAAACCACAAGGATCCACTAGTGTCATTGCATGTGCTCTCTTCCAAAACCACATTGATCCACATGACTGTAGCATCCCAATTGTCTAACAATTGTAATGCTACTTGTCCTAGTAAGATATTGGCTACTTCATATATATTATTGTTGCATCATAATTATATCATGCTCATGTCATCATGCCACCTTGCATTTGAGCATCATATAAAATCCCTTTTCTTTTGGTTCTTCTCTCATATGCATTATTAATTGTATTTGCCTCTTGATATTGTATTTGGTTATTGATATATTGTTCAAATGCCCAAGTTGAGTTGGGGGCATATCTTTTATTTCAATTCCATCACTTTCCTTTTCCACCACTTTATAATTCCACCATCCTACTAGTCCATGAGCTTGTTTGTCTTTATTTTGGTTTTATCTAGCTCATGGGCAATGGGGTGGATCTAGTCCTTTAATTTCCTTTGTTTGGCTTTATTCCACTTCTTGGAAACGCATGAGAATAATGCCATAATATTATTATTGTTTTCACAAAATAAATCATGGCATTATTATTTTGCATGGGCCATGCAAACTCCTTCACCACCTTTTACTCCATTGGTTTTTATTTGGATTTAATGGATCCTATCTTGGGAAACCATCTCCTACCATTCCACCCTCCCCATAGTCTCACCCACATCTCTTTCTTTTATTTAACTTTCTTCATGCATGATCATATGAGAACCTTTCCACCTATTTCCTTCCTTCCTCTTTCTTTCTTGTTTCTCTTCCACATTAGCTCAAGCAAGATCAAGCTCCATGGTCCTCCTTGATTTGGCCTTATAAACAAAAATTAAAACCTAAATGCCTAATAAAAATCTAAGCCTAGCTTCTCTCTTTATTATTCTTTTAAACCTAATTTACACTAAATCCTAACATTGATCTCTCCTCTCTCTCTCCCATGAGCACCACCTGATCCCTTCTCTCCCCCTGGCCCACCTCAACTAATCCTAACCCTCTAGCTAACCCTAGCTAAGCCCTAACCCGAGCCCCAACTAACCTAGCCCGAGCTACCCCTCTTCTCTCTTTCTTTCTCTACCGGCCGAGCTAGCCCCACCCTTCAGCCACCACGCCGTCCTGGTCCACCTGCAGCCTCCCCTCTGCGCTGCCTAGCCCTAGGACAAGCCCCAGCCCGCCATGTGAGGAGGAGGAGGAGGAAAAAGTGGCATCCGAGGCCACTTTATCTACCCCTGACACGCCTGCCTTCCTCTCTCTCCCTCTCACTTTTCCCTCGCCCACACAGCTCTCTTGCATCCCCAGATCTGCCCCGAGCCACCCCTCTTCTTCTCCTTCTTCCTCCCCGACGCCCAGCTCCTGCCGCCAGTCGCCGCCAGCACCCTCTGCTCCTCTTCGTTCTAGCCGGCGTGCTCGTCGTGGAAGAGGCTAGGAAGATCGTGGATGCTCCACTGCATCACCTTGGACACGCCAACGCGAAGAAGGGAGCCCCAGCACCGCCAGATCCTCGCCGTCCCGACGAAACCCTAGCCCGCCAGAGCGCCAGCGATCTCACCGCTCCGCCGCTCCTCGCTTCGATCTGAGCCCGTCGTCGAGCCCGCGGTGAGTCCCTCAACCCCCCTAACAACCTCCGCTTCACCGACACTGTCTAGCGCCACCGATCGTTTCGTCGAATGACCGTAGTGCGCCAGAGCTCGCCGTCGTCTGCAGCCTCCCCGTGCCGCGCCACGCCCTAACTAGCCCGCGTTTACCTCCCTGTCAACTCCCCTTGACCCGCCGCACTTGTTAGCCACCTCCGCGCGCACGCCCGCGACCTGGGTTCGAACCCCCTCTCCGCGCCGCGCGCACACTGGCCGTCAGACCGTGGAGACGAAGAATAGTACCGGGCCGTGGTAGATTTGCATTAAGCCCCCTTTTTGTTTTCGTCCTCAACCCGCGCTCCTAGAGGTCCCACCTTCCAGCCGCACTAGTAATTTTGCAGAAAACCCCTTTGCTTTCTCAGGCCATAACCCGCGGTCCAGCTTGCGCCCCACCAGTCAGCTTCTGGGGGCATCCCCACTGTCACGTGGGCCCACAGCCGCTGGGCCCGCTTGTCATCCGCGTGGGCTAGCTAGAGCCGCGGTAGCAAAAACTTTTCCCCGCGCGTGGCCCCAGTCAGCGCAAGGCCCACCCGTCAGTGGATGTGGTTAGAATTGCCTGGGTAACAAAAGTATTTTCCTGAGTCTATTTTAATTAAACCTTTTTCAAATTGATTTAAATTCAAATTCAAATCAGATTCAAATAATTTTTAAAATACAAATCCAAATAATACAAGTAATATATGTTTTGGAATAAGAAAAATGTGAGGAATTCAAATATGCCATTCAAAGTAATGTTTGAACACTTTAAAATTTCGAGATGATTAAAATTACATTAAAATGCCCTTTCCCTTAATTAATTAATAACTTTTGTTTTATAACTCCAAATTTGACAAATAATATGTCTAAATCGATCAGCGCGACGAGCCCGTTCTATCTATGCAGTCCTTGTTCTGAATTGAAGCATGCATCATGTTGTTATTAAAAATCTGAACTGTTTATGACAATAAAACTTGGTTAAATAAATAACAAAAAGCTTTATTTCTTGTATCCACACCTTACCTTTGCCATGCTACTTTAATGCCATGCAAATTGTGCATCATTCATCCTGGCATGCTTGTTTGCTTGTCGCATTTTAATTCATATGCTTGTGCACTTTATTTAAGTTGGCCCTTGTTTGTTTGGTTCTTCTTCGAATAGACGCCCAGCAGGAGAATTACCAGGAATCACAGGAGTACTACCCAGATCCATCTCTCGCTTCAACTGAGCTGCCAGGCAAGCACTACCACATGCTTGCATACATACAGTACCTATTGCCTCTATCTTATTCTTGCATCATTGAGTCGCGATTGCATTAAATTGAATCCCAAGTACTACATAGCCTTTACTTTTAAACCCCACCAAAGCTCGTTCCTCCATCCCATGAGCCATTACTACAGGAGTTGGTTGAGCCATGCGAGTCGTAGAAAAGCATGTGTAGGGTATGTGAGTGTCTGATGAATAACGAGGTACCTAAACAACATAACCTGAGTAGTAATGGGATAACTAATGAAAGAGGCACCGGTGAGCAATATCTGCTATTTGGTTTTCATGCTCACTTGTGTCCCGTAGGACCCCGAGTACTTGATTCTTGTTCCTTGTTTATTCGCACTATCCACATCCAGGAGGCCGTATGGACCCCCCTGAGCCAGAGCTTGATTCATTCTTATTTCTTGGGGCCATAATTAGTTTGGGGCTTTATTACTATCCTGTACTTATGCCATGTTACTGCTTTATTTAAGATTGTGCGAGGAGCACCTCTACTGTTTTGGATCGCTCCATGTTTTTGCGGTATCGACAAGCCCAGTCACATTTTCGGGTTCCCAGTCATTTACAGCCGTCGTCGCAAACCCTGGGTCCGTCTCGGAGCCGGCCAACTTCGTTGTGGGTAGCTTAATGGGGTGGCCCCCTAAAATATTTCTGAATCCTGTGATTTCTTTGTCGTGAATGCCTCGTTGGGATTTGATTTGGTTTTTCCGAGGTTGATCGAGTGTGTGTTGCTATTCGTGCACCCCTGCAGGGTAAATCGTTCTGAAAGCCGTGTCCGTGGTTATGGACGACTTGGAGCACAGTTTCTCGATAATAGACAAGTATAACTAAAGTACCGCTTTTAAATTGACTAAGTACTTGACTAGTAAATAGTGCAATACTCATGGAATGGTTAATAAAACTGCCAACGGATGATGGGGGTTGTTCGTCCGCTTCCTCGTTGGTAAGCGAGGAGGAGGATGGATGTGTTAATTGTGATTATATTTTAAGGTGTTTTATATAGAATTGTGATTATATTTTTTTTAAGAAATGTTTTTATAGAATTTATAAACTAGGTATTTTATAAAATAGGTAAGGATTTATTTCCTTAAAATCTTAAAAATCATTAGGAAAATACTGTTAGTATTTTTATAGTAAAATATATTTACTCAAGATATTAAAAATGATTTTTATTTATTTTTAAGAATTATTTTTATTTTTAAAAAATTCTACAAAGGATTAAATGTCCTTGACTATTTGTTACAACTTTTATTTGTAAAAAAATAAGTTATTATTTTTGTAAAATAGTTAATTTATTTTCATATGCAAAAATGATTTTTATTCATTTTTAGGACTTTTCCTTAATTTATGAGATTTTATTAAGGATTAAGGGTGTTAATATTTATTCACATTTTACTTAGCTTAAATAAGTAAAGTTATATTTTTGCTAGGCATATATCATTCTTGTGATCATTTTGATATATGATATATATTTTAGGATTTTTTTATGTTTTTTCTACAGTGTAAGTTATGCTCAAGGGTATTTTGATCATTTACTAATTGGTATAATAATTTATTTTTGGAATTTCTTTTGCAACTGGGTCAGGCTCACAAATTGTCCCATCTTAGGCCCAATCGGGCTCGGGATCAAACCCACCCAGCCCACTTCCCCTTATCCCTCTCACTGTTTCCTCTCTCACTCCCTCAGGCACGTACCACCTTAACCTCAATTCCCCTCTTACGTCACAGCCATCACCGCCGTCCCTAGCGCCACTCCGGCCATCATCGGCCTACTCCGCGATCGTGGCCTGCTAACGAGGCTATGGCTTGATCTCCTCCATCCACTCCTATTGCCTCGCTGCCGCTCTGC
Source organism: Avena eriantha (assembly GCA_910589775.1). Lineage (NCBI taxonomy): Eukaryota > Viridiplantae > Streptophyta > Magnoliopsida > Poales > Poaceae > Avena > Avena eriantha. The sequence continues at coordinate 380,467,098 of OU342743.1, forward strand.
TTCCTCATTCGTGCCTCCACGAAACCCTAGCCCCCATGGCTTGGGTCGTTGGCGTGGCACCAAGACCTCTGCGCCGCCGGCTGCTCGTCAAAGACGACCATAGCCTCATAGTCGTCTCCCACAACATCTACAACCACTCTGACCTCTTGCTCCATTGATTCAACCTCGACGACTACCTTGTAGGTTCCTCGGATGGTGCAGTGTTGCTGCCCCTATGGGCTGGCCATGACATCCCTCGCCTTGGTGAGGTGGTAGGATATGGCTGCCCCCTCCTTCATCATCCTTGATGGTTTTCTCCACGGCTACGACTACCACTGTGAGCTATTTCCCTACTCCCTCTAATTTTTCTGTCATATGTTCATTGGTGGATGGGTACAAGTGATATAAGGTGATGATTTTGTTATTAGTAGTTGTGAGGTTAATTGATTGTTAAACTATGTTGCATTGCTTCTATGACACATATTGAACTGAACTAAGATACTATGCTACTAGGATGGGTATAGGTTTAGGTTCTAATAATTCTAGAAGTGGGTGGTAGTTATAACCTATGACTACGTGTACTGTTAGTGAGCTCCTAATTGAGCTAGGTGTGATAAATGGTTGTAATTTGTCATATTCTTAGTAGTGATTACCTAGTACTGGGCCATGGTGATGTTCTAATCCGTTTCCTAATCTGGTCCATGTGAAGCAAGTAACAGTTCACAAAGAGAACTAGTGTCACTGCAATATAATTATGTACAGCTGGTCTATATGTACCTATCCATCCCATAAGTAATTCTCAAACAAGGTGTAATTGAAGCACACACGTGAACACGTGATGGTTATACATGTTCTAGTGCTTTTCCTTATGCAAGACAGTTTCCTAATGATCATATACATGATCAACTACTTACATTCCTAAGTTCTATTTTTTTGGAACATGTTCTTTAGTGTTCATGGTTGATCTTGATTGATGTAATTAGATTTATGGCCTATGCTTTGATCTCCTAGGGTTCACATGATCTCATATACGCATAAAAACATATTTTTAGACGAAGCATCTGCTTGGGATGTCTATAGAGATCTAGTTGGAGTACCTAGATTTGACTGCTTTGCATTACTCTCCTGTTCTTCATAGATATGACCATACAGTGTATGATATATACCCTACCTAGGCTATATACATACAAAAAAAAATCAAACGATGAGTATGTAGGTGGGTTGTAGATGTTGGTTTGAATCCAAACGAGCTATTGGTTTGACTGGATTCACAATATAATTTTTTATTGAAAAATAGTTTTACTACAAGATAACAATTGACTTGGAAAATGATTTATATTCCTGTTGGAACTATTGGTAGCTGTGATTTTGGCCAGTGGCATTTATTGCCCTTGGTATCCCCTACTATGGTGTTTTCCTAGGATTTGCTTGTGTTAAATAAAATGATTCCTAGTTGCATGGTCTAGGAAAATGATTTGAGAGTTTTGTTTGATCTCAAAGTTTATTAGCTGCTGATTCAAATAGTGGATTCTGTTGGTCTGGTTGTTCGATTGTGGTGCCTCTTTAGAGTGTGCACAGTGGATATATGAGAGTAGCATTATTTTCTTCTATTAATCTCCTCTACCAATGATGATTGGTCTGAGGCTCAATTTAATGGATAAGAACAGAGGCTATGGTTGGGAGTGTGGAATAGGCTCATTAACTGGTGGGTGCTTACTTCTTTACCCGCATTTGTGCCCAATGCATTTCTGCTAGGATAGATTTATACCTGTGGTGCCTCTCATGAGTGTGCACAGGGTAAATCCTTGCTTACCATGATCTGTATTGATGGTGCTCATGCTTTGAGAAATATTAGATCCTCAAGCCTGATGAGAATCTAACCTAATGTTACTGTTGTTATTGGAGTAGCTTATTCCTTTGTAGCTTGATCTATTCCACTGTGCTCCTTGTTGATGATGCTGTAATGCTCCTTCGTGAGCTGCTGCCACTCCTTATGGTCCAGCTCCAATGACTCCTCCTATCTTATTACTTCCTTCTCCTTACTATTTACCTAGATCTTTCCCTAGGTAATCTTAATGGTGGAGTGATGGTGAATGTTCTTGGTGATGAGCTGGGAAGATTGAGTGGTTTTCTAGCGGTGGTGTTCTCGTGTGTAAGGAGGGATATGTTGTTGGCTAGCAGCTTTGCTGCGGCTGGGTTACCTCAAATGGAAATTTCCCGCTCTCTAATGTGTTGACATCACATCCTTGTGCATGTGCTGTGTATGCTGCTTGCTAGTGGGACCTCCCATGTTCAATGTTCCTAGTGGATCAGCTCGGTTGTGTGGTGGTATTATCCTGTATTGTGTATTTTTTCATTGATACTACCAGTGTACAATTTATTTGATGCTTGTGCTTACAAAATTTGACTACTCGTCTTCTTAGCTCATTAGTGCTAAGATAGATTAATGGTTATTTGATTTTTCCTTTATTTTCTTGAATTTAGCTCGGCTTAAGAGGGTGCCATAGCATGCAAATTGTTGCCTTAATACAAATGATCAAATTTGTGCTAGTTTCCTTAGACTTCAAATTTGCCTCTCATACTCAAGTGTATAGCTCCCAGATCAAGAGATATCCCGACCCCTCACTAGCTTCTTTAGTTTGCACGAAAATTATCCAGATTTTCTATGCATGAATGCAATGCACACACCTCATCTTAGCTTATTTCTAAGCTCTAATGCTGGGATGTTACGGACTCTCCCCCTTAAAATAAACTTCGTCCCCAAAGTTCGTACTCTCTTACGTTTCGGAATGAGGAGTTGACTTGTATTAATCACGGTATTTCTCAACTCCATTGTGATCAAAATTGGGAATAATTGTGGTATCCCATATCCAGATCTTTTTCCTTGAATCCTCTTTATTCTTGACAGAATCCAATTGCCGTTTCTAATTTACCATATAGTTCTGTTTACTAGATCTCTTTGGGTTATGTCCTTACATCCCTACTTAAGAATGGTGGTGGACACATTTTGTCCATTCCAATCAGGTCTTCCTGTTACACTATACCTGTCTGTTATGAAATACATTTTTCCCTCCTAAGGATAACTTGGGAGTTGTTTCTTTAAGAACTAGTCCACTAGGTTTAAGCTGTTATGTCTACTTTGATCATCCATTCAGACATACTCTTGAGAGTACTTTATATACAAATGACTTCTTATAACCTTATGTGAATAAGGCTTAATCTTATCACTGTTTAGTACTTCTTCTCCAACCTTTTCTCAGAAGATCAAATAACAACACTTTAGTGTTTATTATTTACTCTCCCCCTTCGGGTTTCCTAATGGTCTCTAATATGCATGTATAATACCCATTAGCTCAATAATAAGGATATTGGTCTCTATCTAGCTTATAGTTTAACTATATAAGGTCTCACGGAAGAATTTGCGGTACACCCACACAATTGTGGATCTCCAAAATGAATCTTCCAACATTACTTGTCTTACTCTTAACCTTTTCGGGCATTGTTTCTCACGGATAACCCCGATTTCGTGAGACGTCTCGAAGCCGTTCACTTTTAATTTTATACTTCTATATGTCTCTCTTAACTTAGGCCAAGTTTTATACTTTTTAAATCATACAAAGATGACCTGGTTGACTAAACCAATAGTGTACCAACTACAGATACCAGTTCCAGATCCTCCTAGGTGTATGGATTACCCTACGGATTTCCTACTTCTTACTGGCATTCTCTTTGAGTTGTCAGAGCTTGAATACCACCTTTTGTTTCAAAACTTCTTCTTTGAACTAATTCATGATACTTTCATGATCTTGGGACAACTACTTCCTTAGCTTCTGAGTAACATCACCTATCTTGAGTGAACTTCACTTATTACTTCATGTTGCTCCGCACCTTTTTCTGCACTAATAATCCTTCTTATTTCTAGCTCATAGTGAGTTGGAATTGATCCATCCTTCAAAATAGTGTTGATACTCCTTATATTCAGCTTCCTTCTTTGTGCAAGTCTTCATATTGATCTTCGAAACTCGTCACTCCCTTACACGAATTCCCTTACTATCTAGGTCTATAACATCAAGTAATAACTTGATGATGAAACATGCATTTGCACATCAAGTCAAACTTCATGCACAGATCTAGTCAATCAAGAAGATCCAAGAAAAACCAAGAAATCCAAATGTGGTACATATAACACACATCATTCAAAGCCCGTAAATATAGTACTTGAGTAAAACATCTCTAAAATACAGGCTTAGCTGTGTAGTATATGACAACACCTAGTATAGGTTCACACTATGATACTTAGCACTTAGGTGTCTAACTACTCTTTGTCTCAATATTTACCAAAATTAATCAGTTGCAACAGGATAATTTTGAGCAAAGTGGTCTCACTTTGGTTCTAACTAACCTCTTACCTTTCTTTCGGGACTACTAAAGGCTACCAATCTATCATTATATCGTAAACTATCCTCACATGATCTCTTAAAAATACTAACAAAATTGTAGTTACTACCTTAATCCAAAAATTATTGTAATGTTATAATACATATGACTTCTATCATAGACCTGCACTATTGTTAACATACTGTGACTACAAGATTTGTTACTGCGTACTTGTCCTGATTACAAACTTATCATGGTCTCGGAGCTAATCCCACCATGAACTCTGCTTATTATCTTAATATTGTTGATTCTAAACCAAATCCTACTTCATCACGTAGAATTCTCAATTGAATCCCACATGATTACTTCCCACTACATCTATACTTTCTCTAATGGTCTTCATCATGTATACTATCATTACCATCTAATGATAAGATATTTGGTACCCTACATGGATATATGGATATACTACACCATTAAACTACTCCTCAAGGTGTTTTAATCTCAGTCATAATTATCTTTCATATCTTAACTTACTTAAGATATTTTAGTGGTGTTATACCTATTTAGAGCTATACTCAAATAACCTTTCTCTAGAGAATACATATAACTAATCCTTAAGAAAGATGACAAAAACATCCAACTTAAGTGTGACAGGATTATCCTCAAATGGATACCCATCACAAGTCTTTGTTTAGATAAGATGGCTCCTATAGTCACTATCCAACCTACAGATCTTCCTAAAAGGGTTTTAATCCTAAGGTCAAAGCATATGTTCTGATATCAGCTGCGATGACCCAGCATACCACTTCATGATGTAGTACACTATTGTTGTTGACATAACACCAATGAAACACCATTCACTAGTATCACATCCCTCAAAGTGGTACAACAAAAACACAGTAGGTCCAAGACATGACTATAGATTACAACTCGACTCTTTACAAAAGATCTAGAGAACACTCTAGGTTAAAGATATAGAAAGAAATTCTTACAAAGAAGAACCAGAAATAATAACTCAAAACTATCTAGTAACTAAGACTAGTATCTAAACTATTTGGCTTGCCATTGGTGCTATTGCAATGCTCTACAGAAGTAGGTTTCATGGCTAGAGAATCTACTCCTATCTACTTAAGAACTTTGTCTTCACTTCGGTTATTGTATATGTTGACTTTATTGAAGAACTTGAGCTGCCAATGATGGTTTCTTGAGCAGAAATTGATGTTGACATCGTCTTCAACGGCTTAGAACCTAGGCAAGGGTTAAGAAGGTATGGTTGAGTACGAGCGTACTCAACAACTTCACAAAAAAGGAGTGTATGATGCACTATCTCTACAACCACAGACTAAAGGTCATAGGTAATGCAGGTTTTCATAAAAAATTCTTCAAAGGTTGCTTTTATTCTAAAAACTATGTCCGACAGCCTTCATGGGTTGACTAGAACCTTCGTGGGGTTCCTTTCCTACCGCGTTCGTAGCTCCTTCCTGGAACAGGGAGTAACATGTCACAATTTTTACACTCTGTAGAGGTGCGTTACTTTACCCATGAGAGACCAACTCCTTGTTTCACAACCGGGCAGCTTATTCCCGTCCACAATTCCTTGATGTGGGGCCCAGTAGCTAACCCAAGCCAATCACCGCCTCTTCGCGACCCTACATGTACCCTTAGTATACGCCATGCCCACATCTTTAATTACGACAATGGTAAGTACATACCGTCAAATGCCAGAATATTGCGGGACGTTGAGGGCTCCCACCCACATGCTGCATATCATCTACAAATTACCAATAAATGCACGCTACGAGGACAACAGCCACAACCTGGCCATCAGGATGCATGCGAGAGGAAGAAGATACAACTGACTTTTCTGTCCCATTCCAAATCTCATGGTTAACACGCAATATACGGCGCTAGAATCACTGGCGACATTGGCTGTGAAGTCCTAGATATTATGTTCCTTTACCCCCGAAACTGTATCAATAGATTATTACCATTTGGGAAATAATTCATAATCATATTATTTGAAAATAGTATTTTCTGACATTTTTGAAACGCAGGTGATGACAACATTTCAGTTTCAAGCATTTGATAGAAAACAACCAAAGGGCATGAGCAAGTTGTGAACTTTCCTTTTGTGATTGCAAGATTATGCACTCACGGTCTTCAAGACAATAGAAGATCCAAATTATGAAAGTAGCATCATTGGTCCGGTGAGGACAAATGTTTAAAGAAGCAAGATGCAATTATGCATAAGTAATGTAATGCAATTTGATAAACGCGAATCCTTAGACTAATCGTATCTGATCTAGGGTTTGGAAACTGGTGATGTGTTCTTAGGAATGTGTTTCACTTTTACATCAGCTTCACACTTGTGATTCTTATTAAGGCTTGTGAGAGTGTGTGAGATACAATAGGCGAAAGCAACAAGTAATATTAATGACACAACATCCAAGATGTTGAAAATTGATTCAAAGTAAGTATAACAACACATGATTAGAGTTATTTGGTATTATGTAACCATTATGGAAGTTCATGTTTTAGGTTGATAAGAGTTGAAGAAATTATTTTGAGATTGTTGTTTGAAGTGGCAAAATGAATAACTTTTGAAGAAAAGGTTTCTTTGACAAGGTTTAACCAATCTTTATGGTTAATAGAATATGATCGATGTCATTTGCGTTTGTTCGATAAGTTTGGATTTGAGATGGCTTATGACTTAATTTGGAATAGACAAAAGTTAACTATAAAAAACATAATTAGATCTAGGGTGTAATGTGTTGAAAAGTATTAATAAGCTTTAAACCTTGCAACAAGCATGTTTGAAGGTATAGGATCATTCACTTTCAGCTTAAGTGAATGATGAGTTTAAATGTGAATTGTTATTATGAATATAGTTTATCTTATTACGGAAAGTAAATTTAGATGATTTGAATAATCTGTTAGAACTAGAATCATGTTCAAGAATAGCTAAGAGATAAATAACAATCATTTTTATGATGTTCAAAATTTACTTAAAATTGTTGGTTTAGTTTGGATTTATGATTTTAAAAGAGTTTTATAAGGTTAATAAGTTACACTTAAGTTTTATTATAGATCCAAGTTATAACTTTGGACTTAGTATTTAGTTATTAGGGTTTTAAGGTGTTTTATATAGAATTGTGATTATATTTTTTTTATTTAAGAGATGTTTTTATAGAATTTATAAACTAGGTCTTTTACAAAATAGGTAAGGATTTATTTCCTTGAAATCTTAAAAATCATTAGGAAAATACTGTTAGTATTTTTCTAATAAAATATATTTACTCAAGATATTAAAAATGATTTTTATTTATTTTTAAGTATTATTTTTATTTTTACAAAATTCTACAAAGGATTAAATGTCCTTGACTATTTTTTACAAGTTTTATTTGTAAAAAATTAAGTTAGTATTTTGTAAAATAGTTAATTTATTTTCATATGCAAAAATAATTTTTATTCATTTTTAGGACTTTTCCTTAATTTATGAGATTTTATTAATGATTTAAGAGTGTTAATATTTATTCACATTTTACTTAGCTTAAATAAGTAAAGTTATATTTTTCCTAGGCATATATCATTCTTGTGATCTGTAACAGCCCCAGGATCAGGGTTAAACAAATCCTAGATCTTAGCCTGACATAAGCTTAACCTAGAGCTTGAGGATTTTCAGTGAGAAATCGGTAACACAGCAGTAACCCTACGTCACAAAAATTATTATAGCAAGCTCATAACTGAGCAAAAACCAAAATATTACAAGCAACTGTCACTAACCACAAGCATCAAACAACAGAAGGCAAATTATGCTATTAAGTATAGCAAACTTAACAAATGGCCTAAGAGGCCCGAAGCATAATGATGACGTCCCAGCCCATAGATTCTAGGCTGCTGGCCGGGAACCCCAAGCTACTCGTCGATGTTGATGTCGTACAGAACTCTTCCTCAGGGAACACTTATTCTGCTACAAAAGTATCAACAAAGCAAGGGTGAGTACACTTTTTTATAAAACAAGAGGGAGAAGAAGCTCGTCTAATCAGAATTTTTTAAAAGGGGATAAGAGAGCGACATCTCCGAAGAATTGATCATCGTCTTGATATCCACCAAAGTAATCCTCATCTCACAACTAGGATCACCCCCTCGTACCCATGAGGAAGCATCCTTAACAAACATTAGTTGCCAAGTTTTACAATTAGGTTATAGTTTTCTATGATCTTAGAATTCGGTCACCAAGCGTTCATAACCATGAACATGGCTTTTCGAAAAGATTTAACCCTGCAGGGGTGTACTTTACCCACATGTACTAACCGGCTCTTAATGCCACTAGATAAGCCCTCTTCCTTGGAAGGCTAGCAGAGGATGGTTGGACACGACCTTTACCTTGCTTTCTCCGAGACCATGAGTAACGCCCTAAGGATGGTTCCGCCGTAACTGGTAAAATCCCAAAGTTGGTCCCTAGAGATGTGGGCGATGTTAGTTTACCAGGGGCTCCATCTACCCCAAGCAACCCCGACCACGCTTACCTACCTGTATGAATGCACCTCCACCCGCCAAATCTTTCAAAACATTTTCTATGCATATGTCAAATGGAACGCCCGAGCTACGTGACTCATGGAATCTACTAGGCAAGTTAGTTACTCGTGAGGTTTTTCGGCCCCCGTGTGGACGTACGCTCGTCACGGTTCCAAAGGCAAGAACTCGGTTCCTAGTAGTGGAGAGCATGGGACTAGAAAAACCACATCCCACCGTGGACTCCCATACAAGTGTTAGCATGTTTAACCTTTACCACTAATCTTACCTCATCAATTTACCTCGTTTGTCTATCATACTAGATTCTATGCAGTTGGTACATCATCTGGATGAACCAGCACTAACAGCTGATCATGGCTAAGCAAGACACAGATATAAGCTCTAGCAATGCACACAAGCCAAACCTAGTTATGCTAGGAGAAGTGGATCAGGTAATATAAGCTCAAAGGGAGTAATGCAATAGATACGATACTCTATCTATCGATAAAAGACCACCATAGAATCGTATGCATCATGGCAAGAATAAAATTCTTTCGAAACCATAGGATTGTATAATGGTGGGGCTATGCTTGCCTTGTATGTTGATACCCAATTATAGATCTTCGGAAGCATTGTACTTGACTTGATTACAGTTGATCAAGTATTGTTTGTCGATCTTCGATGGTGTTGATCTCGGTCTTCAATGTCGATCTTGATATCGTATTCTACTGGGAAGAAGCAAACACCGGAAAGAAAGGGAAAACAATAATCAACACATGGCATTGATGCAATGCTCAAGCAAGGATGATGATATCACAAGTTAATTAGCACTTGAAATAAATTCTAGGGCATGCTCGACCATTTTAAACAGGGTCCGAAGGGTACAAGCCCTAGAACAGGGGAACCCCTGAACACCTGTGAGGGGTTGATTTAGTACTCTAATTCAAATTGTCATTTAAGTTGCTTGACAATGCATGATTATAAGTCTATTATGTAGATCTTGTTTTTCTAAACATTTTGATATGATATACACATTTTTTTGACTTATAAATCATTAGATATTGAATTTATAAGATTATACTATTTTCTGGATTTAATAAACCATTTATAAGGTTATTTAAAATAACCCAGAAACTTTTTACACCAGGGCTGGCCCTAGCCACGGTGGCTGACAGAGGGGCCCTAGGCCACCTCAGCTACCACGCGGGCAGGGTGGGACCCAACCCGGTTTGACCGGGTCTGACCCGGACTCGCTGACGTCATGCTGACGTTGGCATGACGCCAACACGGAGGAGGCCTCAGATCGGTGGCGGGGACGGCGTTCAGGGGTGAGCGTGTAACATCCCAAAACTTCAATCCAAGCTTATCAAGATCTAAATCATCAAATTTGGGGTTAACAAAAACTTTTCCAAATAAAAAATGAAAGCATTCATGTGTATGCCTTTAAAATAGAGATTGATTTGAATTTCCTTGGTTCTATTCTTTGCTTTTAAAATGTTTCTTAGGTGATTTAAACATCATCTACATCTTTCCCAAACTTTTCCTAAAGAAAATCAAATAAAAAAGAATTAAAAAGGAGGAATGGTCATTTTGGCCATTTTAATCCACTACACTACTTTGAGTGTTCCTAGCACTCATTTCTTAACAGAAACAATTCATGATCTTGGTACCCCTTGCTAGTACACATAATGAGGTACCAAGGCCCACCTTTTGATCTACTAAAAACAGTTTTGACTTATTTTAAATGGCATTTGAAAATTGAATCCAATGCATATGCATAGATCACCCCTATTTCAAAAACCACCTATTTTAGCTCCACTCCCACAACCCTTGAAACCAGAGACTACCTAGCACCAGTGGAGATCACTCAAAAAATGTGAACTCAAAATTCAAAAAAAATTCTCTTTCGGCCATTTCATCAAACACTTGGTGGGCAAGATCAAAGTGGCCTAACTATTACTGTTTTGGGTTGTTTTTTGTCTAGAAAATTGACGTGCTTTGATCATCTTTGTCTCCCTCAAGCCCAACCAGACCCACACCAGCACATCCCCTACCTCCTAGCTGCACTGCATTACCATGCCGAGCCACTCCTCGCCGGCCGACCGTCCACTCGCAGCAGCAGACCTCTCCAGCCTCTCTCGCCATGTCTAGCACGTCGCCAGTGGTCCACTGCCACCGTCCAACCAGCCCCAAGCCAAAGCCAGAGACAGGAATGGCCAGAAACCGCTGCGTCCGGAGCTGGTCGACCATGCCGACATCGCCCGCAGAGCACGCTCTGTCCCCACGTGCACAGACCGCCCCTTGGCCGCAGCCCGCGCCCACCGCTCCGCCACGACCTGGGGAACACCCCAGACAATCCCGCTGGCCGCCCAACGCCTCACAGCCACCGCTCGCCGTGGACACCGCCGCCTCTGCCGCTCAGAGTGCCACCTCGCCCAGACAGCATACCACCGCCCCTACGCCGCATTCACTTCCTAGAGCACCGCCAAGAGACCCCCTGTCGATAGGCTTTTGTCCCTGGCTATTCTCATGGCCAGACTATGAAGGAGACTATCAAGATGATGGCCAACAGGATGACTATGATAACTAGGACTATTTGCCTTCGTCAGCATTGCCTGTGCCCCTGAAGAAGGACCCCACCGCTACGCTTATCTTTTATTTCCGCTGCTTGTTGTATTAAGACTGGATCATGAGATCCTTATTTGTGTAAGACCTTATGTATGGTTTGTAATGGATGATGTACTGTGATATCCAATCCGTTATGTCTCGCAAAAATGGTAATCTTGGGATTGCGAGGTATGGCATAACGGGCATCTGGGTTTAAAAATCCGGGTCTTGACAAGTTGGTATCAGAGCCATCCTGACCATAGGAGACCCTAGTTAGAATGGACGTTCAAACAAAAACTTAGTTTCAAAACCAATGTGAGTATTTATGAAAAACTATCTCCTCTCTTATCCTTGTGGATTCACTCTTTCTCAAAAATTCATGTTCCTCAAAATTCTTACATTACTACTTAAAATTTGACACACTTGATCACTTCACTAACTTCCTCATCCTAAATTCTTGTAGATGGAGTCTCAGTTCAGCAAGTTCTACCAGTTGGGAAACGGAGGTCAGCTGATCTTCGAGAGGGATCTGGATTCACTGTCGGAGTTATTGGGACGCCCACATCTGGAGTTTCTTGGAGCTCAACCTCCAGGACCCCCAGGAGGAGACCTACAGTGGCTAGTCACCGTGGATCTCAGAGGAAGCATCAAAGCACCAACTTTTGGAAGAATTCAGTTCTCCGTGAGAGAGAACAACTGGCTAGATTGATTAGCCAAGGAAATGCATGAAGCTCTCGCACGTCTATGTGCCCTCAGCGTCAACCAAATCCAAGGAACCCGTTTTGCCCATTATGCAAGACTTGAATTCATGGGAATGTCGATGGAGATGCCAAGTCATCCAGCACTGAAGCGCCAAGTGGAGATACTTGACTTCCTGTAGTATGACCGTCAGAAGGAGCTGGACAATGCCAGAGAGTTAGCCAACCAAAACCGTGCCATTGCCGACCAGAAGGCCTAGACTTTCGCACTGCTCTTCCAGGATCACCAGTCTCTTCGCCGCCAGCGTGCAAAGAAGGATCGCACCATCGCCCGTCTTTGCAAGAAGGTGGCCGACCTCGAGAAGACAGTCAAGGAGCAGGCAGCCCAGCTTGTAGCAAAAGAAGAAGAAGATGAGGGTGAAGACATCCAGGGAGACATGGATTCTTACCTCAGCAATGATGATGACTTTCTGGCGGAGGATGCCGTGGACTTCTACACTGACGATGATGACTCCGACTTCATCGACTATGAGTAGATGCACTAGAGCACTGTCGTAGCATGAGATGTACCAGTCCCCCTGTATCGTAGCTTACAGAATGGTTCTTCAAACCATCTATTTTCCTTTGTTTGTTGTGGTGTGTGTTGTACCGTGTGCTTGTTTGCATGAATGAAAATGAAGTTAGTGGAAAAACCTGAGTCTAACTCAAAGTTTTAGCCTTGAAAACCAAAACCATGAACCTTAGAATTTCCCTCTTACCCCTATATCCATCTCAATCTTAAGATGATTCGTGGAAATCAAGGAGGAATCAGCTCATCGCAAGACCCAATGCTGTAGATCTTGCATAATCTAATCGCAGACCATGAAGCAAGAAGGGCAGAGCGCCAAGCCAACTTAGCAACATTGCAGTAGATCGCCCAGATGGCTCTCAACAACCAAGGGCATGGGAATCAGGATCACCAGGGATCCAAACTCAAAAAAATTCAGAATACCAATCCCCCAATCTTCAACTAATCTAAAAACCCATTAGATGCTGATGACTAGTTACAGACCATGGAAAACAACTTAGAAGTTGCAAGAGTTGATGAAAATGAGAAAGTTCTCTTTGCCACCCACTACTGGGCAGGAGATGCAAGAGCTTGGTGGAACAGTATCCGCTTGATGAACCATGGTCAAGTAATGACATGGGAAGCATTCAAGGTCAAGTTCAGCCGCACCCACGTACCGCAAGGTCTAGTCAATAGAATGAGAGATGAATTCCGTGAATTGAAGCAAGGAAGAATGACTGTGGTGGAGTACCGTGATAGATTCCTGTCACTTGCTAGATATGCACCTAATGAGATCAACACAGAAGCCAAGAAGAAGGAGAGATTCCTGAATGGACTGCATGATGAGATGCTGACGGTCCTCGTCAACATCCGTTTCGAGGATCTTGAAGAGCTAGTCGACTCTGCCATTCAGATGGAAGGGAAGATTAACCAGGAAAACGACAACCGCAAGCGTCGTATGATGCAGCAGTCTGGATCCAGCAGTCACCAGAAGTACCGTCCCAACCCTTCATCGGGATATGCACCAAGGAACAACCGACCCCCAACGTCTCGCCCAAGCTACCCCAACCATAGCGGAGGCAATGGGATGTCTGGAGCAAACAATCACAACTCCGGAAATGCCAACAATTTCAACTGTGCACCTCCCAAGACCAACAGCAACAACAACAACAACAACAACACTGCACCCAGAACTGGCAGCAATGCTATACTTGTCGCAGTCAAGGACAAGTCCCCGATCACTTGTGTCGAGTCTGGAGTGAAGGGTCACTACTACAATGAGTGTCCCAAGAAGACTGCAGCCAACGCCAATGTGAATGCCCCAGCTCAGCAGCAGCATCGTGTTCAACCAGGAAGAAGATTTGCCCCAGGGAACCCTCACAACCGCAACGGCCGTCTCTTCCACATGAACGCAGAAGAAACCCAGGAAGCGCCAGATGCAGTGATGGGTATGTTTTCTGTCAACTCAGTTTTAACAAGAGTGTTGTTTGATTCTGGAGCATCGCATTCATTTGTCACCGAAGAATTTGCATGCACTAGTAAGATCCACCCAACCAACTTGAAGTATGTCATGATAGTTCAAATCCCCGGTTCAACAACCAAAGGTAGAAAAATTTGCAAAGTTGTGCCTATCAGAATACATGGGATAGATTTTTATGCCAACCTAATTCTACTTGGAACCAAAGGATTGGAAGTAGTACTAGGTATGGACTGGATATCAAGGCATAAAGGACTGATAGACTGTGCTAAGAAATCCATCACCATGACCAGTAGCTCTGGAGTAACAGTAGAGCATATCGCTGAAACCTTACCCCGTCAATTCCAGTGCAACAAGAGTGTAGCCCTACCCACCATAGACCAAGTCAGAGTAGTCTGTGAATACCCCTACGTATCCCCAGATGAATTGCCAGGTATGCCCCCGGATAGGGATATTGAGTTCATTATCGAACTAATCCCCGGAATCGGACCTATAGCCTAGAGACCCTATAGCATGAACCCCTCAGAGTTAGTGGAACTGAAGAGCAGTTGGATGCCATGTTAGAGAAAGGCTTGATTCAACATAGCGCATCGCCATGGAGATCACCAGTGTTATTCGTCGACAAGAAAGAAGGAGGCAACCGTCTGTGCACAGATTACAGAAAGTTGAATGATGTCACCATCAAGAACAAGTACACTTTGCGAAAGATAGAGGATCTATTTGAACAGTTGACTGGAGCCCACGTATTCTCAAAGATTGATCTTAGGACTGCTTATCACCAACTTAAGATTCGTGCAACGGATATTCCAAAGACCGCCTTTACTACTCGCTATGGTTTATACGAGTATACGGTTATGTCTTTTGGATTAACCAATGCCCCGGCTTATTTTATGAATCTCATGAATAAGATCTTTATGAATTTCCTAGATAAGTTTGTAGTTGTGTTTATCGATGACATTCTTATCTACTCCAAGTCAGAAGAAGACCATGAGCAACATCTAAGGATCATCCTAGAAACCCTGAGAGAACATCAGTTATATGCCAAGTTCAGCAAGTGTGAGTTTTGGCTGAAAGAAGTAGGATTCCTAAGACATATTGTGTATGTCGGAGGAGTCTATGTTGATCCCGCCAAGATCAAAGATGTCGAATAATGGGAAGCCCCAACCACTCAAACCCAAGTCCGTGCATTTGTCGGATTAGCGGGATATTACCGCAAGTTCGTAGAACGATTCTCAAGTATCGCCAGACCCATGACCCAATTGTTGAAGAAGGACAAGAAGTTTGAATGGACTAACAAGTGTGAAGCCAGTTTCCAGGAGCTGAAGAAGAGATTGATATCAGCCCCAATATTAATCATGCCAGACATCAAGAAACCGTTTGATGTGTATTGTGACGCATCCAAGATTGGTCTAGGATGTGTATTGATGCAAGAAGGCAAAGTCATCGCGTATCTGTCTCGACAACTAAAGCAGCATGAGCAGAACTATCCGACCCATGATCTTGAACTAGCAGTTGTGGTTCTAGCATTAAAGACATGGCGGCATTATTTGATGGGTAATCGCTGTGAGATTTACTCAGATCACAAGCGTTTAAAATATATCTTCACTCAGAAGGAGCTAAATATGAGGCAAAGGAGATGGATAGAGTTAATCAAGGATTATGACCTTGACATTCACTATCACCCCGGCAAAGCCAATGTGGTAGCAGATGCTCTTAGCAAATTGCCATGTAGGCTAAACACTATGATCAAGGAGAAGCAACCAAGTTTGTATGAAGAGTTGGAGCAGTTTAGGACTGAATTAGTTGGCAAAGGATTCTTAGCTAGCATTGAACTTGAACCCACTTTGATTAGCCAAATCAAGGAAGCCCAGAAGGAGAATGAAAGTATAGACGGAATCAAACGTCATATTGGTACAGGAAAGGTACCTGGATTCACCGAAGACGAAGAAGGAGTATTGTGGTACAAAGGACGTATCTGTGTGCCAGCAGATTCGGAGCTGAAGCAAGTTATCACGAAGGAAGCTCATGATACTCTTTATTCTATCCACCCCGGAGGAACGAAGATGTATCAGGATTTGAAACAACAATTTTGGTGGCATAAGATTAAGAGAGAAATCGGAAACTACATCGCCAAATGTGACATCTGTCAAAGAGTCAAAGCAGAACATCAAAAACCTGCAGGACTGTTGCAACCATTGCAGATTCCGGAATGGAAATGGTATTTCGTCGGAATGGACTTTATCACTGGTTTGCCTACTTCTAGTAGGGGAAATGACTCAATCTGGGTCATAATTGATAGATTGTCCAAGGTAGCCCACTTTATACCTGTCAAGACTACCTACCAGAGTGCGAAGATATTAGAGCTGTACATCGCTAGAATTGTTAGTCTGCATGGAACCCCCAAGACCATAGTATCAGATCGAGGAACCTAGTTTACCTTGAGATTTTGGCAGAAAGTCCAGGAAGGATTAGGAACCAAGTTGAACTTCAGTACCGCTTATCACCCGCAAACTGATGGACAGACTGAGAGAGTCAACCAGATCTTAGAGGATATGCTTAGAGCTTGTGTGTTAGAATACGGATCAAAATGGGAAGACTGCTTGCCTTTCGCAGAATTATCATATAACAACAGTTATCAAGCTAGTTTGCAGATGGCACCATTTGAATTCCTATATGGAAGAAAGTGTCGTACCCCTTTAAATTGGTCGCAAGTAGGAGAGAGTCAGATCTTTGGACCCGACATTCTCAAAGAAGCAGAAGATAAAGTTCACAAAGTCCGTGAGCACCTCAAGACCGCCCAATCCAGACAGAAGAGTTATGCTGACAAAAGAAGGAGAGACCTGACTTTCAATGTCAGAGATTTTGTATATCTCAAAGTTTCGCCATTTAAAGGAACTCAACGCTTTAGTTTAAAAGGAAAGTTGGCCCCAGATATATCGGGCCCTTTAAGATTCTGAACCGTCGAGGACAAGTATCGTATCAACTAGAACTGCCTGAAGAGATGTCATCCATCCACAATGTGTTCCATATCTCGTTACTTCGTAAATGCTTGGAAGTGCCTGAGAAGACTGAAGTTTTCAAGAACATAGATCATAGAGCTGTAGAAATCAAGAATGACCTGACCTATCGGGAAGTGCCCATCCGTATCTTAGAAGAAGCCTACAGAACCACCAGGACCAGGAGCATCAAGTTTCTCAAGATTCAGTGGAGCAACCATACCGAGGAGGAAGCCACTTGGGAGCGCGAAGATTAATTAGGACAGAGTTCCCAGATCTCTTTAGTTCCTAGTTTATTTGTAAATCTCGGGACGAGATTTTTTTTAAGGGGGGAAGGTTTGTAACATCCCAAAAACTTCAATCCAAGTTTATCAAGATCCAAATCATCAAATTTAGGGTTAACAAAAACTTTTCCAAATTAAAAATGAAAGCATTCATGTGTATGTGCATTTAATTTAGGAATTGATTTGAATTGCCATGGTTCTGTGATTCCTTGCTTGTAAAATGTTTCTTAGGTGAAATAAACATCATTTAAATCATTCCCATACTTTTCCCAAAGAAGAACAACTCAAAATGAATAATTGAAGTAAATGGTCATTTTGGCGAAATTAACTATCATGCCTACTTTGGCTAGTCCTAGTACTCAAAACTTAACAGAAACATGTGTGGATCGTTACACCCCTTGATAGTACACATAATGAGGTACCAAGGCCCACTTTGTGATCTGCTAAAAACATTCAAATGCTAATTTTAAATGACAGTTTAAAATTGAATCTAGTGTATGTCTCAACATCACCCTATTTCAAAAACCACTCAAACAAGCTCAATTTTCAAAACCCAAGCACCCACAGAGTCTCAAACCTATGCCTAGCAAACAGACCAAAAATCTTTTTAAAATTCCAATGTTTACCTCATGCGGCCATTTCATCAAACACTTGGCATGCATGATTTACACCCTAATCCTAGCTCACTATTTTGAACAGGATTTTGCCCCCATTTAATCCCCTTGTCCCCTTTTGATCTAGCCATGCCATTAGCACCTCACCACCTTGTCCCTAGCCATAATACCGAGCCACCTCGAGCACTAGCTCGTCGGCCGACCATGCACTCGCCCCAGCAGACCACATCCCTCTCTCTTGCCATGTATAGTAGGTAGCCAGGACCTCACCTCCACCCTCTGTCCCCTCCCCAAGCCAAGCGCAGCAGTGGACCACCGAGGAGTACCCGCGCCCAGTGCCACCGTGCCATGCCGAGCACGCGCTAGAGCGCCGCACCCGGCACGCGTGCACAAGCCGCCGCTCGACCGCAACCCGCGCCCACCGCTCCGCCACGACCAAGGGAACACGACAGACATGCTCCGTTCGCTGCCCAAAGCACCACAGCCACCGCTCGCCGTGGACACTGCCACCTCTGCCGCTCAGAGCGCCACCTGCCCCCGACCGCATACCACCGCCCCTACGCCCGCATTCACTTCCTAGAGCACCGCCAGGAGACCGCCCGTCGATCGCCACCCTCAGCCATGCTGCTAGCCGCTCGTAGCCATGTCGCCACCGTCGCCTGCCCATCCCTCTCGGCCTCGCCGTCGAGCCTATAAAAGGAGGGAACACCCAGCCGTTTGAAGCACACCACTCCCCTCTCCTCACCTCACTGACCATTCCCCACTTCTAGTCGGAGCAGCGCGAGCACTTGCTCACCGGAATTTTGACGGAGTCGCCCGCAACAGAGGAGGAAGGGACACCGCTAATTGCGACCACCCCCGGAGCTACCTCGACTATCCCGGAGCTCGCCGTCTACCACCGGTTCGTTTTCCCGCCTCGCCGTCATTGCTGGAGCCCTGGTACACCCCCTATGGACCACCACCGAGCCTCTAGGGTTCGAGCTCGCAGGCGACGGGTCCGTCGTCGACGACAAGCCACAGCCGTTGATCCTTATTCTAATCTAACGGCCCACATCGCCCTGTACCACTTCGCGCGTTATGAGCCACTGACTTGTGGGACCCCCTATCAGTTGAGCCCCACGCCGCGGAGTGACACTAGGCCGGCCCATTAGAGTTTTACGCGCGACCCAGTTAGATTGAATTAGGATTTTCCTTTTTAGTTTAAACTTAGTTGTGTCTCTGAGTTTGAAAATCAATTTAGAGAGATTTACAAATCCAAATTGCATGAAACTAATTTTGCCTTAAATGTATTGAAAAGATCTATGAAATCCCGTTGGATTTAATCCAATTAGAGTTATAGATCTCTCCTAGTAAAAATAACAAAACGGAAGCACTTTCACCTTGCAACATTTTTATAAAATCAACTAATATAGGTTTTGAGTTGTTTCCAACGCTCAAAATCACATTTCATCATATCTACCTAAATATGTAATAATATTAAGGTTTACATATAGTGACTTTGGACTAGTACCAAAATAATGCTATATAGGCATTTGTACTCACTTTAAATCATTAAATAATGAACTTAAACCAAATTAATTATGAACCAACCCTTAAATCACATTCTCACATGTTAGAATATGTGTTGAGGACATGTGTCCACATGATCCCATATTTTAAGTGGTAAATATTAAATCTTAGTTAATTTTTCAATGAGTAAAATTACTTTTCTAAATTAAAAAGAGTGAAACTATTAAAGTAAACTTGTGATGCTTGAGATGATAATAGATCAACAAATGTGTGTCTTAGAATGCTAATTAGACTAGTTAAGTATTGTTTGGTGATTGTGTACTCCATATGTAATTATAGACGATAGTACCGAACAAGCTTTCGAGGAGGAGGAGTTCTACCATGAAGAAGAAGAAGAAAACTTCAACCACTGCACTGCACAAGGCAAGCCACCATTAACAATGCAAGCTAACCCTTACAAGCATAATTCTTAGCAAGCTAGGATTAAACTAGATGGTTTAGCAAAGATGCTTTAGGCATGCTTTGATTACACTACTTGACTATTAGATACCCCAAGTCTTATGTATAAGCTTTACTTCCTTTACTTTACACAAAGTCTTTTACTTGTTTTAAAGGTAGCATAAAGAGTATAAAACTTGACCTAATTAGAACCCCTTTAAATGTCATTCTACGGCATGAGATTGAACCTATCTTTTCCACCTTAGTGAACACTCTTAACTTAGGAGTTTAGAGTAGATAAAAAACTTAGTCATCGTCGATGGGAATACTTGGTGAAAATGAATTATGAAACCTTGGAATGATGAGTCATTCTATTGAGATGTTTTGACCTATGTTGAGAAACACAAATGGTTATGATGGTGAAAATGTTGAGGCATGAGCCTTAACCCTTTTACAAAACTGATGGTTGGATTCGGATGCGATACCATTCCAAATTTACCGTACAACCACACTACCTGAATTGGGTAAGGCTTAGCTGGAAATTTATATGCATTACTATTAGTTCCCTCGCGGGAGAGGTTTGAGCTGAGGCTACCTCTCATGATGTCCACCTATGCAGTGCCCAAGATGACTGATGGTCATGGTTGGGAGGCCATGCTCATAGGAGAGGTACTTATACTAGGGTGTGTAAAGGGAAGGTTATGTTTGATTATTTGCATACTAAGTATGATAATTCAGGGTTATCCCTGACAGATGTATCGAATCTTGTGGTGAAAGTGTACCACCTCTACAGAGTGTCAAACTATTCGAATAGCCGTGTCCGCGGTTATGGACAGGTTGAATGGCCATACTGTTTCGTTGTCAGATGTTTTCAAAATGACTTATGAAAGGAATGATGAATTTTGACTTGATCACAACAGGGTTGTGTTTTATGACAAGAACTTCCCAACTTAAGTGATTCTAGAACTTTATTTTATCTTTCTTTGCTTCAGAACTCAGCTTAGGTTTCAAACTTAACTTTATAGTAAACTTACATTTAGCACTTTAACCTAGAATTATATTACTTGTTAGAGGTAGTTTGCGAGTACTTAAAGAGTACTCATGGCTTTTGTCCTTGGGTATTCTCATGGCCAGACTATGAAGGAGTCTATCAAGATGATGTCCAACAGGATGGCTATGATAACTAGGACTATCTTCCTTCGTCAGCATTGCCTATGCCCCTGAAGATGGACCCCACCGCTACGCTTATCTTTTATTTCCGTTGCTTGTTGTATTAAGACTGGATCATGAGATCTTTATTTGATTAAGACCTTATGTATGGTTTGTAATGGATGATGTACTGTGATATCCAATCCGTTATGTCTCGCAAAAATGGTAATCCTGGGATTGCGAGGTATGGCATAACGGGTATCTGGGATTAAAAATCCGGGTCTTGTCAGAGTAGCATGATTTTCTGCTATAAATCCCTCTGCCAATGATGCTTGGTATGAGGCTCAATTTAATGGATAAGAACATATGTTTACTTTGACTTCCCCTTTTAGCTCAATGATGAACTCCTCATAGCATCACTATGTGGATATGAGAGCTTTAACTTTTAAACCATTTCCTAGATACCTGATTAAAAATAGAGGCTATGATTGGGAGTGTGGAATAGGCTCATTAATGGTGGGTGCTTATTTATTTACCTGCATCTGTGCACAATGCATTTCTGCTAGGCTAGATTTATACCTGTGGTGCCTCTCATGAGTGTGCACAGGATAAATCCTTGCTTAACATGATCTGTATTGATGGTGCTCATGCTTTGAGAAATATTAGATCCTCAAGCCAGATGAGAATCTAACCTGATGTTACTACTGTTATTGGAGTAGCTTATTCCTTTGTAGCTTGATCTATTCCACTATGCTCCTTGTTGATGATGCTGGCATGCTCCTTCGTGAGTTGCTGCCACTCCTTCTAGTCAAGCTCCAGTGAATCCTCCTATCTTATTACTCCGTTCTCCTTACTGTTTACCTAAGATCTTGCCCTAGGTGATCTTAATGGTGGAGTGGTGGTGAATGTTCTTAGTGATGAACTGGGAAGATTGAGTGGTTTTCTAGAGGTGGTGTTCTCATGTATAAGGAGGAATATGGTGCTGGCTAGCAGCTTTGCTATGGCTAGGTTACCTCAAATGGCAATTGCCCTCTCTCTAATGTGTTGACAGCACATCGTTGTGCATGTGATGTGTATGCTGCTTGCTAGTGGGACCTCCCAGGTTCAATGTTCCTAGTGGATCAGCTCGGTTGTGTGGTGGTATTATCATGTACTGTGTATTTTTTCCTTCATACTGCTAGTGTACAATTCAGTTGATGCTTGCGCTTACAAAAGTAGACTTCTGATCTTCTTAGCTCATTAGTGCTAAGATAGATTAATGGTTCTTTGATTTTGCCTTTCTTTTCTTGAATTTAGCTAGGCTTAAGAGGGTGCCATAGCATGCTAATTTTTGCCTTAATACAAATTATCAAATCTCTGCTTGTTTCCTTAGACTTCAAATTTGCCTCTCATACTCAAGTGTATAGCTCCCAAATCAAGATACTACTTATCTCTGGATTGGGTGGTACCCTCTTAGGCATTAGTGGATTTTGGTAATCCTTACCCAAAATCCCTAAGCTAAATCATACATTTAATTGCCTCACCTAGTGAGGCAACATTTCAGACATTACCAAAATGTTCCTTTTTATTTTTGTGATTTGTTTTGCAGGAATGAGCACCAATAAGAAGAGATAGAGAATATAGATAGAATTTAGTTTAGGGTTGTTTCCATTCTTTCTTTTTATTTGGGACAATTGTAAATACATTGTAATATTTGTTTTAATTAATAAAGTTAATATTTTCCCTCAATTCCGATTTGTACATTGTTGTTTATTCCTTTATTATAAAGGATGATGTGATGTTTAATTTGTTTTTTATTGGAGACTTGTAAATATTGTATCTTATTCATAAATAAGAATTCAATTCTTATTTCCTTATTGCAATTTGATTACAATTTATCATTCCATTTACACATCCTTTTATAATTCAAATATATCAACTCAATATTCAAATTTGAATTGTCTTCCCCTCAAACCCAAAAATACAGTAGAGGTCATGTCGAAATCTGTCGCACTTGCCCGGATGCTTTCATCAGAATAAGAGAGATCCCGACCCATCACTAGCTTCTTTAGTTTGCACAAAAATTATCCAGATTTTCTATGCATGAATGCAATGCACACACCTCATATCAGCTTATTTGTAAGCTCTAATGCTGGGATGTTACAGTTTGGCTGCCATGGCAGCC
This sequence comes from Avena eriantha, assembly GCA_910589775.1. Taxonomy (NCBI): domain Eukaryota; kingdom Viridiplantae; phylum Streptophyta; class Magnoliopsida; order Poales; family Poaceae; genus Avena; species Avena eriantha. The sequence goes on from OU342743.1 coordinate 380,490,455, forward strand.
TCCCATGGCAGAAAACTAGGACTTTTCTATTCCACGACAGAGAACTTCCTCCACTTGTTGATCTTCATCTTTGACAGCTCCTTGCACTTCCTCCCTCTCCTCCCTCACGCATTCTTTAATGATCAATGCGCCATGTTCCATTAGCTCCTCGCTCTGTGCTACGCCTTCTTCTCCCAAGTACCTGATCATGCAATAATTCAAAGAATTAGGTAGTATAAAATTCTCATTAACTAAAACATCAGGTTCATTAAGAAACAAGTTCACCTGTTGTTCTAATAGTTTAGCACGAGCTCTAGTAATTGGTCCAATCCTTATCTCATTGGATTGATCTTTCTTTGCAGTAGCTGGAACATCATCAGTAGCATTTGGGGTAGGTGTAACTGTAGGGATGTCCTCATCATCTCCCACCCCCTAAAGAGGCGTCGACCTCGATGCTCCAAGGTATTCTCCAGCATATAGTGATAAATCTGCAACGTTGAAACTATTGCTAGCTCCACCAAACTCCTCAATAGGTATATCAACCGAGTAGGCATTATCATTAATTTTGGCTCACACCATGTAAGGACCAGCACCACGTGGCTTCAACTTGGACTTGCAAAATAGTGGAAATCTATCCTTGCGTAGATGCACCGAAACCATGTCGCCAGGCTTGAACAACAATTCCTTCCATGCTTGATTCCTTGCAGCAGCAATGTTCTTGCCTTTCTTCTCAATAGCCTCTCGAGTCTTCTCATGAATATTCTTCACATATTTAGCATGTTTTGATGCCTCCATATCAACTCTCTGATGTAATGGCAAAGGCAACAAATCAAGTGGCATCAATGACTTGAAGCCATACACCACCTTAAATGGACAAAGCTGAGTAGTCGAATACATAACCATGTTGTATGCAAACTCAACATGTGGAAAACACTCTTCCCAGTCCCGCAGATTCTTCTTAATCATAGTCCTTAGTTGTTGTGACAATGTTCGATTCACCACCTCCGTTTGACCATCTTTTTGGGGATAACATGTAGTACTGAATAGTAGCTTCGTTCCCAGCTTCCCCATAAGGTCTTCCAAAAGTAGCTCATGAACTTCAGATCACGGTCAGAAACAATCGTCTTAGGTACTCCATGTAATCTCACGATGTCCCTGAAAAATAGTTTAGCAACATGCGACGCATCGTCGCTTTTGTGACATGCAATAAAATGAGCCATCTTAGAGAACCTATCCACTACCACAAATATAGAATCATGACCTCTCTGAGTTTTACGTAGACCTAGCACAAAATCCATACTAATTTCTTCCAATGAAGTAGTAGGTGCAGAGAGAGGTATATACAAACCATGAGGCTTCCGCTTGGATTTCGACTTGTGGCATGTAATACATCAGCTCACAAAATCTGTACACATCACGCCTCATCTTGGGCCAATAAAAATGATCAGCAAACGTGAGCAATGTCTTCTCACGCCCAAAGTGACCCATTAAACCACCAGCATGTGATTCTGGCACTAAGAACAAACGCAACGACGATTCTAGAATACATAGTTTGTTAGCTCGAAACAAATATCCATCATGTATATGATACTTATCCCATGCGTTTCTAAGAGCACACAAACGATATGGTTTAGCAAAATCATGGTCAGTTGCATAAAGTGCACAGATACTCTCTAATCCAGGAATTTTAACATCAAGATTGGTTAATAGCATGTTCTTCCTAGATAAAGCACCAGTAACAACATTTTATTTTCCCTTCTTATACTTAATGATGTAAGAAAAAGACTCAATACACTCAACCCATTTAGCTAATCGTCTGTGCAAGTTTGCTTGAGATTTCAAATATTTCAGTGCTTCATGATCATAATGTACGATAAATTCTTTTGGACACAAATAATGTTGCCAAACTTCAAGTACTCTAACAAGTGCATACAATTCCTTATCATAAATAGGATAATTTAGTCTAGCACCAGTAAGTTTCTCAAGAAAATATGCTATAGGGCGCCCCTCTTGCATAAAAACGCCACCAATGCCTATACCACTAGCATCACATTCAACTTAAAATTGCTTCGAAAAATTAGGTAATGCAAGTAATGGTGCAAAAGTAAGCAAACATTTCAATGTATCAAAAGTAGTATCTTGGGCCACACCCCATACAAAAGGAACACCTTTCTTCGTCAAATCATTCAATGGTGCAACAATGGTGCTAAAATCCTTCACAAAGTGTCTATAGAAACCAGCTAAGCTGTGGAAACTATGCACTTGACTTACATTCATGGGAGTAGGCCAATTGTGAATTGATTCAATTTTAGATTGATCTACCTCTACCCCATTCT